>JARYHS010008074.1:330088563-330537220 GCA_031002005.1 Vandiemenella viatica | reverse complement strand
AGACTTGAAAGATATGGACGTACTTGATATTGACGAAATAAAAAACTGCAGTGATTTGTTACCGCAAAAAACAACCATATTGCGAAAAAAATTAGGGAATGGACAGGCTATTTGCGCTGCAGCTTGTGGTTGTCGGTTTGAGAACTGTCCAGCGCGTGTGTCGTGAGGGAAAATAACCTACGTTTGTTTCTCGAAAGAAAAATATGAAACAATACAGCACTCTAACAAAGCTTAGCGACTTTGACAGTCCTTTGTCAGGAGGACAGTACACGAATTTTACGATAGTGATGAGTGGTAATATATAAACAGATAATTTTGTCGTTAATTAAGCAAGTTTTTCAGTGCAGAGGATGACAAAATAAAATTTTGATTTTAGTTATAAATATACAAACTGAAAATAAAATGTAACACGTGGACTTTTAGCCACAAATAAAAGAAGAGTATTTCCATAAGTTTCCTTAGTCTGTCGAGAATTTTATTTTTCTGCGCAGATAATAGAATAATAAATAACAGACCTTTGAAACCTCCAATTATATTAAACGCATCTGCAATGCATAACTTTCTTAACGAAATGACATGCATCAATATTTTATGACAGAATAGTGATCATAAATTACTTAAAACACGTTACAAACCATTACTACAAGTAAAGAGGTGAATACAACTGTTACGCGCACGGCTTGGCAACGGCGCATTTGACGCCACCCGCCAATTAATCTGGCCAGAGCTATAGCACTGTTTTACAACAGTACTGCGCAAAACACCAACCGGGTACTTTATGCAGACATGTAACCAACATACTTCCATTGCTTAGCCCAAATTGCCATTAATGAACTCATCTATCAGCAGTACACTAATTCCAAACAATATTCTAATCGCTACCTCGACTTTTTAAGTGAAGAATGATATGGAAGCTTGATTTTAGATTTACGAAAGCACGTAGTTAACAGGATCCACACAATTTACATTTGTTACACCATCCGTGAGTGATTTAATGATTCTTTAATTAGGGAAGATGCACGCAATGCAGAAATTAGGAAATTTCGTAGCCCATTTGTCTACATTTTCTATTGTTGCTTGGCAGAATTTCAAGCACTGTTATTTATATACAGTACAGTATAAAATAAAACCTCTGACGCATGTCTCTGTGTCTGTATGATAGCGATATTCTCAAGAACTACTGGACGAAACTTCAATCGGTTTTCGCTGCTATGTAACGCAGTTCACGGGTAAAGAAATAACGATTTCAGGGGTTCTTGTAGGAAATTTTTTTTTGGCATCAGAGCGCTTTCTTAGCGAATGCTGCCTAAATCGTTAAATGCAGCGATTTTTGACTGGTCCGTAACGCGCTTTTCAGTGCCACATCTATTGATAAGAAATTTCTTTTAGATTAAATCACACTTTTATTTCATCTTATTTACTCCTAAATAATTAATTAAATATAAATTGAACCGATTTTGGCAAATACAAACTGGTATTTGCTTTATATACTTTCTATTCAGAAGAAATTATTACCATAATCTTTAATTTACGTGTAAGCATGAATTTTATCAGTGGTCATGAGAGGAATAAGATAGGAAGTAGAATGTTATTTTTAAAATATTTGGATGCAAATTACGAAACCGGAAGTCTCAACTGAAGTGAGAGCTCTTTATTCTTCAAAAGATAATATTGTTTCTGCCTTACATTACAGATTTATGTCATAACAACAAAGGTGTACCCGTGATAAGCAGAGGTGGATCGCTATATTTCTATAAATGGCAAAATTTTATAAAAACACTGCTGTTAATTTCAAGGAAGCTTATTTATGTTCTGAACTGAGAATGAAAGGGAAATGGGTAATACATCTTTGATCGGGGTACCCCTAAGGGTGTTTCGACTCCCAAGTTGCAAAGTGTCAATTCGCCATGCATTTCACTTTTGTCGTGACTGGGAATGGAAAATATAAATTTTGCAGAATATGGAATTCATTATTCAAATAAATCTGATATGAAGTGAAGAGTCTAATAATATTTAATTCGCGTATATATGGAACATGATAACAAAAGACGAATAATACATGTCTCAACTGTAAGTTTGGAAAAAATGTTCCTCTGCATTATTGGGAACTATATATATATTATAAAAAAATTATCCGTGGAACTAAAATTTCCATAACATTACCTCCGCTGTCTAGATGATTTGAAAATGTTGCTCAGGTATCCAGTCTAGTCTAAACGGTAAGCTGACTTCACGTTTAGCTTCGTTCGGAAAATAACTTTATAACATCACACCGACGTTAGGTCCTACTGGTCCTACATCGATAACAGTCGAAATGACGTCAACGTAGGAGGTCATGACAACTATCTCTGAAACAGAAGAGAAGGACCACTTCCTCAAAAGAAGAAAGAAATCGCGACATAAATGGAATCAAAATAACACTCAACATGCGCCTGACATATTCATTACCTCTCACTTTCTAAACTTTCCCCGTAGTTATCACGGAGTGGTACCACCCTCTGTGGCCTCCGAAAACTTGGAATGGCACTCACTTCAACTTTTAGATAGAGACTGTTCTACTCTATCTTGACTGATAGTATTGATTATTAACATTACTTTTGAACAATTGACAAACGTTACGCAAATAAACTGTCGCCTATAAACTAATGGCGATAGAATAGTAGTGGTCGAGATGGAAGAAGGGTACCCACAGCTCACAACCCAGCCGCTTGTGATCTTGAGCTGTAGCTTGATACCAAATATGTCACTCTTTATGGAAACAATCACTAAAATTACTTTAAACTTCGTGGGTGATACGCTGCATTCTCGGCTCCTCTGTTTTCTCAACGTTTAGATCTAAGCCTTGAAACATCTTTAGGAGCAAAATTTACAGTTTAAAAATTTATTACTGAATTTGTTGGAGAAAATAGGTGACCGGATGGCAATCAGCTTACATAACAGACTGCAATATTGACTAAAAACTGTACTCTTCCGATGATTACATAGGTCTTAGCCGTTATATTTCTTGAAGTTGCTTAGATTTTTATTATTATTAACCAATTGTGTCAATGATAAATGTACAGATAATTTTATAAAATACAATGGTTTTTGATTTTATTGTGATACCTTATGATATTGATTTAATTAACAGTTTCCTCACTTTTACGTAAATTTTCAAATCATGTAGAAGACATCTACTTTTGATTATTGTAACACATACTCGTAAAAAACGCAGTAAAACCATATCACAGTGTTTTCTGAAACTGCCCATTTCACAACAATCCCAAACATACCACGAGTTTAAACAAAACAGCACGGAAATGTAGTCAGTGTGCAATCACCGTAAAAAGAAAAAATTTGCTCTACTATTAACCAGCAATATATCGTGCCATAAGAATATAATATCTATATATGAAGTTGCACTCAATTATAAGATTTTACTTCTAAATAATTTTCTCATAGGAAAAAAGCACTCATAAATGCTTCTTTTTGATCATGAATGTTTCTTACAACAAAATATTTCTCTGAAGTACGTTAACGTGTTCTGGATTTTAATTGACAGCTTTAAACGCACATTTTCTATTACAACATACACAAGACGTGATTATGACTGTTTTGTAAACGGTTTGTTTGTGCACCAGTGACTTACGGCTACTAACTGATCAAAAAGAAAACATACCCGTACTTTACGGAATTAACGAGCGACGGTTTACAGAAAAATAGTTGTTATCCAAACTTAAATAATTACTAACATATAAGTAGCTAGCTTTCCAAGTACAATGTCGATCTTGCTTTTAATCGTATTCAGAATCTACGGTATTAGTAAATTCCATATTTATAGAGATAACTTTCGCAATGACCGTATGATCTGGAATTGGGATGAGTGAAATCGCTGTTCAAACGGCGTAGTTTGGAGGTTTTTGCCTCGCCCAAGGTAGCCTGCATAGTTTTTACGTCCTTATAAATCCTCTGTTAGCTAGAATTTTCTCAGAATGTGTATCAACTAATGTTTTGATAAACACAGCAAAAACTAAGCTTCACATATTGCGGAGCAGTGCCCCGAACTCTACAGAAAGCGGCAAGTACAACATCTCAATACCATTCATTATCACAGATGTTGATTTGACAAACGTTTTTTCGATAAGCTCTCACAAAATATGGTATGTTAGCCGTGTTGGGAGAGGAAATAAACGTCATATCCTAATGTATTGCAGTACATTATAAGACCATGCATATGGGAAAAATTTCACGTCAGTAGTATTACGTCCTATTATCAAACAAATTTTTTAAAATGTGTTTCAACTGTTTTCTCCGATTTCATACACAAATACTGATGTGCAAAGCAGAATTCAAATATAAATATTTTACAATCACTGAAATTTAAAGAGAATTCTACATGCAAAACAAGTTATCACTTGGGCAACGCAATCAGTCATCGGGTGGTGGATTTGTCATCCGAGTTACAACGTTTGCAATGTGTTCAATAAAAGACCGATTTGTCAAATGGCCAAAATCTGTTCGGATCACGTGAATGTAATCTGCAAATGATTGTGACTTAGTGGAGCTTAACTGCAGAAACGAATTCAGCTGTCCTGTATGCAATTTGTGCCTGAATTTACTTCGGTCTAGTTCACGCTAATAGTTAACGGTTGGTAATCAAAGTAACGGTTAATGGAATGGGTTTCGCACAAAAATTCATTGTTCTTAGTGACAGTGAAACCTAGAAGCGTATATCTTATATAAAATATTTGTATTTTGTGAATAATTTTAGTTTGTTTCGCTTAAGTAGTTCGGTTGGTTATTTATTCACCCGTCATTCAAGGAAAGAAAAAACGTCCAAATTCATCAACATTTTCACATTGAAGGTATTTTCAAAATCGTTTATGAAGTAGATTATTTACATCAAGATTGATTTTTCTGTTTTATTCCAAAATCTACATCCACATCTGCAATTCACAAATATTGTTGGGGCAGAGGGTGCTAAGCACCAATCCTTTCTGTGCGTTCCAATCCCGAACAGAACGAGGAAAGAAAAAATACATAAAAGCATCAGTACAGCATCCTATTCCTCTAACCTTATCTCTTCTGCCATTGCGACCTAAATAGGTTGGTCGAAGAAGTATTTCGTTGCTCTCATAAATTCGTCTGTCTGCCAAACAATCCCAGCCCAATCTGTGTATCAATTCTGCAACACTTTCGTAGCAATCACGAATCGAGCGGCTCTTTTCTGTACTTTCTCTAACGTGTAAATCAATCCCTTGCGATACGGATCCCAAACTCCACAACTGTAATCCAAATGCGGAGGCACTAGAGATTTTCAAATCCTGGGGGAAGAAGAATACTTAACAGAAATCTGTGGGACACACTGCTTCTCTATCATTTACATCAGGTATGGGCAACCTTTGCTTAGCTGAGGGCGTAATTTCTGGACTTAATCAGGTCGCGGGCCGTAGATAAGAAAGAAGATAATAGTCAATAAAAAGACGATAAAAATTCACACATTTTTTATTTACTAGAATTACAATAGAATAATCAAACATACAAAAAGCAAATTAACAAAAACAGATAGAAAAATCAAATGAAAATTAATGGGAGACTTGAGTTTGAAGCGTTATTTGAAATTTCTGAATCTCTCGCGGGCCGGACTGAAGTTGGTGGAGGGCGGGGGCCGGGGGTTGCCCATATATGGTTTACATCGTCGGAGCGAAATGCATTGATGTGAACAGCATACAGAGCATAGTGGTTGAGCGGTGAGCTCTGGTCTCACAATCGGAAGGACGCGGGCTTGAATCCCCGTCCGACCATCCGGAATTCATTCTTCCATGATTTCCTGAATTCACTTTAATAAAATATCTGGATGGTTCCTCCAAAAGCCCGTGAGCAAAATTTTACGTTCCTTGCCTCCAGTCAATTTCCGCCTCTAATTATGAGGCGTAAATAAAAGGTTTAAAATGAAAACGTGTTACAAAAGATAATATCATCCTTTTTTTACGTAAGATCTTTGAATCTTATACATCAAAGTGTGTGAACCATAATTTAATAATTTATCTTATTAGGATATTAAAATTTCTAAAGGGCAGTATAAATTTCAACTTAGTGTTTTTTAAGTGCCAGCAAAAAGTGAAAAGAAATGTGTAACTACGTGAACATGAAAAGTAACCTCTGCCAGCTATGAGCCAGCAAGCGCTCTTCGGAGATGGTTTAATGTCTTGTGAACCTACAAACAACGCTGATTAGGACGTGAAATAACACATGGTAATGAAAGTAAATTGTAAAATTGGTTGCGAAATATTAACTTCCAATTTGACTCAGGGTGCGAAAAAAATTTGCTCTTACATCCATCAAAAACCGAAAAAACCATAAGATAGAGTGACCACAGTTTGTCGCCTCTGTGGACGGCAGTTGAGACCGAGTATTCACATTGGTTGTAAAACATTTCATCACCCATATCGTGGGAGAGGTGATCACTGAGATCGTCCTGATCCAGCTGCGTTCAGGATTTAAGACATAATTTATCCCAAAGATGGCATATACAGGTATGTAAGATGATACAATCGCCTTAGCGCTCTAGAAGTTCTGTTCAACTACTGACTCCATTACAGATGGTCGCTTGGGGAGGTATTAAACAAACGGTGATATGTCATTGCCATGGTGACCATTCTTAGATTTCATACTTTTCGACAGCATTACCCAAAATATGTATCCCATAAACCTCTAGGAGAGAAACGATGAATGTAATATGCAAATATTTGCAAATACTTTAATAAGGGAAGAAGGCTTTCCACAAGTGGTAGATTGGAACACAATGGGATGAAACATGTTGTTCATCTTCCTAATAAAACCCGATGATAGCTTTGTGGCCTGTCAAGTAACTGAAGAAATAAGTGATCATGAAGCAATTCTGATGGATATTAGAGGATTCAGGAAACTAGTGGTTAAATTTAAATGGAAAATAGGTAGTTACCGTTATAAAAAAGGCACAGATTTCGAAATTGAAGATATTGTTCAAGGAAAGTTACAGCAAATGGAAGGATGGCACAGTTACATAGTCGAAGTGGAAAGATTTGAAGCAGATAATAAAAAAGGGTGAAGAAATATTAATTAAAAAACTGAAAATAAAGAGATGTACAGAATCTACGTACTATAATATGGAAGTGAAGCAGTTAAAGGGGTTGGTGAGAAGATAACATAACTAATTAAGAAACAACAAGGCAGGAGGGAATTCTTGAAACAACTAAACAAAGAACTAATAATATCAAAGGAGGTGGCTAAAGATGGGTTTTGAAGAATATTACTGGCGTAGGAAGGACCACTCGGGCTATGTTAGAATCTGATGGGAATGGAAGGTTTTGAGACAATTCTAGATAAGGATGGAGAAGAAGTCAGAGATCATAAGTAACTGGTATAGTGTGAGCATTTGAAGCGGGTACGGTATACCGCCGTTATAAATGGTAATTAATATTTATTTTAAATTTACCAAAATACAAATAATTATTTTATTGTGGATTGAAAAGGGTTCTCAAAATTATTTATTGATCACTAATAAGAATGAAAAAGTCATAACCTGACCATATATTCTTCGAATGAAGGGCAACAGACATAAGGTGATTTAAATTTAATAATTATAAACAATCAAAAATTATTCACAAACAACACATTTGTCCTACATTAATGGCCACTAAAAATACGTAAAACATGACAACAAAATATCCGTTCAGATTTTCCTATACCCACTAACAGTTTACAGTTTTCGGCAAGACACGTAATGAGATTATTTGCTAAAAGCTAATGTCCTTCGTTTCAAGCACAGAAACTACTGAATTCAATTTTAAAAATGCCACGGCTAATCTCTCAGTTTATATATCGGAGAGTAAGAATTCTCATCGTGCGGACTTCTCCGCTCAGAACGTTATGTTGGGTAATCACGGAGGTTTAAAGTGCAAACACAATATTAACTGGTGCAATGTTTGTCTTTTTACCGTCTGTCCGGCCGTGTCGTAGTCAGCAAACTCCGACCCCACACTGAATTTATCTGTCACCTTGTGACTCAAAAGGAAGACACAACCGATCGCATGATATGCTGTCGGCTTTTTGGGTCGTTCTTGTGCGGAAGCACAAGTGAACAGGAACCAGTGAGACCCAAAAAAAGACCACGAAGAGCATCTTGCACCACCTTTTTAAAACCTCGGGATGCTCTTCTCCTCTTTCGTCGATTTTCTCTGGTCCTATCGTCGATGTAGACGTTCCTGTCTCTCTCCTCATTGGCGGACATGAAACAAGATTATACAAAAAAAAAAAAAAATAAGAACTATTCTATATACTACAATACTATTGGCAAAACATTCGCCCCTCCAAGCACTCTCAGGTTCAATACACCATTCCTTTGACGGGGTTGGAGGATTTTTTCGGAAACTGTCGTATTTCTTTCGTGTCCACTCGGTTTTACTATTTTCACGCAGTGAGCACTCACAGAATCTCTAATTTGGCGTGTCTTGACGTTATCACGTATCTGAAATTGGTCATGCGATATACATCTCACACGTCAAAGCTGTCCATGCATAGAACTGCGGCCGACCCTATACTGAGCAGTGAAAGGTCTTAAATCTGCCTTTACAAACTGGCAAGTCCCATCGTGTTTCGTCTTTCTTCCAGCCTGAATGGAAAATTCGCCGTAATGCACTTGAATTCGCTGACCCCTGTCCTGCAGAATGTCCTTCTAAGCCAGCGTAATGCGTGCTTTGTTTCGTTACCCAAATACCTCATGTTAATGTGGTTCTATGTCTCACCACACATTAGGAACTATGTTTTAGGAGTGTGAGAGTATAAATCAGAGAACGAGCTTGTCCACATTGTTAGAAATGAGCAGGCCAAAAAATTTGTAATTCGTTCTGAGGATATCATGAAGGGACTAAGAAAGTCAAAAAGATAATATTAATGTGGATGTCTTAGAGGTGCAAGGATGGGATACAGTACTATACCTCAAAACGTTATTAAAATTGAGTTTGGATTGTTGACTAAAGACCTCGCTGTTGACGCGCCCTAAAGCCTCAAAAATAACAACAGCAATATTGATTTTTGATGCTTATCAGAGGTTTGGAAAAGTGCGAAAGAAGTACCGGTCAATAGAGGAGGGGTGCCAAATGGGGTCGAAAATTATAGGCCAATCAGTTTAACATCAGTAGTATGTAAATTAATGGAGAGATTTATACGTAACCACATCCGAAAAGTCTGTGAGAAACGTAAGTCGTTTTCGAGTCGACAACATGGCTTAATGCAAGGATATTTGTGTTAATCTCATTTAGTAGTGCATATGCAAGATGTTTCGGATGAAATGGAGAAGTAAGGCCAAATTTATAGTGCAGTACCAGATCTTTCAAAGACAATTGATAGAGTGAGCTATAAAATGGTGCTAAATAAGGTAAAAACTATTCGAGTGGATGAAAAAGTGATGTGCCGAATAGAAGGTTTTCTTAAAACGTAGAAAGCAAAAAATTAGGGTAGGAAATGAGTACCAAAGGATGTGGAAGTTAAAATGAGAGTGCCACAGGGTGGCGTCCTGGGACCGTTACTATTCGTTATTCTAATGAATGATTGTATTGATGGTATACTATCAGCAGTTATTTGTTTGCAGATGACAATATCAGGATCAAAACGGTAGAGGATTGTAAACAGCTGCAGGGTGATCTGGCAGGATATCTAACTGGGCAGGTCATTCGGAATGAAGATAAATGCAAAGAAGAGTCAGCTTATTAGGTACACAGATAAAAAAATTAAAGACTGGTCATGATTGTATGGTGGGGAAAGAATTACTTGTTGAAGATTTGAAAGATAATACCTTGGCCTAACATTTGATAGCAAATTCAACTGGGCAGGATACATTGGAGCCATAGTAGGAAAAGGTTCACTTACTCGAAAGAGTGGAAGGGGGAATGTACCAGCGATGTAAGGAATTGTGATACAAAGCTTTGGTTAAACCATTGCTTGAGTATGGTGGTGTAGTATGGGACCCACGATTTGGGTATCAAATACAGGAGTTGGAGGAAGTGCGGAGAAGGCCTGCAAGAGTTATCTCTGGAAATTACCGCAGAACACAGTAACTGATATGATGAAGGATCTGGAATCGGATTCATTTGAAGACAGGAACCGGGGGGAGGGGTTATGAGAGTCATGGGAGTGTGAAAGGCCCACATTGGTGATGAGGCGTGGAAAGATAGTTGTGGAAGAATTAGAAAAGATGTATGGAAGGAAAAAGATGACCATAACCTCAAGCTGGTACTCGATTTCAGGGACAAGGGTGTGGAAATATTTTCATCCGTAGGTAGGGGTATCAGGACTGGAAGAAATTACCAAGAGAAATGATGAATGATTTATCGAAAACGCTGGAGGGAATTAAGTTAAAATTTGTAGAGGAAAAAGTAGGCGGATATAGGAAAGGAGAAAAATGGAAGTGTAGGTAAACTGATACCGGAGCGCTCGCACCATCGCAATAAAATTTAGTTAAATGTATATTTGAATTCATATAAAAACTGAAAGGTATTTACATGGTCTTAAAGATGTGAAAAAGTACAATTGATTGCTTCTTTTTGATTTTACCCACTTGAGAAATGCAACACCCAAAAGGAATGGTTTCAATCAATCCAAAATTGGGGGATGGTAGAAAAGTGTAACAATAATATGTGATTAAATTTGCAGATAGATGGCGTGCACTTAGACCCAGTAACATCCTCTTTAGTGTGTACAGACACTTCTGTGTTACATTACGCTCAGTCGGTGCAGAACAGTTAAACGAAGTAGAAACGTGCAAGAAGGTGCCATTATAAACAAGCAAAACTCGTGAGGACATTATGAATTACCTCAACAGTGGGATACAGGCTTTGGTCAACTGTGAATTATGGTTTCTGCGTCCCGAGTTACAGAAGCAGAAGATGAAAGGGAAGTTCGCCTCTTACAACGACGAATGAAGGCTTCGGAATAATCAGAAACCCCGGAACAAGGGGAGTTTTGCGTCGAGCGATTGTGACAGTCTCAACAAAATCACAACGAAATTCAGGAAAAAATTGGATGATCTACAACTATCAATAAGTCCATCGTCCCCGTGGTGGATATTGAACAACCTGTGTTTCATCCCATGCTGTTTCTCAACTCATTGAAATCGTCTGAAATGCGTCCAAACAATCTGGATTTAAAAACTGGTTCTCCAGTTATTCTTCTGCGCAACAGTGGCTCACCGAAGCTGTGAAGCGGGGCGAGACGTTTAGTTAAAAGCATGCTCAGAAACGTGATTCAGACAACAATAATAATTGGAAATGCTAAGAAAGGCAAGAGGCAATCTACTCCCTTGAAAACCTCCATGAAATTTCAGTTAAATGGGGTCTCCAAATCTCATAGACTAAAACCCACTATATGCAAGGATCTTCGCGGTACCAAGATGAACACCGCATGATAACGCGGTTTGGCAACATCTCTGACGTAATTAAATTCAAATACCAAGGAGGAGTTATTCAACCTGCAGGATTAAATCGTGAAGCAAACAAGGCGAGAATATCAAAATTACGAGTACAAAAGCTTGTAGAATTACCGGGAACTTTTTTTTTTTTTTTTTTTTTTTTTTTTTTTTTTTTTTTGTAACTGCTTTACGTCTCTTTTTAACATCGAGGTCTTTAGAGACGGGAAAGGACGGGGGGCAAGGATGGGGGCAAGGAATGGGAAGGAATTCGGCCATGGCCTTTTGAAGGAAGCATCCCGGCATTTTCCTGGAGTGATTTGGGGAAACCATGGAAAACCCAAATCTGGATGCCCGGACGGGGATTCGAACCGCCGTCCTCCCGAATGCGAGGCGAGAACGCTAACCGTTACACCGCCCCGCTCGGTACCTGGAACAGATACAACAAAACGTCAATATCCCGAAATACCAAGTTAAGACACTATAACACTGTAATCAAACCGGAGGTATTATACGCATCGGAAAATATGATTATTGTGGGTAGATTATTGATTAAAGATATTGAAACGCAAGAAAGGAAACATTTTAAGGAAAATCTTTGGCCCTGTTTAGGTGGATAGGAAAACACATGAATTATATCACCACTCGGAACAAAATTTCAGGCACTTTCTTGAAAAGACGAATTAAATTCTTCTGCCATATTATCAGAATGAATAACAACAGGCTAAAGAAAATAATTCTTAATCTGGCCATTTCAATGAAAATGAAAAACAATAGGCTTATTGATCTCGAAAAGGATCCGCGGGAAATCGGAATTCCGAGATGTTGTCATACAGGACAGATGCAAATTTAGTAGAATGGTCAATAACCACCAATTTGTCAACAATATATATATATATATGTGTGCTAGATTAGTTCATTCGCGCTTCTCAGTTGATCATAACGATTAAAGGAGAAGAATTGGCAATGCTAAAGTATAGGAATTTTTTCACACGTATACCCATGATACCGGGCGGACGCGTAGCTCAGGCAGTAGAGCGTCTGACTGCGTCCCGGATGACCGGGGTTCCATCCCCGACGAAGCCGAGGATCTTTCCTGGAAGCTGAACGTCCTGAAAGGTTCCCCAGGCCCATTCAGCCTGCTATCAATGATTACCAGGGAGGAAACTGGGCGGGAATGTGAAGAATGGCCGGAGCGTGGAGCTGACCCAGTCACATCCATTCTAATGCCAATGTTTGTAATGGGAGTGCTGAGCTCTACCTCCGTGAAACCTACGGGCATCGGCAAGAGCCGTAGGAATCCAGTGACATTTTTTTATACCCATGATACCACGCTCGGCTCATTTGCCTTTTCATTCTAAACGCTTATAATTTCCTCGGGCGATATAGATTTTGTGATCTTGAAGTTGGAACTATTTCATTGCATTGCAAGTAATGAGTGTCTACTTCATGATCATTGCCATGACCAAATTTCCTGCGCTTGGTTGTTGTTTTAGCATTTTTCTTCTTCTTTTTGCAGCTTCGGGTTCATGTTTGTATTGATTTTAGGACAAAACCCTATGCAGAACCTTTATTTTCGCAGTTGCATTTGCTTTGTCCAACTGCTGTTGCAAGAGGCTCACAGAAAAAGAAGTTTCCTGTAGTTGAAAACACCGCCACAACTTAACTTCAACTTTCTAAAAAAAAAAATACTTTCAAATAGAAATAATTTCATTGATTTTGTTTTTGTTTTTGCTATTATCAATAGCCTCACTTCAGCTTCAAATGATAATAAAGAATCTATTCAAAGTATTGTTTTTCGGGAATGTTAATAATCAGAAATGAACAACAAAGTTGGTTCTCGGCGCCAAAAGTGGCCATTTCCACCAGCAGCTTGTCCACTTTTCACGGACTGACGCCGTTACAGAAACATTGGTTCTACCTTAGGAATGTGACGAAACAATTCTATCGGTAATTTATAGCCAAAACAACACTCTTGGAAAATAATTACGCTCGGATGCTGTACGGCACCAGATTTCTTAGTAATAATTAAATATACTGAGTTCTTACCAAATATCAAGGTGATCAAAACCCACAAATATTTTAAGAGCTTCGAAAAATAACACGCTAACGGGATCCGGCTTCTCAGAGTAATTAAGGGCACTGAGTTGAACGAGTTATGATTTTATACGCGCGATGGCACCATCCCTTGGTCCCCAAAACCTCAGTGACCGCTTTGTCCGCCATAGCCACGTTGCTCGGCTCTCCCCTACTCCGTCGTCTGCTCTCTATTTAGAACTAGGTGATTTATTAGATAGACATCTCCACTGAGAAAACTACCTTGAATTCTACATCACAATCTAAGATCCAGTTGGAGACTATTTACATCAAGATTTGGTCTCATAACATCAGGTGTTCCTGTTTAGCGAGAGGGATTGTGTTTTAGCACGAAAACCTCATTGTCTTATCCTGAAAACATGGGCTTCCCGCTACCATCCTCTTCTGTTTTTAATTAATCGTTGCGTTTATCTTACGCCCCCAGGGGGGCGTAAACCCCACACATAGCGCCCCCAGGGGGCATTTCTGGCAGTGTCTCCAAGATACGGTGGGAAGGAGGAAGAGAAGTATCTTTCTCCGACGAACAGGGGCTTCTGCTTTCTACTTTCACATTGGTTTATATGGATCCAATTTAAGGATGTAATGGAAACAAACAACAATTAGGCCGAGGCTGGATGCTGCCAAAGTAGCACGATTAAACGGATTATTAGCTGAATGAAAGAACTGGGACGTAAAACTGAGTGAAATATTTAAAAAAATTCCTGAATTAATTGCACGGGATGAAAAGGAGGAGATTTAAATTATATAGGGAAAGGAAAGAGAAACACTATGTGAAGCAGCAAAGCACTAAAGAGAAATAAAAAGTACTGTATAAATTAATTCTACATGCATATGGAACTGAGTTGTAGACTGCTTTTAAAGTACAGCAATAATTGCGGTTGGGATGTAATATAGGTAACCTTGTGTAAGCAAACGGAAACAGAACACAAGCAAATAGAAAAGAATGATTTATGCAGAAACTGCAAGTAAAGAATGCGTAGCGAAGATAGTGATGCACGTAGGTACATTTTAGAAATTGAAACAAAAAAAATTTCACGAATGGAAACTCAAAGATAAGTAGCAATGCAATGCTTATTCATCATTACAGTGTGTTCGCGGCCAGACCAATGGAAGAAAGAAGTCGGAGGGAAAGTATGATATCAATTATATCAGTTTTGAGGAACGTATTGACGTCGGACATTTTTTTTTTTCTATATATGATACCTATTAACCTGTTACATCGTGCTGTGAATTAATTACTTAATTTATTAATTCTGCCATATGGGATTGAATTTATTGGCAAAGTAAAGAGAAAAGGAAGGAGCACAGAATGATAATAAAAATCAGAAAAGTGTAAATTTTGCTTTGGTGCAGGATAGGGGGAAGATGGGTGAGTAGGGAAATTGCCACCGGAGCCTTTGCTCCATTGCAATTAAATTAAATTAAATTAAATTTACAAATTAGAATTCAGAAATGGGTATAAGATATCTTACCCCGGACTGCTCTGTGAATAGTGATTATAATCCCTGTCTTTTATAATCACCAGGGAACAACGTCAGACATCGGCTGTCGGCTGGACGTGGCGTGCCATTCAAAGTGCGCTGATGGGCTGCCCCTAGTTAATGTGTGAGGACCGGATCGTTGCAGTCTGCTGACCTGGGTCGACAGGTTGCTCTCAGCCAGGATAGCTAAGCTGCACTTTCTCCGACTTCAGTTACTGATATTTCGACGGGAATTAATAACACCGCCAATATAGTAGTTTAGTCAGCATTGATGGAATTCAAAAACTAATAATTTTTTTCTAATGACATTAAATTCGTGTTCACTCATACTTTATGGAACATATTTGAAAAGGGAACAACTGTGTTCACCATGAGTAATTAATTTGCAGTTGGCATGTCGACTGTGCTTAAAGAAAATAGGTTTGTATTTTTCAAATATATCTCCGCCAAACGTTTAAATTCTTGTACATGCTGCTAACTTGTTAACATGAGCCAAGTCATGGACCCCAGATGCGTATTGAATAGTCAAACATTATAATTGTCAGCCCTAGGAGCTTTAAAGCACGCTCTTGGAGATTTCGGTTGTCTCTGTGTCAGCTGAAAGTGCTGCAGCTGTTTAATTTTCTATCGCACAGATGTCTGATGATTGATATTCATTGCTGCCCAAGATATTTCACAATTTGTAAAATTTCGTATTTTTACTGGTGTAGCTATTATTAAAACAGTATGTACCATATCATTATCAGCTTATTTAACTCTATTCATTATATAACATATTCTGTGCCGCTGGTAAAAGAAAATATCACTCATAGCTCGAAACAAATGATATGCTGCAACGGAACGTAATAAAACAAATAAGTGTTTGATGCAAGCATAAGAGAGTATATTGATACAGCCAAAATATACGGTGGTCAAAAGTTCCTCAACGTGTTGAGAACTTTATATCATATTAAATACCCCTTAATAGAAGAACAAGTCTATATTGTGAGTAATATATTATCTCCATTTTTTACCGATTATTGTAACCTTCTGAATACAGTTTGTACACTAATATGTTTTTAGAATTTTCATTTCCCATGTCTTTTTTTAATCGTTTTCCTTTCTCCTCTACTAACTTGACATTATTGAGATTATTGCTGCGAAGTCGTCGCTTTGCATTATACAGATGGTGTGAATAATTTTTTTTAACTTTCCAACAGAGGCTTGAGTATCAGTTAAATGTATCACTCACAAAACAACCAAAAGTTAAAATGAAACTACCCGGTTTACACAGATTCACACATTCTATTCTCCATCGGAAACTATCACATCAATTCAGAATTGTGGTAACCTTAGGAACTGTATGCTCCTGGAGTGTCTCGCTACCAAACTACATGTTAATAAATCTCTCAACAGTTTTCCTAAGTTTCTTTATGTCCAAAAATTTCACAGTAAGTACTGAGGTTCCAACATATTCGGTTTTGGAATGTAATTTGGAATTGGTTCGAACCTCGCGGAAAATTTTATTTGCGAGTTTGAGACAGTTTTTCTGTAATCGGTTGGGATTCATTTTCAACCTCACGGATCAAAACTTCACAATGACAAAAACAATACATATTTTTTTACAAAACTCAAATTGTTCACAGACAGGAAGTAATACTTGCTACCATCCCTTACATTATATCTGGCTTAAAGACTTGTGAGTAGTCGACAGAATGTTAATCTTCCGAAACCAGTGAAAGATTCCCCCATTTAATAATTTAAGCGAAATTATTAGTATATAGCATCATTGATAACTTTCAATGAGGGTCTTTGATGGAAGAACACTGTATTGTGATATTCATAAAGACTATAGTTTAAATTGATTTCGGAACAGCCTGTTATTCCTTACGCATATTATCTCGGTATAGTTTTATTCGAATTTTAAGAAGATTCATTAAAGAAGGAGGTGGCATATTTAATTTCAGTTCCATATTGAACGCAATGGCTTGTAACGCATTGGTTTATTATAAGTTGGTAGAAGCTAACTTATTAAGTCGGAGAACTTTTCTCATGCCCTTGAGTCATGTAACTTAAATCTTTGACGACACAGCATGCTTCAACTTTGAATTTTCGCACACAACTTGGAAATAGCGTCTTCCAATCCTTACTCTTTGAAACCCTTCTATGTTTTAATGAACCAATTACGGGGTGGCCACCTGATGAACAAGTGAAAACTAGCGTACGGGTAGCTAAGTTCCCTCGCGGAGAGCAATTCTCACTTGTCTTAACTTTATCCATAACAAAATGGATTAGTGAAAGTCTGCAACTGTTTCAAAGTTGAGGGTAAACAAATGAAAATCTGCGACACAGTTACTTTTGTTGCTTTAATTTATTTTGTGCATGACGCGTTTCGGGAATTTATTCCCATTTTCAAACGCACTATAAGTAGGTTTACATGTTTTTAGTTATAGAAATACTCCTCATATTTCTATAACTAAAAACATGTAAACCTACTTATAGTACGTTTGAAAATGGGAATAAATTCCCGAAACGCGTCATGCACAAAATAAACTAAAGCAACAAAAGTAACTGTGTCGCAGATTTTCATTTGTTTACCCTCAATTCTCACTTGGCTTTCAAGGGAGTTCATCGCCGACTTTGCTATATGGTACATCAAGACGCCATATAATTTGAACAGGTATTGCTAATGAATTCGATTTACCTTTGCCGATTATGAAAGCTTCTCCAATTAGCTAGTATTTCATTAGTAATATACTTGAATTGATTCAGAGTTATTTTCATAATTTTCGTCATTATTCATATTTTTGTCCATTTACAACATTTAGATGATTTCATTAAAGGTAACTTAATTTTTCTTTAGCTATTTCATTTGCCAATGCTAACCCCTAGTCCTTAGCTAGCTCAAGTGCATGCGCAAGACTTCTGTCACCAAGAACGCATATTTCGAGTAAAACCATTTTGGAAGTGTGTCGACCAACGAACCCTATGTTTTTGCCAAACTGCTCTGGACGCGACAGGCTCGTAACCTGTATCATTAAATTTTCATCCAGGGAATTAAGAATCCCGTTCAGCCTTGGCATAAGTTGTTAAATAGTGACTACTATATTTTACTGATGAGCTCGGAGGACTGACGTGTTCAGTTATTCTCCGGTGAAAGTTCTCGAAAACAATGGGGGAAACCAGTTAATACGTATGTCGCTTCGCAATAATACCTTCAGAATGTCAACAATATCTTGAGGTTGAAATAAACAATTCTATAGTGTTAATATGCATTTCAGCAATCAGGAAATTAATAATATTGATTAGAGCATAAATAAATTAATACTAAACATTAACTAAAGTTGCTTAAAAGCTTTTAGGGGTAAGGTGAAATTAACCAAATGATTCTAATTCTGAAAATATAACGAAATACAATTAGGCTAAGCTGGCGTCCGGTTACTAATGCCTAAATGTTTTGAAAAACATTGCATGATATGCTGAAATGTCAGTGCTCTGTTAAAAACTCTGCTCCAAAACTGAACTCCTCTGGCTTCAATAAATTAGTAACAAGCAACTTGTCTCTTTCCAAAAACAATCTTGACCATCTTAGGCGCTGCACGGTTTGCAGACGCGACTTTTTCATTCCCATAACGTTACTAAAAGTAATGATGGAAAAATAAAAGTTTGCATTTTGAATAGGGGTAGCCAGTGCAGCTTGATGCTGTGTGACGTGATGAGCATAACTAGCCACAAGATTGCAAATTTCGCAAGGCCAATGGTATTATCTTCTCGCTTTCTCGAATTAAGAAGCTACAATGAACTAGCTGTCTAAGGTTAACTAAGTTGCGTCACAGCCTTTGTCAGTTTAATTACTTTGCACTTTACCGAGCGCCAAAGTAATAACGCTACCGGTATCTGTTCTGCGAAGACAAGGTGTCAGATAACCGTCGAGTTATTTCGCTCACGAAGTCTGCGAGCCATATACACAATGGCTGTCTGCAGCTCTCTCAGCCCGTCGATTTTATGATGCGGTGTAAATCAAGGCAGCCCTTTTCCAGTGAACTATTTCTCTGGCGGAGGCGACAGCTGCACGAGATAAATTTCCCACACTCTGCTGCTGCGGTCTGCCTTTTGAGTTATTGCTGTTATACATACCTTTATGGTGATGAAATGGAACGTAATGACATTAATGACTTCATATTAACCTCTTTTTAAAAGTAGTGCTGTTATTTTTGTCTTCTGCTGTATCTGTGTTCTAAATGTACAGTGTGAGCAGCACAATTGAAATCAGTGTTACATTCGGAACTCGAGGAAGATTCAGGAAGAATGAAGGATTGTAGTTCCAAAATTCACATTTAAATGTTAAAAACATTTTTGGACTGCTAATGAATCCTATTTTCCACGACAGTTCTTAATACTTCGTCAGTAATATATTATTGTAAATTTTTTGGGCTAATTTGCTTGTAATTTTCTCGTGAGTGATTACGAGAGCCATGAATTTAGACAGAAATCGTGAAGTTTCAATTTTTTAAAACTAGTGTCAACCGGCTACAATCCATGTGAAAAATACCTGAGTTAACATTTATGGTGATCTCTGCAATTAGAGTTTATGACTATTTGAAAGTTCATGGGCTACATATCCCCATCGAAGTAACATCACAAAAGCGGAATATTGGTGCAAAACTTCGAAATCGAGGTTAAATTAGTCTTTTAACGAGTCTTCATGTCTTGCGGTTCCATCAAATTATTTTCTGGGCATGTGCATATCGTTAGTATATAGTTGCGAATATGATAAATTAAAATATAAACAACCCAGCCATATGAAATTCTTGGAAAAACGACAAATAGATACTAATATTTTCCGAATGAGTAACGTAATATGTATGTGCAAGATTATGATAAGTTCCTTAACGGTAGATGTATTTTTCTGTTAATGCTTACAATATTTCCATCTGAAAATTATAGCGACGATGATAATTAAGAGTCTTTCCATGAAATTTAATACTTCAGAAATCGCAATAAAAATTAAAAGTTCTTGACAAGA
The DNA here is from genome assembly GCA_031002005.1 of Vandiemenella viatica. Taxonomy (NCBI): domain Eukaryota; kingdom Metazoa; phylum Arthropoda; class Insecta; order Orthoptera; family Morabidae; genus Vandiemenella; species Vandiemenella viatica. The sequence goes on along the minus strand of JARYHS010008074.1, from coordinate 330,517,215 downwards.
ACCTTTTAAAACTCTTAATCTAGTCCTACTTTTTAAACATCGAGGTACGTATCTGGTAGAGAAACATCATTTCTGATAAGTTCGACGCAGGAAATTCTTAAAAGGGTTAGCGCCAGCGGAAGAGTTCAAAGAAATTTAATGTCCCCAGTGCTGGTTTCATGACATGCAAACGGAAAATGTGTTTAATGAAAAGGCTAGCATCAGATCTTCTGCTGAGAATCCTGCTAGAGAAATGAGAGGTGCTTGCAAAGAGAGAAAATTGGATAAAGTTAATTAATAAAGAGTTTCTGTTCAGATCTCACAAATTCTTAATGAATATTTAACTTCCGTTTCACTTAGTATATTAAAACTACTCATCTCAGAAACTGTAACGAAATTTTTGACATGAAGAAAAATTAGGACTGTGCCTACTTAGAAGCACGACTGGAAAATTTTCTCCTAGTGAAATCAGCGAAAACAAGAGTCCTGCTAAAGAAATAAAGCGTTTATTATTTCCAGATGCATTATTTCCTTATCGGAAAATTCATTTCATCAGGTGAATGTTGTAATCTTGAAGGGGGAAAAAAAATATGGTAGTAGCTTTAGATATCGTAACGCTAGACTAATCTTGCACTAACATCCACTCTCAGAGATCATCTGTACAGTGATATATAATACAAACAAACATCCAAAAATAATGTATCAAATAATCGGTTCTTTTATAATAATATTCAGTCAGATATCGTCTTTTGAATTTATGACAGTGGTTTATGCTTTGTCAATCATGTTTTTTCAATTGCAGAAATTTTATCTGAAACAGCATAATGTTTTTTTCTTAATCTTCGGTTTGAATTGGTTGAATTACCTAGGCAAATGTAACATTTTCCGCTAATCTAATGAGATTCATTTAAGAAGTACCTAACAATTTGATCGCCCGATACTACAGAAATAAAATCTCTCCTTTCTTAGGGCATATACAATAATTCAGCCAGTGGAAACGGAATTCTTGAATAGTCTCCTCAAAACCGTCATGGGGAATGAAGGATAGGTAGGCTGTTTCTTCATTCCCAGTTCAGATACCTTTCATCGGAATTTTGGTATTGAGGAACAGTTGAAACATGCAACATATATGCTACATGACCAGGAAAATGAGAAGAGTGTATGGAATCCGTACGTGAAGTTTGTTAGCCACAGTCATTGTGTCAATAATTGAGGCTAGCACAGAAAAGAGCTATTAGGGTGTTTTGTAGGGTACAACCAAGAACTTCTTGCAGACAACTTTTTAAAAAACACAATATTCTTAGAATAACTTCTCAGTATATATATTCTCTCATGTGCTTTGTCATAGATCATTTTAACCTGTTTACTTCTAATTCACAGGTACACAATTTCAATACAAGAAACAGAAATAACTTGCACAAAACACAAACATCTCTGTCATTAGTACAAAGAGGAGTTAATTATTCTGGTATATATCTGTTTCATAAACTTGCCAAGAGTATAAAACAGTCTGCAGATAATAAAGATATATTTAAAGAAAAACTGAGAGATTATCTTATTGGCTACTCCTTCTACTCCATTCAAGAATTTGAACAAATTAATTAATTGTATTCAATATGACTTTTGCAAAATTCAGTTGTAAAAATTAATGTTTATTGTTATTCTCTTTATTTGTCTTTGGAACATATACTTGTTTTTAGTATGATTATGACTCATTTTGTATGTATGTGTATTAACCATGACATGTTTCACATTCCGGAGGTCCTTCCTCAGCAGGGATCCATGAAACAAGATTGATAAATAATAAATTAAAAAATAAAATAAAGGAATTCATAAATGCATGTCATTGCCACGTAGGAGTAAACGAACTGTTTTCATATTTTTCCCCCGGTAATCATACGATACAGTTGATACTGATCAGACCTTGTATTTTAAATAAAAAAATAAGTGACTAAATAAAAAAATATAGTTTGTATTACCACGTCATATCTGTCTTGAACACTGGTGATAGCTTCGAACAATCTGGGCTGTAAGACATTTGTCCAATTCCTTCGTGTGAATTAAACTGAAACCCCTTTGCTGCATCTCCAATTATGAATAGCTTACTTGTTTCAGCCATGTCTCTGACTCCTATATTTCACTGTTATGTTGTTCTTTAAGCAATGCCCTCATGCTTACTTTGCACTCTTTTATTGGTATTTGTCTAACAGTGCATATCAAGGTTTAGTAAATTTTTGACCTAATTTCTAGCCGTTTTAAGCAGAATGTTTCTTCCAATTGCTATTATATACGTGATAAATATGCATAAACGTGATATCATCATATGAAAATTTTAATGAGGTGTATCTCACAACTGCATAATTGCCAAATTAGATTACTATGGTTGGCCACATTTTTTTAAAGATAGTTTCAGTTTCTTTTTGTACAAAATATTCGTGAGGATTTGATAGGAATTTACAGAGCATGAAATTAACTAAATTAATCTACACACCTGGAAATTGAAATAAGAACACATTGACGTCGGTGTGTAAGACCCACCATACTTGCTCCGGACACTACGAGAGGGCTGTACAAGCAATGATCAAACGCACGGCACAGCGGACACACCAGGAACAGCAGTGTTGGCCGTCGAAGGGCGCTAGCTGCGCAGCGGTTGGGCACCGCCGCAGTCAGTGTCAGCCAGTTTGCCGTGGCAAACGGAGCTCCATCTCAGTCTTTAACACTGGTAGCATGCCGCGACAGCGTGTACGTGAACCGTATGTGCAGTTGACGGACTTTGAGCGAGGGCGTATAGTGGGCATGCGGGAGCCCGGGTGGACGTACCGCCGAATTGCTCAACATGTGGGGTGCGAGGTCTCCACAATACATCGATGTTGTCGCCAGTGGTCGGCGGAAGGTGCACGTGCCCGTCGACCTGGGTCCGGACAGCAGCGACGCACGGACGCACGCAAAGACCGTCGCATCCTACGCAGTGCCGTAGGGGATCGCACCCCCACTTCCCGGCAAATTAGGGACACTGTTGCTCCTGGGGTATCAGAGAGGACCATTCGCAACCGTCTCCATGAAGCTGGGCTACGGTCCCGCGCACCGTTAGGTCGTCTTCGCGCTCACGCCCCAACATCGTGCAGCCCGCCTCCAGCGGTGTCGCGACAGGCGTGTATGGAGGGACGAATGGAGACGGGTCGTCTTCAGTGATGAGAGTCGCTTCTGCCTTGGTGCCAATGATGGTCGTATGCGTGTTTGGCGCCGTGCAGGTGAGCGCCACAATCAGGACTGCATACGACCGAGGCACACAGGGCCAACACCCGGCATCATGGTGTGGGGAGCGATCTCCTACACTGGCCGTACACCTCTGGTGATCGTCGAGGGGACACTGAACAGTGCACGGTATATTCAAACCGTCATTGAACCCATCGTTCTACCATTTCTAGGCCGGCAAGGGAACATGCTGTTCCAACAGGACAATGCACGTCCACATGTATCCCGTGCGACCCAACGTGCTCTAGAAGGTGTAAGTCAACTACCCTGGCCAGCGAGATCTCCGGATCTGTCCCCCATTGAGCATGTTTGGGACTTGATGAAACGTCGTCTCACACGGTCTGCACGTCCAGTACGAACGCTGGTCCAGCTGAGGCGCCAGGTGGAAATGGCTTGGCATGCCGTTCCACAGGACTACATCCAGCACCTCTACGATCGTCTCCATGGGAGAATTGCAGCCTGCATTGCTGCGAAAGGAGGATATACACGGTACTAGTGCCGAAATTGTGCATGCTCTGTTGCCTGTGTCTATGTGCCTATGGTTCTGTCTGTGTGATCATGTGTTGTATCTGACCTCAGGAATGTGTATATAAAGTTTCCCATTCCTGGGACAATGAATTCACGGTGTTCTTATTTCAATTTCCAGGAGTGTATATTAAACTATTTTTTTTTGTAACCGCTCCTCGTAAAATAAATGGCCACGCAGTTTTGTCGGTATAGTGTTTGACAGCTAACTTGACGTTTGGGGTCCTTTTCTTAACGAAGATCTCATATGGCAGCTGTACAGTAAGCACGAGAATGGAGGAAAAATCTCCATAAGACTTGGTCGAAGGGAGTCTGGAACTTATCATGCTATCCACCTTCTTAACGCCGAGGCATCATAAAGAGTTCTATCTTAACGAACAATATTCTCTCTCTTTCTCACAATGATGGATTCTATGCTTTGACCAGAGGACAAATTACATTTTGTCTTATTTATAGCTTGTGACGTGTTGCTTAGGCATTTTTTCTGATCATTTTGATTTAAGGTTAGAACACTACAGATGCCATAACAAGTTGCAGTTACTGGTTGCGTAAAGAGATTTCTATTGTGAATTTCGGAGTTATACGTTGCGCTTAGGACGTTACCCGAATTCAATCGGCTTCGAAACCGGAGATTAGACATTCACAGCGCAAAAATGCTCAGGTTATTTAGTAGGCCAACAAACTTCGGTATTGTCACTTAAACGTTACCTTATATATGCTTGGTGAAAACTCAGCAGATAAAATTAAAAAACATCTATAGTGGGTATGTATCCCTTATTTATTTACTGTATGCTCTATTCCTATGCGCACCGGGCTAACTGAATGTTATTTGTCCTCAAGGTACGAAGGTGAATTTTGAGGTAGTCCTCACTGTTCACTTGAGAACTAATAGACACTCAAACAGAATGGCACCGATAATGCTTTTGACAAAAGTTTATATTGTTTTTCTTTTGATTATGGCTTTAAGTCTCGTCGATGTTCAGAACATCAGGGCCGGGTAGAACTGGAGGCAAGGGACGGAAACGAAATCTACTATGGCCATTTTAAGTAATCATTCCGGCATTCGCCTGTTCACAAATACGAGTTGAGAACACTGACTACTCCGTATTAGGTTAAATAGTCCTTTACTACCATAGGAATTAAAGTTTTGATAGTAGAATTATTGTCATACTTTTTTGTGATCTGTGAGTTTTTAAATTGTCAGGGCTGCATTCAACATATTGTTTTATTAGAAAGACTGAGTGCTGGAATTTAATGCTGAAGAAGTTTTTAACATTCATGTACAAACCTGGGTGTTGGTAATGCACTAAACAAAACAGCGGAATTTAAATCACTGTCACATTCCATAAGAATAAACAGAATACATGAATTAGAGACAACATTTTTAGATCATGTAATCGCTTTCACTTTTACAGCAGGTTTCCTATATATGGTACGTTTATTAATCAGTTAGCATTTTCCCGCTGCATTGCATGCGAGGACTTTGGTGTTTGCATTTACCTTTTGATTTTCTTCTAGCACCAAAGCATAAACGTTTCTACTGTAGTAACTTTGTAATATTGACTTGAAATTAAATTCCACAGTTTCGTAATGCTTACTGGTGTGTTAATTTTTGATGTGGTGATTTGACTAACGTTATCCACGTATTCTGACGTAATATATTTAAGAAAACTGAACAAACAAATAAATATGCAATATTACATGGTCAAAAAACAAAGAGTGGCGTATCTATATGTAAGGAAGCGTTATCTTTGGTCACAGTCTCGTAAAACATTTCTCATCTGATATGCAAAGAGATATATGGTGCCTAACTGTTCTCGACAGAATCGAATTATTGTTTTTTGCTTCACCGGTGACATAGTTATAACATATACAGCAAATTTTAAGCTAAAGCATAAGCGTTAAGACTGTGAAAACTAAATACAAATTGGTTCGGCAATTTTTTTCGTGATACCTGGACAAACGGACAGCCGGAGGCAGCCCTCTTAGAGATTTATATTTATGTTAGTATACATAAGCAATAAGTAGTAAAAGTGTAGCGTTTCTTTTCTGATATACAACTTCTATTTTTATATTCGATTTCTGATAAATATTGTATCAATTTTACAACGGCAGGTTGTAGTGTTTCAATTTTTGTTACTAGATGATTCGAAAATCCGTGGTTGCACTCTGTTGGTGTGACTTAAGAGTGATTTTGGAGAGCATTACGATCACTTATAACTTTGTTTAACCATTGAGCGTACTAAACACATGTTTCTGCAAGGGTAACTATCCTAACAGTTTTTTTAATGTTTAGGCCAATTGATTTCTACACCAAAACAATTTTCTTCTTCAGATACTAACAATTCTTTTTCGGAAAAAATTACCTTCAACACTACAAAATTTATATTCCTATTGTGTTATTAGTTAAACCTCTCTTCGGTGGTTGCCAGTATCAGATCTAAAACCTACAATTACAACTAACATGATTTTTTGGTTTCAGTTGTAACTATTATCTAAACAGCAAACTTAGCCCTAATTCATTAAAGTAAGTGTTGATAAAATTAGGTTGATAATTGAAACAGCGACCAGTGTGACTGGTCGCTGTTTTCAATTATCAACCTAATTTGATATCACAGTCGCTGATTCCACAAGTCCACCATGGACAAAATATTACTAAGTGTTGATACCTACTCCAAAACTATTCGACGCATGTTAGTAGGTTGTGGTTCGCTGAGTTCCATTTCATGAAGTTGTGAACGACTTACAAAAAAAGGAAGGAACAAAACTGCCTCGCTTTAGCGAAATGAGTTTGTCTCATGGTGACATTATAAGAAAATGCAATTTACTTCCTTCTTGTCTCTTTATACGTATAATGTTTCACGTAAAGCAGTATTCATAAAAATTAGGTTTTTTTTTTTTATCTCTGTCTAGTGTTAGCAGACAAGAAGAAAATTCATTATAATTTAAAAAAATTAATTTCGAACTGGAGATTTTCGTAATAAAGACTAAAAACCATACTTTCTGTAAAACAATTACTTTATATATCAAAATAGAGCTTATTAGTGACTTAAATAAGATTTTACTTGTTTTCAACTAAAAAATATAATTTGGAAGGAGAACCTCCGCATAAATGTTTCAGTCATTGGTAAATTTAATCTCTCTGTATATTTCATATAAATTACGATGGTTATTGTCTCTTGTTGCTGCAAAATCAGGGATGACTGATTCAAAGGTAGTAAAAACACAATGAATGGCGTCGCACTGTGTTCAGCGACGAAACATGTCTGCACTACCTGGGGTGACTTGGCTGTTAATTTGAGGCAATCACGTAAGTAAAACGCTAACATCAATATTTATTAAACACGGCGCTAGGAATTTCGGGCCCGCTTACCCCCCCCCCCCCCTCCCTAACGCCGGCCCTGATCCTCGTTAGAAAAAGCTGTTTATATAGAGTAAGAAATAAACCATTCCTTTAAAAAAAATTAGTTAGTGATAGTCGCGCAATGGTAGTGTTTGAGATAATGAATATTTACTCATATCTTGCCTTAATGTATCGCATACCAAGAAATTACACTACTTAATAGAAATGTGTTTATTTTTGAAGTGCATTTAAAAGTATGCCATTTCGCTAAACATAATTTACAGTAATGTTCCAGATGTTACAGATGGAATCTGTGACTGCGATGTAACTTTCGCGTACATGGAATAGAGCGAATACCAGTTTGGTATGTCCCCTGTTTTGCTCGGCTATCGGAATAATATCGGTATATACGTGAGGGCTGAGTTTAAGCATTCTTCGCTACAGGCACTTGAGTAGTTCAATTCGTTCTGTCATGAAGATTCAGGATCACTGTATGCCCCAGTCCAGTTTTAAATTTTACACGTTTCGCCAGTAGTGTGACTATTAAACACATTAAAAATTATTTTCAATTCGGTTTAAATAACGCAACATTTTTACTTCCATTTAACAAACATTTTGATACTGAAACAATGGAAGCAATTGTAACAGCCCTCAAACCCAGATTTTAAATGAAATTGTATTTTATGAATTATTTGTAGCAAGGTAGGGGTTGAGTAAATATTATTTGTATGGTCGTCTTGCAATTTGTTGTAAATCGGTGTAAATGGACTTTGTGTTGTGAGAAGAAATTATGTAAACTCTATTTAATATGTTCAAGGACAGAAGTATGCAAGAAAAATTCATTAAATGTTGATATTCCAAGTATTAAGGTGAGCTACGGTATTTAGAGGACAATTTACAACAGTTTAACTAAACTGTGCATTTTGTAATGATTGTAATTAATTTTGATTGTTTTTAATAAGTCATTAATTGTTTAAGTATTGTTAGAGTTCGAGAATCATCTGTCGGAACTCTTTGTAATATTCTGGAATTTTTTATGAAACTTGTATAAGCGATTGGCAGAGACGAGTTTTGAAACAGTTTTATGCGAACAGTAAGGTACAAGTTTTAGGTTTGCAGAGAGTCTTGTAATCCATTACAGTGAGAGTGTATGGCAGTATTGTCTTTAAAAGAAGTATTGAGTGTGATCGCTGCAGCTTGTGTTTACATGTACAACCAGTATCTTTGGAGTCTGATGTTTTACTAGCAATAAAAACAAGTTAAATTGGGAAATGTATCTGGACTAATTATTTCATCATATTTAATAAACCACGATATCCCTACCACAAAGTCTTACTGGACATCGTATAGAGTGACGCTATAGCTCACACCCATTTTTATAAATTATCATGAAATTAAATTATTTAATAATTTTTGATCAAATTAGTTTATTACTTTAGATCTTGGGCGATCCAATATATTACATTAGTTTACAAGGTTGCCCAGGTATGAGGAGGCGAGGTATCAGCAATTGAATACATAATGGTGCGTCCATTTATTACGTGAGGTTAAATGGAGGGGGGGGCTCCGGCGAAATCTCATGAAACCTCACCAAGGGGGAGAGGGTCAACGGAAATCTCACGTGAGGTTTTGAAATTCTTGAAGGATGGTAGAGCTAAAAAAAAGAGGGTCTACAAATGACGCGAAGTCAACTTTAGGGGGTATATGGTCTAGAATCGACACGGAAACCGATCTTGGAGGGGAAGGGGGGGGGTATAACCGCCAGTGTAAGCAAGAAAACTAAAAAAAAAGTTTTACAGGGGGAGAAGTCTCCGCCAAAATCTCACGTAATTTTCTTGCAAAAAGGGGGGGGGGACCGTGCAGCTTGGGGAGTAAGGCAACGCCCCCCAGAAAGTCCCGTTAGAGCACCTCGCCAACCCGTCGCCAGAGCGGTCAGGAAGGGATGAGGGCCGACCACCAGACCTTTCCCAGGTCCTGTTAGGGTCACTGTACCGCGGGGGCGACAGCTTCGTGGGGAAAATAACCGCCTTCCGAGCATGGCCGGACGTTTCCGAGCCACACGACGGAAGCGTGAACCGGGGTCGCGAATAAAATAAGTTTTAGGAGACACGTGATTTCAGCGACCACGCCTCCTACCAATAATAGTAGAATTACGAGTCACGTGATTTAAAATGTGGGGTTTCTCTGTCCATGGGTGTCTTTGTCAACATCGGAAGCGGGGAAAGAAATTACCTTCCGGCAGGAGAGCCTGCAAGAAGGGACTTGATCGTAGAGCGCTTCACGGAGATGAGCTGGTTCATCTACGCTTAAGTAGGCGCTGCTGACGAAACAGATTTCTGGCTGGGTCCGGCACATGCTTCGCTGATCATCATCTATGGTAAAGTGTTACCCAACCAAGCCTGCACTAAGTTTCATGAGACAGTTTGACAAACCCTTAAGCGTCTTGGAGACAAGAGGTTTCTGTTCTTTACAAATTGTTCCAACTGAGCTAGACGGCAAAATTTGTCACAGACTGTATGTTTGTTCCTGTAGGCACCTTGCACTTCTAATTTTGTTTATCAATTTCGAATGGAGATTGTTCCCATTGAGATGGCGCCCAATATATAATTGTTTATGAACACGTTTTATAATGCGTGTTTGACTAATTATTTGATGAATTTCAATGTTGTCCATTTGAGCTGAGTAATATTAAAGGCAACGATTGTATGTTTTGCTAATGGCTTACTGTAAATCTGGGCCTTTTTTGGTATTGATATGTTTATAGTAAAGATAATTAAGAAGATAATTATGCCAAGAGGTGTCTACGCCATAAGACCCAATAAATTCTAAATGTTTTGCTTACCTGTAATCCCCCAAAACTTTAGATTCTTGCTCGTCACATTCCAAATTTCAGTTTTATGTAGTCAATGGAGAACACTCCATAAAACCCCAGTACAATAGGTACTCAGTTATTGGTTATTGAAATTTTGTTTACCAACTACAGTGCCACTCTTCGTGGTTTCACTAACTGCTTTCTTTTGTTACCTAAGGAGGGATACACAAAAGAAAACAGTGAACTTAATTATATTTACTTACAGATTCTAAAGTTCAAGGCAGAATAGAAACCTCGATGCTCCCCAATAAATGAAAACATTTAAAAGGAATATGTACAAGTAAAATTATTTTAACTCTGATTGGGAAACATTGCTTATAGAAATTAATTATTGATCAAGGAAAACTGATTTATAGCCAAACCATTGAGAGCATCGTTCAGACATCTTACAGTGTTGGTCTTCACATGAACGAACTTTGTTTTAGAATATGGTACTATTTACCTGTTGTTTATAAAAAATAAAGAGTTAGCTTATTAGGAATTAATTTTTCTTTAACTGGATTGTGTCAATCGTGTCAAGTAAGAATTATGAACTTTCCTACTTTAGGAAACAAATATTATTTGATAACACAGGCTCAGCTTCTAAATTGAAAGAATTTAACGAAATTAATATGTCAAAATATAATGTTCCCTTGAAATTACCTTAAAATTTATACAAAGTTTATTCAAATCTATTCTAGAAATAATTTGCTATACTTCCTCTGTATCACTAGTTTATCTTGGAACTGATAGTATTCAATTAACAGCTTGAGCCCTGTTCTTTTTATGTTTGTGAATATGGCCCCAAATATTCTGCAGTGGTAGCTGCTAACGTCACGGGTCATATCTGCGAGTGTGTGGGTGTGCGTGGCTTACCTGCGCGTGGGTGAATGCATGCGTTGTATGTGTTATTTGCAGAGGGCTGCCGTTGCTTACGCAATAACGCTATGTATACCTGGCAGCAGCGCAAACATCGGTCTACGTTCTTTCTTTTCACATAGATTACGGAAATAACAAAAAGTAGGACGACAATACGATTGAATTACTTGAAGTGGGTAGAGTTATTAAACTTTTACCGTCTAATAGGTAATGTGTTTTATAGTTGATGTTTCGCTTTTGACAACCAGGATGGTAGGGTTCTGAAGAATACAATGCAAAAGAGCCGATAAACCACTTATGACAATATGGAAGGAAATACGTCTTATGCAGATTTCAGTCCATGTCATTACACTCCCCCCCCCCCCCCCCCCCCCGCCGCCTCCGTCCTCCCCTTCAAGTTAATTGTGATGGAAATTTCCACTCTCACATAACGAAAAAGTTTCAATTTAGGAACGCACGATTATTCATAATAAATCTGTGATTCAGGGATTGAAGTGCAAAGTTCACATTAAAATTCTTCGCCACATATACTTAATTTTGCTTTGGCAATATGTTATAACTAAAATCTATGTCACCCTATTGTAATATCTTTAATTACATCTATGTTCGCTTTGTGGAATTGCCGCCAATAATTTATTACAGTCACTAGGAATAAATAAATAATAATCATATATTTTATTTTTAAAAGTTTATTTTATTCTTAAAGGGCAAAGATATCATTATTTCTAAAAAAAAAAAAAATTCTCAAGAGACATTCAACTCCCTTGATACCTATCCGAAGTCGATAAATCATTTATATTTTAAAGATTAACGTCTCCACTTTGATAACATCATATTTTAAGAACTAAATTTTTCGGGATTCAACCTTAAATGGACTATTAAGGTCAAGCATAAAATACAGATTGAAGTCAAGGCGCTAGGCTTCGCTGCTTTCGATAACGATTGATTTTGTAACCGCTAGATAGCAGCACCGCATATCACTGAAGTATGATATACTATGAGTGTTTTGCTAAGTTTAGTTGTATTCAAGTGAGATCTGTGGCTTTTAGGTTTTCGGGATGGGATAGTTTCAGGTGTTTGCGTCAAAATAGAGGACTGCAGGACAGCATACATCAGGTGAAATCAGAAAGATACTGCTACAGATGTAGCCGATCCTTCTTTCAACTTACTACAAACCATCAACTACTCTATTCATCATATTTTACTCGCAAACTTTTCGCACGGGTCGGTGGTTTGCTTTACAATTGCAACATAAATATTTTATTCCAGAAACTTTCACTAGGGTCATCTCATTGTTTTCATAGTAATAACCCTTATATTAGTAGATATTCGATTGTTGCTCACAAGCACTAAACAATATCGCTGGTGAGACAGGAATGAGTGATGTGTGATGCCAGTGGCAGCAATCAAAACCAAACTGCGCTGACAGGTGAGTGGTAGGCAGGTCGGGAATTCTACCGCGCTGGGAACCGAACTGCGACCTTCTCTCTGTGACGCCGCTGACAGACGCCCTGGCAGTGCACAGTTAATTAGAATTCCTGCAGCTGTGGCGTGAATTATTTGGACGGCTGTGGCGGCCAGATTGCCCTGCCCAGGAGCACTCAGTGCTGCAGCACGTCCGGTGCTCTGATTCACTGGCTCCATCGACCGACGGCCGCGGCTTCGGCGTCCGCGGAGTCTCGTACGAGCTGTGGCATGCGACAGCTGGCCAGCGATGCCATCACCTCCACTGCCAATCGCGGACAGTAAGCTCTGTGACTGTGTTAAACGCACTGGCAGAGCTAAATGCACCACGCATTGCAATAGACCTTGTGAGGTTCATGCCCTCACTGATCGTAAAATTTATTATTACAAGCATATTTTGTTACCAAATAGTTATCGTTATGTAGAGAAGAGCATTATGTGTTTAAGGTCAGAGAATTTCAAGCCTACAACGAAGGAAGATCTCTGGTTTCGAGCAGTTGTTGAAACAAAGATGGCTTGAGAGTCAGAAATATTAAAAAGTTTTAAATTCTGGCGAGATGAACGCAAAGCTGTAATTTGATATTTGATAAAATAATCCCTAGAGCAGAGAAGAAGGATATCAGTACCAATGAATTATAAACATTGTTTTTAAATAGAAAAAAGTGTATTAAAAGGATACCAAAAGATAAGTAAATGGGAACTGTTATTGTGAAAGTTTAATAAACAATTCCTGTTGGTATTTGAAAAGTAATTGTACTGCATTAAAAAGATAATTTGGTAAAAACCTAGTATTGAAAATACAGTATAAACAGTATACAATATAAAGTCATATTTTACAAATTAGAGAATAAACACTTTTTTTACAATATTTAATTCTAAGGGTGGAAGTCACAATTATGGATAAGCATACATCGGTAAGAACAGACGATTAACGCGTTACAATTGTAAGTTATGAAAACAATTAGAAAGATAAAAGCGTTGTTTCAGAAGTTCTTGGCGTGGCACTGATACACGCGAGAGGAAAGAAAGCTGTCGTTTATTTTCCGACATAATTCCCTCCGACCCCTACACAGTGCCTTCAACAACATGCAAGTGATTTTATGTAAATAGATATCTCAAAAGTTTGGAAAAATGAGATAACGCCATATTTTGAGTTGAAATGTGTGAAAGACAGAAAGCTCTTGAGCTTCGGATATACATCTAAGTAAAGCCAAAGGCTGTACTATTAGCAGAAATCCACCCTCATAATTTCAGACATGTCAGACCTATTCATTGCACTTTGTTAATGGACTTACCTTTTAATGTTCAAGATTATCATTCCACCCTTCAGTGAAAGTTGTAGCAGAAGTTGTACACCTACAGAACACCAAAAAACAAACTCCATCACGTTATCTGTTGGAGGAACAGACCTCGCCCTCTGCGGATGTGTGAATGGGGATAACTAATGTGCTTCTGCTGAGCTGAATGTATCTCTGATTTCGCGGTGAGGTTTCACCCTTATCGCAAGACATATAACAAAATCTGCAGATCTGACTTAAAAAATAGATTTTCGGCGAATACATGTCTCCTCAGTATATTTAGACGCGATGTGCCATCCAAAGTTTCGACGCCTTAACAGACGGATATGTTTCTCATGACCAAGTCCTACGCTTACAGAATGTGGCCCGTCGCTGTTATTCTGTGTGTCTGTCTTAACGTTTACCTAACTAGTTGACTCCACTGACCATCCCTGCGCCCACGTCATCTTTAGTGCTGTTCTCCACAGTTTGAATTTAGATTATCACTTTTTACTGCTCTATAGGCATAAAGATCCATCTCATAAATGTTTTTTGAGTAATATCTCTTACATATACAAACGTATGTATGTTAGGTAGAGTCATCCAGGATCGCGTTAAGCTCTCGCTGGTTTAAGAATTTAAATTTGTTTTGGATGTGTGCACATCCGCGTTACAAAAACGGTTTTTATCCGTAGACAGAACCTACAGTTCGACGTGGAATCCGAACCATTGAAGCGTTCGCGCCTGCTTTACATTACACAGGTACAGTAAGCAGTGCAGAGTTGAGGGGCGGGTTAACTTTTTGTTTGTTTTTGCTAATTACTTTGCGCCTCGTCGACGTCGAGGTCATTTGAGGAGGGATGGGACTGGGGGCAATGATTAGGAAGGAATTCGGCCATGACCTTTTGAAGGAACATCCCGGCATTCGGCTGGAGTGATCTGGGGAAACCGTGTAAAACCCAAATCTGTATGCCCGGACGGGTATTCGAACCGGCGTACTCCAGAATGCGAAGCCAGAACGTTAACCGTTCACCCTCCACGCTCGGTGAGGTCGGATTAAGGCCTTATAAAAATCCCTGCCGAGACAAGGGTTCTAACCGGTAACCTATCGATCTTCAACCAGAAACTTTAACCACTGAGCTACCACATCGGTTTTCATATACAAATACTTTGTGTCAGCACAAATATCTTTCATCTCTGTTTCATATTATACATACACCTCATCCACTATCAGCATCTGCAACAAAATGAAGGTTCGTTTCAGGAAGTTTTAGAAGTTTCTGCAAAGAAAAAACAATTGTACCAGTAATGTGTGTGATATAAGGTCAACAGCATACTTACGGAGCTTATTATTTGAGTGTTTTTTTTTTTTTTCTCAGCTTTACAGTGGCTAGTGTAGTTGTCGATTGGAAATCTATCTATTTTTCCCGTAGCAAACGTAGACAATTATAGCATCATTTATAATCGGTCTAGGAACTAGAGTCAGAAGCTGTCCCAGAATACAGTGACCACTTCCAATGTACTGATGATTTTAAAATCGTGTCGGGAGGGAAAACTGGTATAATTTTTGCATATTATATGCAGCTTATGTGTATAGCCAATACTGGTTATCTTCTGGACATAAATTTAAATTGCTTTCCACAAATACTAGAAAAAAATAAGGTGTGTAACTTTTAAATTTACTGCCAATAACATTGTGTTTTTGGCATATACTCTCTAGATTATGTTGATCACCCTCAAGAAATATCAAATGCACGTAGTAACCGTGAAATCCTAGTACTCTATTCGAAACTATTAACATTTTACAGTGAAATTTCTGATGTTATGGAGTCACTGGAAGATTGTAAACACAAGGAAGTGTGTTAGCTCTGCTTAAAGTAAATTATTCTTGTCAGACAACATTAATATTAATGTGTGCGTGGAGACTTTCCCGGCGTATCGCTGCAACAAAATCTTATAGGGTGTCCAGCCGGATGGTGGTGTAAAAACACGACGTTTCGACAGCTGTCGGGGCAGAGATAGTCAGCTGAGAACAACTACAAGATACCTGATGAAGACAGCAGAGTCAGCTGTCGAAACGTCGTGTTTTTACAACACCATCCGGCTGGACACCCGACAAGATTTTGTTGTAAACCTAATATTAGTAGGCGTCATCCAAAACGATCTTTTCAATTGATGCCCTATCATCAAACACATCTATACTTTCCGATCTGTCGAAATTGTCAAGCATCTCTACTACGCAAACGATCACCTTCCCAATTACGAGAAAAAAAAAACTTTCTTTGATGACTGATGCCCGTGTTACAGCACCACTAGAAAGGTCCCTCAGTCATGGGTATAATCCTCTGATATGCCCATCCAGCCTCTCGCAGCCAGTCAGTTCATCCTATGTCAAAATGTGGCAGCTGCGCCAAAGGGACATGAGAACGTTTCTGCTCTGTGACATCTGTTTGAGTACAGTAATACGTATTGCATCACATGTATCCTACCGGAGATCAGATTCAGATGACAAATAGGTAACTGTCACTCCCCAATATGCGTATGCTTCAATGAAGCTGAAGTCAATTATATTTTATTAAAAAACAAGAATTTTTCTACAAGTGTGGTAAGTAATCTTTATTTGTAAAGTCACACAAGTTAGAATTTAGTAAACACCCATTAAAAGGAAAAAAAATTGGGAGTTAAATAATTTTTCCGTATCATAACAAACAGAAGTCAATAGCACTTTTGCACTCTGCTAATTATTTTTACCTTCAGCAGCACGACGTAGAAAAAAAAAAAGTTGCACATGTTTGTAATGGTCAGGCAGTAAGTATAAATCGATCGGTGACTTGGCACCGATGAACAGATGTTATCTTGCAATAAGTATTGGCTAATATAAAAAACCAATGAAACTGTAAACATTGGCAAATTTTTTTTAAAAACAAACATGTACTGTCACATGACGATTTGAGAAGAAAACTGAGAGGAAAGGGTGTAAATGTTCTAACTCCTCTTTTTATCATTAAAAGAAAACCATATGCTGATTATTTATTCTGAGGCTTATTTATTTTTAATATTAATACATGGAATCTCGAGTCTATGATCATGCAAAACCTAACCTCACAATTGCCAAAATTAACAAGCAAACAACGAAATTTAAGCATTACTAAATAAATAAGTGATTATGAAACAAATTCAATATCATTAGTTCTCTTTTGGACAGCAAACGCTTCACATTTGACTTAAATGAAAAGTACAATCTAAACAATCAGTAATTAATTGCAAAAATCAAATACAATACTGACATGAACTACATTAGATTGCAAATTGATGGGCGCCAGGCTAATTTAAATTATTCATCAAATTTGGTGATAGAAAAGCTCACAAAGTCTGTCTATCCTGTAAGGATATCATTAAAATTATCTCACAGCTTTAATAAGGACACTAGCTCAATTAATCGTCGGAGGTGAGAACTCTCAACCACCGAGGTGGGAGGAGAGTTTAATCGCTCTCCTACCTGTCATTCGGGAGGACGGGGTTCAATTCCCGTCCGACCATCCTGATTGCGGTTTTCCGTTGTTTTCCGCAGTCCTTTGAGGCGAATGCTGGGATGGTTCCCTTTAAGGCCACGGCCTACTTCCATTCACCCTCCCTCCCCTTCAGCTGGGAGGAATGGAATTGTAAAAAAAAAAAAAAAAATCCCTCTCAACCACTCAAAGTTTCCTTTGAAAGGCCGTTACAGGGAAGGTCTCAATGACTGTAAATAAGTACTGTACTGTAATTACTGCAACGACTTACGACGTTCTACGGCGGCGTTAGTATTGCAGCGTATTAGCTACAACGATGACGTCTTGGGTACCCAGTCTCTCAATCCGTACGTATTTCCACCAGGTAATGTAAAGAGCCACTCTCAGCGACCTTACTGCAGTTCTAGCCGCAGTGACGCCTCGAATAGTTGGTGGTTCGATGCCAAGTCAGTACACCCTCCAAATCTGGAGGTTTGCCAGTAGTTCCAACCTCGGAGATTGGATACCAAGTTCCTTGTAGAAATCCTCCAGGAACTACTCTCTACGTTGCTCGTGGTAAGCCACGCCTTTTCCACTGCGCGTTATCTGCATGCAGATAAATTCATGGAAATTATAATTACGCGGAGAATAGTTCGTCGTTGATTGGCTTCGCTGAAGGCTCTTCCTACATAAGCAATAACGATTGGCCGGGTAGACTTTTATAGATCCGAACGAGCTCAGACGCGGCCGTGTGTTTCGCCACTTGTGGCCTTCAGAAGGTCGCCGACCTTCCGCTCACCTCGGTGGGAATTTTCCCGGAGCTGGGGTGATTGTACGCCTGACGTGCTCCGTTAGGTCCACAAGGTAGGCTGCCTATTATCCGGGGTCGACTCAGTGTCGGACCAACGCGGCGACTGCTTTTGGTCGGCATTACACTGTAAATGATCTTTGTCAAAGATCATTGATAAAAGATATGTTACAAAATATTTTACATTGTAATTTTAGCATATTTTATAAAAGATTTCTTTTATAAAATTTAAGACGTTGGCGTTACATTTTATAAAACAATTTCACCACCCTGCAAACGTAAACAAAGAAAATGGCGCAAGGGACGTTACGAAAGTTGGTTATGACTGCCGAATTTACGAAAATCTTTATTTCTGAGTATGAACGAAAGGAAATGTTGTAAAGTCAGAAACATGTAGACTATAAGATTAGTTATAAAAAGTTGAACACTTACGCAAAGTTAATTAGTGCTATAATAGAACGCTGTACTGTAGTAGACGTAAAAAAGAAAATTAATGTGTTAAGAAACTAGTATTCGACAGGTTTCTGGAATACAGTAATAAAAGACGGAACGCGAGAAATAATTCTGATGTAGAAATTTATGAAAATATTGTCGTAAGAATTTATTGGACCTATACTTCAGCATCGACCATAATATTTATGATTTGCCATGTCTTCACATTGCAGCTCTTTCACTAAACTTTAATGAACTCCTATCATACCAAGTCTCGTAATCCACGGTCTAACCTAAATATGTTTACTTCTCTTCTTTATCTTCAATAAAATGCATATTGCGACAGTTGCACTAACCGCGTCTGCAGTAGCTTACTAGTTTACTTCATTTCAGAGAACCATGACGAAAATTTTTATATGGTATAATGGGACAGAAAAGATATCAGAAAATATCTTTCATAAAATAAATATGACAAAATGTTTTATAAAAGATCTTGGACAAAGATCTTTTACAGTGTAATGCCGGCCTATGGGGGGTCCTGTATCAGCCAACCCCTAGCATTGCCAAAATCTTAAAATCAGTAATTCTCTTACCATTATTATTAATAAAAAAATGTGTAGAATGGCCCACTTTCGTTATTCCTTCACAGATTCCAATGTCTAAACCGAGATGTTTTGGATGTAGTTAATAGCTTACATATCAGAAGGAAATGTTGATTTAATGTAATTGTTCGGATCAAACAGTTTCTTTTACTCGCAGGATGTATCAACGAACGCTCCTCTGTTTAAGGAGCCAGCCATTCCCCTGACGAGACAATTTGTTTCCGACTGAACGGAAGCGACAAGTGCAGCGAAACTGATCACGGAATGTATAACTAGTCGACGATCCCACTTAAACATATCCAGGTGCTGACCTATCGCGTAGGTAATGGAACTAATTGAATAATTTATTGGCTAGTCATCGTCTACTCCGAACAACACTGCATCGCCGGGGACCATTGTGTGATTGGGCCGTGGAGAGGACGATTACGTCTATCGTTAAGAGTGGCCCCAATGTGACCTAGTCACCCGACGGCCCTCTACACCACTACATATTCCCAATCGGGTCGCTGTGGTAAGCATCTAATTAATTGCTTTTCCCCGATGTTTAGACCTGTCGTGGAAGCCATGATAAGCTTTTGGTTGCTTGAAATAACAACTCCGAAGAATCACTTTTCAGTTTGGTTTATTATTATTACTATTTTCAGCGAGCTCTACAATTACATTACACATAGAATTGGCATCAACTCGACGATAGACACTGAGCACAGTAATACAAATATTCGAACGATTCTAATTGTCAGTAAACTTCCAACTCAAATGCTCAACTAACTAACCAACTAACCGCACGCCGTCTTCGCGCGTTAATATAGACGTTACAGAAAGATCCAGAATAATTAAAGGAGTTCCAACGTACGGTTCTCAAATTCTAACAATTAAATCCATACAAAAATAATTAAAAATTGTACAAAATCTCTCACAGTCATTAGAAAACATCTTCAAATGAAAGTTAATACTATTCGCATGCATTTACACACAAAATTATCAACATAAACCAGTTCAAACCGTCCAAACATCGTAGCTCACATCAACACTTACAATAACAAACTTTTAATTAATGTTTCATATAATACTGTCCTTGAACACATTACACAGCATTTAAATACTTTTTTTCATTTGCATAACGTATATACACAAATTCACAACCAATCACATAAAATATATCAAATCCCTAATTATTCAACTCCCAGCTTGCTAACATAATTCTTCAAATAACATTTAACACTGTCAAAGAAAAACGGAGATTTGGACTAACCCATAGATAATAACGGATCTACACGTTAAAACAGAACCGATGATTACTAAGTCTATTTGCTGTATTGTCTAGCAACGCTTTTTCGGATTACGGTCCTCAAGATGGCACTTGAAATTTAAAAATTTGTAATATCCTCACTATGTTCTAATTTAGTGACCATTATTTATTATTCATTCAACAAGATTGTAATTAGTTAACCTAATATAGATAAGGAAATGTGCAAATATATTTGATGGATGTAAGAAGCTTTGTAATATTGTTGAATAGCTGTATGGTCTCAAACCGAATGCCAATAAAAAAAAAAAAATTGCTGCGTATGAGGGCTGTTACAACTGTCTCCATTTTTTAACTTTTGATCAGAAGACGAAGCTGAATTTCCAATATTAAAATAAGATTTATTTTTGGTTCTAACCACGAGTGGTAACTGGCAGCAATTAGAAACACTGATATGGAATGAAATGAATGACTCTCACATCAAATGAATGTTATTACCGCGTACTAAATTTTTACAAAGATCTGAGAATTCGCTCCATCCTTATTTAGCACTTCAGCCCAACAACCAATTAGCCGACCGAATAAATGTAAAACGCTTTTTTGACGAAATTTTAGTTTGATTTTGAAAATTTTGAGCAAGCCGTGTTGCAAGCCTTCGCTGAGCACGTTGTGGACATGAGTTCCTCAGTAAAATTCAGTAGAGTCGTGCAAACGCTGTCTAGGCTCGCTGGGTTCATCGCTGCCGGCGCGACTTGTGCCGGCCAAATAAGGGGAATTCAAGGCAGAGGACCGAGCCTGGACGTACACTCGGTCTGTTGTACTACACATGCTACGAGGGGACGAAGCGACGCTGGTACAGGTAACTGAAAAATTAAAGTGTGTCGAGTACGTGTCTTCTTCTTACTGTTATTTTTTAAGTGATGTTGTATTATTATTTTATAAGATTGTATGCGTTTACTTCAAGAAAATTCGGAAGCTAAAGATTGGTCACTACGCTATGATAACGAAAAAGTATAAATCGGTAGATTGCACCATATTTCACCATTTCTGTGGGGATTGTTCAGTCATCCAAATATGTTCTCCACAGAAGAAAGAACATGTGTAATGAACACTTTAGAACGATGTGTACTGATATGCTTATTTTTTTGCTTGGGTTTTACGCTTCGTCGACGGTTAGGTCATTAGAGGCGGGATGGGATTGGGGCAAGGAACGGGAACTAATTCGGCCATGGTCTTTTGAAGGAAGCATCCTAACATTCGGCTGGAGTGATTTGGGGAAACCATGGGAAACCCAAATCTGGATGCCCGGACGGGGATTCGAACCCGCGTCCTCCCGAATGCGAGGTCACAGATCGTTAACAGTTCACCCACCACGCTCAGTATTATGCTTGTCATCGGTTTCTCATACAACATTCTGACCCATATGTAACTATGCCACTATATATTTATGTGCCTTTTGGGGGCCATCCACAAAATACGTCACACGAGTGTCATGAGTTTTGGAGCCCTCTCTCCCCCCATGTCACAGGTTGCCACATTTGTGCCCCCCCCCCTCCCCTGGTGTGACGGCACATGTTTTGCAATTTTAAATTTATAAATTAAAACAGCACTTCCAAAATGATTTATTTATATCTAGTTAAAAAATCATATCAACAATAAATCAAACATTTAAGAAAATATAAAAAAAACATAAACATCGAATTAATGATACAAAATTGACTCATCATGTGTCCATGGATTTCGAACCCATTCCTTGATACCGTTTATATTGGCACAATAGTAACTTCATTCTTGGTTTCGATAGAATTCGGAACATTTGATGTGTCAACATCATTTTCATCTTCCGCCACGAGCCAAAAAGTGATACAAATTATGCATGTGATGTCACAAAGTTTATGACGCGACTCCCCCCCCCCCCCTCTTGTCACACGATGTCACACTTTGTTCAACCCCTCCCCCCCCTCAAGGTGTGACGTAATTTATGGATGGCCCCTTGTCTGCCAAACATAAAACGGAAACATGAATTTCTTAAGTAAAGGAGAGCCAATTTTATTAGAGTCAAGACGGACAAAGTTCAATGCTACATAGATTATTTATCTTATAACAATGACCATGACCATTGTTTTCTAGGTGGATATTTAAAGCAAAAGAGTACCCTTAAGTATTATGTCATTAAAGTGTGTTCAGTGTCGTACTTTGATATAAATCTCAAAAGACGTCACATATATTAGAATCCTCCGTATAAATCATAATGCACTAAATGTGTATACTTTAAGTATGTCAGTAACTGTAGATAACTTATTTATGTTATGGTTTTCATTACATTGTGTTTTGATTTCACAGTTTGTATTACTTTCGTTACATATGTATGGCGGATCAGTTGATAGAACACACCCAACATATTGATAGTAGCCATTAACATACTGTGGTTTCGAGAGTGCCTCTGCCCTACAGTCTTGTCTCGTTTTCTCTTTTCTCCACCCTTGTTGCGCGGCACGCGCGAGGAAGAGACTGTGCGTCATTTTTGCAGTGCAGAGCCTACAGTGTTCACCGAGCCTGAGGAAGCTCCAGCGGTAATAGGTCATAAGAACAACAGAGCGACTTCAAGCATGATTAGATGCCAGTTTGTACGACACTAGTACTCAGTGTCAGCGAACCAATAGAAGATTTTTCCATCGAACAAAGTACTAAGCAAGGTGATCCTATCTATTTTAAATTGTCTTGGACACGGTAATTTCCAAGTTGAAATAGGCAGACAAAGCAAAGATCGATTAGTTGAAGAATCGATGTTTTGGACCAAAAAATTCGATTTTTTAAATCGATTTATAGTACTGAATCGATCCAGTGGCTCGATTGTGAAAAATGTGAAAATGTGAAAAAGCACTTTCTACATGTAATGCACTTGCACATGAAAGTCAGGATTTAAACGAAGAATAGAAACAGTATTAAAAAAAATCAATTTATCATCACGTTTACTCAACAGCCAAGAAGTATATCTGTATAGTGGGATCATCAGTACCTTGCGAGCGCCTTTTTTTATTGCCGACAACATTGCAAGTGATAAGCGAAACCGCTTGGACCCCAGTAGACTGGACAGGCTGTTGTTCCTGAAAAGCTCAAAACTGTTTTATATAACCATCAAATTTGTAAAATTAATGTCTTATTACGTATATACCTGATACTTTGATTCAGTTGTAAAAAACTTTAATTAGTTTAAAAATGATAAAAGATTGATTAATGATTATTATGGCGGCCTTTTTGTTTTCAATGATTGAAATTATATTGAAAATACGAACATGGAAACCAAATCTAAAATAGATGGATTTTTAGAAAATCGATCATGTAGACCTCGAATTTTTTGTGAATCGATTTATCAAATTTCGATTCGAATCGATTCAAGAATCTATCTTTTTCGAACGAATCGCCATCCCTAAGACAAAGGTATTACAAAGTCTTCTGAATATAAGTATGTATCTTCCAAATATATATAATGCATCACACTATAATACAGCTTTCGAAAAGGTGAGTTCATTAATCTTGGATAGCTTATACGTGTGACAGGAGACGTAAATCCAATAATTTTCCGCCGTATGAATCTGGATTTGCGAACTTAAAACAATATTTTAACAGCGTTATATTGAATATAATCAAATATTTTTTTTTACATTTCATTCCTCCCAGCTGAAGGCTGGAAGACGGGCTGTTGGAGAGTCACAGGAGACTCTTTTCAGCCAAACTACTCCTACGGGGAGGGAAGGGGGATGGAAGGTCGGCCGTGGCCTTGTCGGGAACCATCCCAGCATTCGCCTAGAGTGGTTGAGGAAAACCACGGAAAACCTCAACCAGGATGGCCGAATGAGGTTTGACCCTCGTCCTCCCGAATGATAGGTAGGAGGCCGTAAACGGTTTCCTCCCATCTCGGTAATCAAATACTTTTTTTTTTTTTTTTTTTTTTTTTGCATTTTATTCCTCCCAGCTGAAGGCTGGGAGGCGGGCTGCTGGAGAGTCACTGGAGACTCTTTTCAGCCAAACTACTCTCTACGGGGAGGGAAGGGGGATGGAAGGTCGGCCGTGGCCTTGTAGGGAACCATCCCAGCATTCGCCTAGAGTGGCTGAGGAAAACCACGGAAAACCTCAACCAGGATGGCCGAACGAGGTTTGACCCTCGTCCTACCAAATGATAGGTAGGAGGCCGAAAACGGCCTCCTCCCATCTCGGTGAATCAAATACTTTTTTTTTTCCCCATTCCCCCAGCTGAGGGCCAGGGGCGAGCCGTTGGAGGGCATAACAATTGCCCTTTTCGGCTTTTGATACCTTATGCTCCCAAGAGTTTTTATTAATTAAAATGGTAGCAATTATAACAGACAGAAATTGTTTTTAGAAGTAACAGTATTTACATATTTTTTATATTATAAAATAAAAAAGGACACGTTTAACAGCTTTAGAAAAGTAGCAGCAATTAACAATTTAACATCAAGCAGAACTTTTGATGATGAAGGTGTATTAAAACTTAATAATTGAAACAACTTTCAGCAGTCATATATACAGAATTTTTAGTGATTTCAATAATAGAATTTTTGTGATAGTTAACAGTTTACTACTATAAATAATAACATTGACTATAATCAGAATTTTAATTACGATGAGATGAAAAGATGGGTGAGAATTGATTTTGGGGCTGTACTTGTTCTTCGTATATATCAAAATATATAAAGTAACCCTTGCTGCATTGGTAATTGTTTTAGACTATTAATGCTTAGAAGTATTCGGTATAAATGGACTGCAATGTTTGGGCAGTGCCTGCGATGTTACATGTGAGAAATGTTTTCTGGTGTCTTCATCATTGCATTCTTCTAAAATTGAAAGGGCTATTATGTGAGGAGGATATATACTTTTGCTTGGGGCGTTTTGTGGTTTATAAGTTTTGTAGTGAGTAACGTAAGGAGATCGGGGCGGTTTGCAAGAAGGCTTTGACCATATTTCTGTCTGAGCAAAAATAGTCTATTACGAAGTGGTTCTAATTTGGATATTGAGTAAACCAAAGCAGATGGACTGGTGTGATCGAGGCGAAGGATGTTACGAAGGATACGGCGCTCACGAGATTCGAGATGCTCAATTTTGGAGGGGGGGAGGAGAGAGGAAATAGGGGCGGCATACTCCAAGATGGGGCGGACAAACATTTTGTAGGTGAAAAGTAAAGTGGGTTGGGAGTTGAAAGAAAGTTTCGGACGGATGCATTTAATAAGGTTAGTGCGGGAAAATAGCTTCTGTGTTAGGGATTTGAAATGTTGATTAAAGTTGAGGGTTTTGTCCAGGTATATGCCTAAATATTTTACAAAAGGGGTCGTCTGCGGTGTCGTCTGCGTATAGTGCCATAGATTCAGATTGCAGGAGAGGTCTAGGGATATCAGAAGTATACAATATGTAAAGTATTGGAGAGAGCACGGCGCCTTGCGGTACGCCGGCCTGAGGAGTGAAAGGGGAAGAAAGAATATCATGAATTTTGATCTGGCAAGTTCGAAAAGAGAGAAAATTTTGAATGAGTTGAAGAAAAGTGGGGGGAAACCCAAAGGAAGAAAGTCTGTAAATAAGTCCATCGTGCCACACCTTGTCGAAAGCCCTTTCTATATCCAGAAATATAGCGAATGTTGCATGACCTGCATTTAGAGATTTGGTGATGTCGGATGTTAATGCAAGTAGGGGATCAGATGTTGAATGATGAGGGCGAAATCCGGCTTGAAATTGTGGTATTAAGTTCAGTGAGTTGGCGAAACGGAGGATGCGTGATTGAAGGATTTTTTCAAAGATTTTTCCAGGAACGGGTAAAAGAGAGATGGGACGATATGAGAGGGGGTCATGGAGCGGTTTTTTAGGTTTCGGTATCATAATGATTTGGGCGCGTTTCCAGAGAGGAGGAAAGTATGAGAATGACAGACAAGAGTTATAGAGGAGGTGGAGGAAAGGAATGATTACATGTCGAGGTGACGAACGGAGAATAAATCTGGTTATTCTGTCATGACCGGGTGATGAATTTCTACCTGTGGAGAGGGCACTTTCTATTTCCATATCAGTGATTTCAGTGATAAGTGAATTTTGTAATTCGTTTGGGACATGAGGTGAGTGCAGGATGAACGGAAGGGAGCGTCTGACGAGTTTTTGAAATGAATCATCAAATAGGGGGTCACTCGGTGATGAGTAGATTTCCTTCATCGTTTCTGCGAACATGTCGGCTTTATCTGAATCACATGTTGATGTAATGTTGTTGACAGTCAGTGGGTGGGAAGGAGAAGAGTATTGTCCTGTAAGGATTTTGAATCGTTTCCAATAAAGACCACCTCGTTTGTAATCAAGAGTAGCACAAGTCTGCTCCCACTGTTGTTGTCGGTGAAGTGCTACCTTTCGTCTAATAGTTGCATTAAGTCTGTTCCATTCACTCCTGAGTAACGGGTTATGATTATGTTTTAACGGCCGGTAAAGTCGGCGTTTCATGCGGATGAGAGGGAGCACGGAGGGTGGCAGCGTTGGCTTATATGGAAAAATTTTCTTATTCGGGATTGCTGAATCTAAAGCAGTCTGGAAGGTTCTCTCGAACTCTGAACAAAGGTAGTCAATGTCTGAAGAATTTCTGACGTGAAACGGCCGAAGAAGAGACTCAGATATGGTAGATCGGAATTTTGACCAGTTAGCTTTTGAGTAGTTTTTAACGATGCGAAATAGAGGGGAGGACTTTATTTTGTGGAAAGAAGACGAAAACGTGATGGGAATATGGTCACTGGTAATGGAGTCACCGAGGCGTGCTGTAGATAGGGTATCATTGAGTGAAGGACTATATAGCACATGGTCAGGGGATGATGTGCCGCGAACAGAAACAAGTGTGGGAGAGTTTGTGGAAAGATGGCAAATATTTTCGGAAAGGATGAAGTCAAATAGGGCAAGGCCTTGGAATTACAGGAGTGACCTCCGAGGGATGTGTGCCGAGCATTAAAATCACCCAGAATTATAAAATTTTTAAATGAGGAAAGATATTTTAAAAATTCAACAGGAAGAGGATCTTGTGGGCGGGAGTATAAGCAAACTACAAGAAGAGGAGGCGAGGTTTTGTGGAAGACTTGAACGGCAACAGTTTCAAGGCAAGAGAACTGAGCAGGAAGGGAGACGTGTGTGGCAGAGATTGAAGATTTAGTGAAAATGGCTACACCACCCCTTGCATTGTCTGGCCGATCTCTTCGAAAGGTTGTATACCCAGAAATTATTAAAGGGGATGAGGGAGAAGCGAAGGTTTCAGCCACGGCTACTATATGAGAGTCATGTTTGATAACTGAGGTGTGGAGAAGAGTTCTTTTATTACGGAATCCACCAATGTTCACGTAGAAAAAACGTAAGGCTTCACTCGCCATTGTCGGGTATGTCTAGTCGGGAGAGGTAGGATGGAGGAGGTAGTTTGCTAACTGTGACGTGTAGTTGGTTGTTTTCTTGACTAATTTTAACAGTTCTATTTAGAAAATGTCGGGACTGTTGTTTCATGAGTTTGATGATATCTTGTCCTGAAATAGGTTAGTCAGTACGGTAATTAATAGTCTGATTAAATCGTCTTTTAAGGTTAGGTCGTCCACCATTTCAGAGTCAAAAGTCTCAGGTATGGGAAGAGGGTCGTCTTGGCATTTAATTTTTGCTGTCATATTCAGAGCTATTGCTTCCTTAGGTTTCTTGGGACATTTTTTAGATGTGGCGTTATGAGGACCAGAACAGTTGGTACATTTTGGGGGAGCTTCTTTTTGGGGACATCTGATAATGGGGTGATCACCACCGCAGTGGGTGCATGTAGGGGTCCGTTTTGTGCATGAAATTGAAGGATGTTCGTAACTGACGCAGTGGGAACATTGTGCTGGCAATGGAGGTGGAGGATGAGATGGCTCGGTGCGGTACCGAAACATCTGGAAGAAGAAGCCCTCTTCCAGAAGTTGATCTATTACATATTTATTGGGTGTGATAATACGCATCATCATCGTAGGTTTGTTGGTCTGTCTAGATCTGATTCGGAAAACTTTAATAAACTCAAGATTTTGCTCTGTTAATGCTTGTCCAATTTCTTCTTCGGAAATGTCAAAGTCCACTCCCTTGACCACAACTGAGAAAGTAGGGAAACAGAGAGGTTGTGGGACAGTGAAGCGAGGAGGAGCGTATGTTACAGAGACTTTTGTACGAAATGCAGTGGAAAGCTGGGTCTGGATCAGACTGGCGAGGTCAGCGCAAGGGCTCTTGACAATGAGAGAGGCACGAGTGGTCTTGAGGTAGTCTATTGGTTTTTGAATATAATGGCGGAAGGCTGTGGCGATTTCTTTTTGCGTTATTTGAGAAGGGATGTTGTTCACAAAATAGGTGTGGACGGGTGTAGGACCTCTATGATGGAGGAGGTGAGGGGGAGATTGTTGTGAAATGGATGGTGATCCAGGTGAGAGAGGTGAATTGTTTTCAAAAACGTCAGGGCACGGTGATAAGTCCATAGGTTCAGAGGGAGCGGGGCTGGGAGGAGTGGAGGGTCCATTCTGTTTAGATTTCTTCGTTGCAGGAAGAATTTGAGTTGAAGTATTTACAGGGAGCTTTATCTTAGAGGCTTTTTGGCGAATTGAAGAGGGTGGTGGAGTCCTAGCCTTAAGGGCAATCGGAGTAGTTTTGGGTAGGATGCTAGGATGTCATGGTGAAAGTGTAGCGTGTGGTTTGCGTCGCGTGTGTCGCCGGGACTGAGGTTGTCACCGTTAGGTTCGACAACCCCGGAGACATTCTCCCTACTCAGAGCAGCCCGCGGGATGACCGTCAACGACGGGTCCCTGGAGCGCAGATGTCCCTAACAAGCTTTCGGATGAATTGAGTAGTTGTGAAATAATGAGAGATGAGGTGATTTGAAGATCTCGACGAGAAGTCTCGACGTGCTTGAACAGAAGCTGTAGACGCAGGAACGGCAGCAGCAGGCTCGACGAAAGTTGATCGTAGACTGTGAGGACGAAGAAAAACTGTTGTGCGAAGAAGCAGGAATCTATAGAACGACGAAAGATGTGATGATCTTGCAGATTTTCCTGCACAGGAAAGAATTTTTTTCTTTCTCTTGACTACAGACGTCGATAGCTATAGGCGTTGAAGCAACAAATAATAGTAGCACGAGTAAACTTAACAGCCTAAAATTGGCAGCACTGCTAGTTAAAGATTCAACTAGCGCGAATCAGCGTCGAAAGCAATCTCACTCAACAATGCCAATCAAATACTCAGTTTACAGTCAATATATTCTTGCCATACTAACTTACGGCTGCGAGAACTTAATTTATAAAAGGAAAACTTAGAAATGGTAAAGCGATATCAAAGTCAGTGCCGGATGTTAGTAAGAAAGAAAAAAAACGACAGAAATCGTCATCGGATAAGTTACAAAAGTTGAAGGCATACTGGACAGAACAGCCCTCATGAAACGACAGTTATCTGGCCATGTTGCTCAAAGAAGAGTGTAAAGATGATGAAAATGATGTTGCAGTTAAATTCAACTGATCGTCAGAGACTAATATGGAGAACTACAGACCGATGTGATAAAGGTGACTGAGGCACAGAGAAATATTCTAAATCATTTTAACTATTAGAGAACAAATCATTAGATGATTGAATTAGCTGATGATGATGATATTTTGTGACATATTAGATTCTTTAAATCTGTGGTGGTCCAGTGCTCCAATAATTGTTATCAGAACTCGTTCACCGAGTAAAATATTTGAACTAGATAAACATTAGCAATTTATGTGGTAATAAAAGCTGAGAGAAAGTACCGATCTGGTGTCCAAGCTACTTACGTAACTGAAAGATGAGAGAAATTAACTATCTGCTGCATACTGCTTTAGTGCTTACTTCCGTTTATTGAAAGCTGAGACGGCCGACCAGCTATTTCAGGAGTACTGCATTAAAGTGAGAGATAATAAAAGCTGAAAAACAAACATTAGAGTTCAGGAAACCTTGTATCACGAAGAAATTTTAGAGTTGATTAGAGCTGTAAAAGTAACGAAAAATTCTGTACCCGTACGTATTCGTTACTAAACCAATCAATACCCGTTACTTCCGAATCGTTACTCGTTACTTTCGGTACAATCGAGTGTCGAGTCGCGTCGCGTACGGGTTAACTTCGTTACTATCGTATCATTTCGTTACTCGTTACTTTCGGTACAATCGAACACTAGTATGAAGCTTCGCATCGTGCCGCAACGCATACGGGACGACTTCGTTCGTACTTGGTAAAGTTTAAGTAAATTGTTTATTTAGTAAAATGAGTTTAGGTAAGTTATTTGTTTGGAAAAACTTAAAGTAAAGTAACTAGCACATGGATCTTACGGACAACCTCTAAGTGTACACTTGATTTCCTGTAATGAATTTTATATTCGAAAGAATAATCTAGTTTTTTTAAAAAAACCACCTGTTTGCTCACACAAAAAAAGACCTTACCATACACCTAACTGGCACATCTAGTGACAATAACTAATGGTGCTTATTTTTTAAAGTAGCCTACTCAAAACCCTGCAAGCAAGCCTGAAATGATAATGGGACACGTATTTAACAAATATTACAATTTAATCTCATTTCGTTTTCATAATAGGTGGTTTCACCACTGTCTTCCTTTACTGTTTTCATTTGTTTTTGTAAATTCTTCATCCTTTTTGTGATAGATTTGTTAAAATAAATGTGGACATACTATCAAATCGGGCCTGCACGCAGAGTGCTACTGACTCTTGCTTTATTTCATTTTAAAAATATTAATATTCAAAAATTTTAAATCAATAATAAAGGTATAGGGCAAACAGTCGATTAGATTCGTAATTGTTGTTGTGTCGCGGTTACAACAAACATTCAACATCAAAGCCAATACCGCATTGATCACATGGATCCTGCGGTAATAATACAATAACTAACCCCAGACAAAAGGAATAAAGTTATTGTACCTTGTTGTTCCTTTATAGAATTCTGGAACTGCAAAAAAGGATACTAGATTTAAAAAAAAAAATTTTTGGAATTATCGCAGAATGCAATCAGTAACCGATATGATAACAAATCTGAAATGGGACAGGATGAAGAGGGTCATGGGAGTGTACAAGGCGTATATTGATGATGAGGCATGGAAATATATTGGTGTAAGAATTAAAAGTAATGCTTGGAAGGGAAAGGATGAACATGACCACAAGTTGGCACCCGATTTCAGGCACAAGGGTGTGGGAACATTCTCTTTTTTAGGTAAGGCTGTCAGTGATTGGAAGAAGTTACCAAGAAAAATTATGAATAATTTACCAAAAACGTTGAAAGAATCTAAAGTTAAAATTCTTAAAGGGCAAATGCAGGTGGATGCAGGAAAGGGAAAAGGGGGGGGGGTAGATAAGTGTGTAGGGAAATTGCGGCAGGGAGCGCGAGCACCATTGCAATTTAATTAATTATTATTAGAACATAACAAATGCAGAGATTCATATCACAAACTATTAGACAACTCTTTTGTATTGTAAATTAAATTATGAAATAAAATAGAAGGAATCAAATCTTAAAATAAACACATGTTTGAAATCAATAAACCTCACTAATGAACGATCAATGAAAAACCAGTAACTATCTCAAATTATCCATACAAATTTTCTATTAACAAATTATGCACTGTAAATTTTTATGTTAAACAAAATAAAAAAACTACAAAATTAGTCCCTAGGTTGTCAAAATTAGTTAGTTGCGAGAGCTGTAACGTGTTCGTATCTATACGACAAATGCGAGTAACGAAACATGCGAGTAACGAAATAAATTTGTGAGTAACGATTCGGTACTTCGAGTCAGGCGACGAACTCGTTACTCTGAATACATCGTTACTTTATAGCTCTAGAGTTGATGAAGCAGGAAGGGAAAAATACAAACATTTTAGAAATCAGATAAACAGGAAACGCCAGAAATCAGAAGAAAAGTGCAAAAAAGTAGAAAAGGAAATGGTCGCAGGTAAAGCAAATGTGGCCTACAGGAAGATCAAACAGAATTTTTGATAAATGAAGAAAAGATGTATAAACATTAAAGGTGCAACAGCAAATCTCTTTTAAGCTCTAAAGATGAGATGGAAGGAATACGTAGAAAATACTTTCACTTCAGAATTACTGCGCGATTAATGAAATTTTCCATCGAACTATTCATCTTATATTTTTTCGAAAAGAATTTGCTGAAGTTCAAATTAAATTTGTCAAATTTGTTCATCTAGTTAGTTCTAGAAAATCCAGTACGGTTGATATAATTTTCCCGTAAACATTAGCAGGCTATATCTCACAAATAAAAGAGGATGTTGGTACATCCGAGATTAAGAGACTTTGACCGATCACTATGACAGTTTGCACTTACATGTATTTTTTATGGAGAAGGTTAATGAGCAAAAAAAAAAAAAAAAAAAAATTCCAAAAACCCCCCACTCCCTATTTACAACAAATAATGTTTATAAAAAACATTTTTTATCCGATTTCGATGGAGCATTGCACGAGTTTACTTTAAAATAAACACAAAAATAACGTTAATATTAGGTTTACAAAAACCCAACACCTCTCCTCCTTTCTACCCCCTTCATTTTTGGCAATGTTCTTTACACAATGCTACAGTCTACACCGTTTTACCCGGTCACCATGAAAGTTGGCACATACATGTATTTTTTTTTTTATGGAGAAGGTTTATGACCAAACAAAAATAAAAAAAACACCCCATTATTCCCTTTACACCCCTTAATTCTTATGCCAACCCACAGTTTTCATCCGATTTCGATGGAACTTTGAACAAGTGTAATTTAAAATAAAGCGAAAAATACTGTCAACATTTGGTTTACAAAAACCTAAACCCTCTTCCCATTTTGGTCCCTTCATTTTTGTCAATTTTCTATTCTCAAAACTACAGTCGACACCTTTTGACTGGTTGCCAAGAAAGTTGGCAAATATATGTATTTTTTCATAAAGAAGGATTCTGACCAAAAACATTACAAAAACCATACTCTCTCTCCCTTTACACACTTTAATATTTATGCAAACCCATAGTTATTATCCGATTTAGATGGAACTTCACTCATATATGCTTTAAAACAAAGACAAAAATACTGTCCACATTAGTTTTACAAAAATCCAATATCCCTTTCCCTTTCCATACCTTAATTATTATTAATGCAACAGTTTTTATCCAATTTTGAAGGAATTTTTCACACGTATACTTTAAAACAAGAAGAAAAAATACTATCTACATTAGGTTTACAATAGTACAACCATTTTCCCTCTTTAACCCACACCCCTTTTAATTTGCAGTGTTCTTTATAGAAAACCACAATTTTAAATCCAGTCAAAATAAATCTTTTTTTAAGTTATGCCAGAATATTCGTAAAATAATTTGTCCTAATGTTTCAACATTTACAACAAATTTTAGCTTGGACACCAATCTTAAACGTTGTGGAAACCCATTAAAAAATCCGTATTTTCTGCATGATGCTGGAACAAACGGATATATTCCAGATACATATTTATGTATGTGTTATGTATTAATGGGCGGATGGTAGATAATTTGACTATAGAGCAGCAACTTTAACAGATAATATGGTTAGGCTGAAATGCAGCCTGGACAAACATGTAAACTGACATTCCATATCCCACCATCCGATTCACCCCGTTCTGGGAATTGTTCGGGTATATCAATGTTTAGTTTTCTTCTGAAAATGACTGGTGCCAAATTAATGAAACTTGGTACGCATGATTCACACCGGAAATATAAAAATAGTGTACGGGTAAATCAATCTCTATTAGACCGGGCAACGCTGGCTAGTCTCCTAGTATCACTATAAATTTTGAAGGAATTTTCAGACCAATAGTTTCGGAATGTTTTACGATGTTTCGGTAAAAGCTTTCACAAGTCATGGAATAAAAAGGAAAATCCAAATTTTTTTGATAGTCGGCGGGTTGCCAACTTTTGTTTGATACTCATTAAAGTAGCCGCAAGAAATCTTTTCCACAGCGCCCTACTAAACTAAGGTGACCAGACGTCCCGCTTTTGGCGGGACAGTCCCGATTTTTTGAAAGAATGCATGACAAGCTGGGTAACGGAGGGAGAACGGGAAGGGAATATACGGCTTTCGGCGGGCATGTGGCTATTTCGTCAGGTTATGAGCTTTATTAAACTTTAATAAAAAATAATTCTTGAAAATTGACTATCGAGAAGTGATTATCAAGAACTGCTTATCAAATGTCGCTTTGTTGATCAGATGTTAGCATTCGACCACCATTGTTTAGACTTAATGAACAAAGGCATTTTTCTACACTGGCAACTACGAAAACATTATGCACATCGTGCTGCGTGCTAATGTTAGTTAAACAAGTTATGTCAACAAATCAGCTATTCAGATAATTTAGGTAAGTAATTTATTTGATAAATACATAAATGTTCTTGAATTTAACAAACTGCTCGTATTATTTATACTATATTTTATGGAGATGCCCGACGGGCGGCAAAAAGTCTAGCACCGGCCTTGAAAGTGACACTTACGACTTACATTACGGCAAATTCAGAACTTAATTGGAATGATGTGCAAAAATCATTGTCATATGAATAAAAATTTTCCGTATAATATTTCCGGAAATGTTTTTTTTAATAAAGTTTCATTATTAAAAAATTGAAAAGGTTACATATTGGTCTTCAGCAA
Source organism: Vandiemenella viatica (assembly GCA_031002005.1). Classification (NCBI taxonomy): domain Eukaryota; kingdom Metazoa; phylum Arthropoda; class Insecta; order Orthoptera; family Morabidae; genus Vandiemenella; species Vandiemenella viatica. The sequence goes on along the minus strand of JARYHS010008074.1, from coordinate 330,482,356 downwards.
AAGTCACAATAAAGAACAAATGATTAGAAATATTTCATCGTTTTGAAACAAACCATGTTCTACGCAATAATGCACTATAAATTGTATAATACGCGCTGTCCCTACCAGGAACTAATGCTGCGACTGAACGCGTTTTTTCAACGGTAAATAAAGCGTGGATATCAAAAAAGTCAAAATTAAGCCATATTATGTGTGAAATATAATTTAACAAAGTCTTGTGAATAATTTCACGAGCTTATAAACAATGGTGTCGCGCTTTACCAATGTTAAAATCTGGTCACTTTATACTAAACATAATTCCTCCCCACAAACTCTCCCCACGACTTTTTGAAGTTTTATCTTATAATCGTGTTAAGATTGTAAATTACAAATTTCTAAGTTACAGACATTCACTTTACCTTTATAAATCAATAAATTCAGTTAAAAATTCACGCGACAGTGGTCTAATACCAGTCATTCTTTACTAAGAAGATTCAATGCAAGACGGAAGTACGCACGCACACGCCGTTTTGCTGGACGGCAAGCAGGAACAAGTACGGAAAATCAGGAGCACTCTTCATGCGTTCAAGCCAAACAATAATTAAGTCGATCGACTTGTTCCCCCACACACTCCGTCTTGCATTACAACTTGAGAGCAAAACGGTCGACAAGCATGAGTGTGTGTGCCAGGCTTAAGGCTTGGAAAGTTCTGCTAATCGCAGATGTTTAGACTGAGGGAAAAGAACATGCACAGAACATGCGGTAAATGTAACAGAACCTCAAAGCGCAGCAGTAGAAGCAAGGAATAAAAATATTTAAAAAATGAATAAACAAAACTAACAGCAACTGTGAGTAAATAAATAACAATTAAGTTCTTAGAATACGACAATACGTAACATTCGCGGCACATTAAAATAATATACAATTAATAAAAATCTTGGCAATTCATTCCTCATAATTGGCAAAATATCGCGGCACACCTTTCACCTCGTCGCGGCACACCAGTGTGCCCCGCCACACCAATTACGGACCACTGGGCTAAGGGAACCCTCTCCTCCAGTTCATCATATCTCTAAGACGTTTCCATAGAAGGATAAGCAGCAGGGGCGTAGCTACTATGGGGCTAAGCGGTGCAGTGCACCGGGGCCCCTACGCTCAGGTGGCCCCTAAACATACCTCAAGGGGCCCCAAAGCGCATCTCTGGGGGCCCTCAAGCGCAGTTTAGAGGGCCCACGAGCCCTCTCGGCAAACTGGCGACCTTTTTTTTTTTAGCTCTACCGTCGTCTAAAGGGGCCCCTGAGACACAGGAAGACCCCCACTAAGGGCCCTCGCTGCTCAGGGGGGCCCCAACCACTGCTCACGGGGCCCCTAAGGACAAGTCAAGGGCCCCCATCCTCAGCTCAAGGGGCCTATACCAGCACACGAAGCAAAAAAAAGGTCGCCCGTCTGGCCTGAAGGCCCAAAATAATTTTTTTTGCACCGGGGCCCTTGTTGACCTAGCTACGCCACTGATAAGCAGTCCCATGATAACCTCCTACACTTGGATACGTGATGATGTCTGCTGAGCTAGTTGCGAAAGCTTGTCGCATTTTAATAAAATCCGGCTGCAAACCCGAGATTTGTTGTAATTTATTCGCCGGGAAAGCCCACACTCACATATTAAGATTCATGATCTTCCTCTTGGAAATGATTAACCATTAACAAAACTAAAAAATTAGGAGTAAGTACACTGTTAGAAAGATAATACAATGCACACTTTGTTTACTATCTACTATATAATTTCGTAAGTTCATCCACTCACTTCGATACCTACTGGCTGAAGAACGGTGTCACGTGTCAGCCTTCGCTCGCAAAACAGCGACCAGAGATACCATTAGAAGAAATTCGTGGTTACAATTTCTACCATGTCTACAATTTAATAGCTAAGCAGCTACTATCAAATTAATAGCCATAAAATTGTCATTAAGTTTGCTTTTCGTAGCGTTTCATAGTTAAAAAATTATCGATAAATTTTGCGGCTGAAAAAATTTTGATCTGCTTTTCAGTAACATTTACTAATGAAAGCAACTTAAAAAAAATTAAATTGCTGGTGGTCTCTACTGTAACCATGAATGCCAATTGTCATTCCGGCTTAAATTTCAATTTAATTAAAACTGTGACTAATGTAGTTGCTTGACCAAAGTTTATGCATTAAAGTTTATTTGCTTTTCAGGTATTTTACTGACCACTTTCGTTATGGTCTTTATTCATGTTCACTGTACGTGAGTTATTAGGTTATTTTAAGTGGACATCAGACCAAATATGTTACCGAATCAACTATTCAGGCAACTTATTTCTGCGGAGTTGCTCAACCGTTTCATACTATTGAATGCGTATTAAGTTATCTGGCCGTCACAGATACTATGACTAATAATAAACAACGTGATGCTTTCGAAGTAAACAGGTTTTTTTTTTTCTTTTAAATATTGGAGAGTGGACTTTAAGGATCAAATACAAGTCAAGATCGTATTTAAGCAAGTTCGAGTGTATGACCTTTGAAACAGTTACACAATAGCGCGATCGTTCCTGTCCGTGTTTAATACCTACCTCTATTAATGCTTCTGAGTTCTTCAAGCTCAAGAGATTTTATTCATCCCAAGGGTGAAACACTGATCAAGCTTATATTTGGCCAAATCAGGTCAACCTGTCGTAATCTTTCACGTAAAAACTGAACTATTCTTGACCTTTGACGATACCCAAAAAACAGTCACTATTAATTGCATAATTTATATTGCGCAGTAAACTGACGTCCGTCAGCGTATATCTGACGTTGTAGATACAATAATTTTTCCTGCTGTTATTCATGACTAATGGACAGCAGATACATCACAGGTTCAAAACATAGTGACACAGAGAGCAAAAGGACCGCAGTTTAGTTTCAGGTAACACAATTAATGCAAATCGTAGGTCATGTGTTAATTACTGATATATTTGGGGCGGGCGCTGGTGCGGCAGCGGTGCTGACGTATCTGAATTTTAATCTCAGCGTTGTGCTCACTCATGTGTTTGCTGATTACCAGCACAGTATTTAGTGAAAATAAAAAAAAGTAACTGAAAGTTGTGTTGCGCGCAATTGGGCGCAGCGGTTCGGTGACAAATGTTCGCCTGCGTCAGCACAGACTGTGGCAGAGGCCTAATTATGGCGGTGTAAAAATTTGAAACTGTTGTTGCCTCGCCATCTATACAGATACACCACAGAGCGCAAGTGTCAATTTCTTTCATCGCTGTCATGTTGACGTATTATGTAACACGCTTTTTAACTTTTAATTCTTTGTTTAAATCTCTGAGTAAAAAAGTAACTACAAACAATTTTCGCTTATTCACTAAACGACGGAATGGAATACGTATTGTAAACACGTTACAGAATACCACAGAGCCGTTTAATAAAATTGACCTCAATGATTTGATTTCTTTGACTCTTAGTGTGATTTAATTTTAGTTGGTCAGTCATGAATACCCTTAATTTAGTTATTTTTTTTAATTAGACGTCACCTCAAATACTATGAGAGTAAATTAAAAGATAGTCGTCTGACTAAGATAGGCACCGTACAGAAAAAAATACCTTAATATTCGGTGAAATGATCTGCGTATAACGCGACAACGCAGGTAATAAGAAGGCAATTACTATGAAATTTTGCAATTATCAGTATCATATTTTTCTTATGATAACCATGTGGCATGTATAAAGAAATCTTACAGCACCAGTCTGACGCAAAGATTTTTTTCACTAGTTTTGTGTAATAGTTATTCGCATACTGATCCAGCTAGATGAATGATTAATGGGCCTTGAATTTGGAGGACGCGGATTCAATTTCAAGTTCAGCCATTACAACTTCGGTTATCCATCGTTCTCCGATATCATTTCAGGAGAATGCCGGGATCATTCCTGCAAATGGCCAAGACCAAGATCACCGTCCCTTGTCTCCCATACTCTGCCTTATCCAAGCCGTATATCATTAAAAAACAACAACTATCAAAATAATGTTTTCCAGTAATTGAAGCATTTATGATGAATGTTATTTTCATCTAGGACAGAAGGATTAAGGTCTTTTGAGGATACCTGATTACTTAACAACATCATTCTCGGGAAGAACACTGAAGCTCTTTCTTATGTTAGAAGTTAATTACTTAGATTTTACCTAACTCCTCTCGTCACAACCGTGTGTTACTTAATTGTGTCAAGCGTGGTGTGTGAGAGGTAACACTCTGGCCTCGCATTCGGGGGAGCGTGGGTTCGAATCCCCGTCCAGCAATCCAGATTTGGATTTTCCATGGTTTCCCCAAGTCTCTCCAGGTAAATGGTGGGATGGTTCATCAAAAGGACATGTCCAAATTACTTCCAGTTCCTTGTCCCCAGTCCTTTCCCGCCTCTAATGACATCGCCGTTGACGAGGCGTAAAGCAATAAGCAGAAAGGAAAACTTAATTGGAGTTTTTTCTTTTTAGGCCCACTAGGGACTACGTGACCAATAAACCGCCTGATTACTCAAGCAGTTTAGTGTGAATCGGAGCTCTACAAAAACTAGAACTAAGCTAATTAGGACTGGAGCATTTAACCCCAAGTGAGGAATGATTGTTCTGTAATCTTTCTGCTAAATGTGTAACCTGATTCTGTACGACAAGTGTATTTTTGTTTGTGGTATGTGTGGTTTATGAGGGGAAGGGTGGAGATATCGCAGGAAGACAGTATTTTTCCAATTGCCTGCTTTAATCACAGCAACAAAACGCTTTGACTAGCCTGAACTCGAAGAAATGAGAAGTCACTCTTACCGAAGGCATTTATTAAAAAAGGAAAACCATTCCATTTCCTGTTTGTCCCTAGGCAGAATATTTGCTTCGTCAGAAAAGATGAACTTCATCCCACTGAAGTATAAAAATAATACTGGTGAGAAGACATTTATTATTTATCGAATGCTCCATTCGAGAGAAATAATGAAGAGGTTGTTTTATTAACCGACTTCAAAAAATCAGGAGGTTCTCAATTCGTCTGTATTTTTTTTTATGTATGTTCGCCAATTGTGAACGGATTTTAATAAAATTTGGTTAATGGGTAGTGTATATCTTCAAAGTGGTCCCATATAAATTTTATTGAGAAACCACACCCTCTACCCCTTTACAACCCTTAATTTTTATACAAAACCACATTTATTATTTGGTTTCAAAGGAAATTTGCACACTGTTACTTTAAAATAAAAACAAAACAACTGTCAACTTTTGGTTTGCAAAAAATGAATAGATCTCCCCCTTAATTTTTGTCAATGTTCTTTATATAAAGCTACGGTGGACACCATTTAACTGATCTCCATGAAAGTTGGCATATACATATCTTTTTTCATAGAGAACGTTTCTGACCAAAACAATAATAAATCCATCCCCTCTCCTCCTTTACAACCCTTAATTTTTATATAAAACCACATTTTTTTATCCTATTTCGAAAGAGCTTGGTACATGTATACTTTAAAATAAAGAGAAAGATACTGTCAACAATTGGTCTGCCAAAGCCTAACCCCTCTTCTTTTTTCTACCCTCCTAATTTTTGTCAATGTTCTTTTTGCAAAGCTAGAGCTGACACTGATTGACCAATCACCATGAAAGTTGGCACTTATATCTATGTTTTCACGAAAAGGTTTCTGATCAAAAAGTCCAAAAACCATCCCCTCTCCCCAATTACACCCCTTAATTTCTGTTTATAAAAACCCAAAGTTTTTATTTGGTTTTGATGGAGATTTGGACACTTTTACTTGAAAACAAAGAGAAAAATACTGTCAACTTTTTGTTTGCGAAAATTGTACTACTCTACCCTTTTCCACCCTTTTAATTTTTGTCAATGTTCTTTTTAAAATGCTACAGGCGACACCATTTGGCCGATCTCTATGAAAGTTGGCACATATATGTATTTTTTAAAAGAGAAGATTTCTGGCAAAAAAATCAAAAACTACCCTCTCTCCCACTTTACATTGCTTAATTTTTGTAAAGACCCACAGCTATTATCCGATTAGGGAGGAACTTTGCACACGTAGTCTATACTCTTAAAAAAAGAGAAAATACTTTCAACATTTGTTTTAAAAAATCCCAACCCCTCTTATCTTTCCTCCCTTTTAAATTTTGTCAATGTTATTTATAAGAAGCTACAGCAGAAACCATTTGATCAATCACTATAAATGTTGATACATATACGTATTTTTTCATGGAGAAGATTTCTGATAAAAAAATATAATAAACCAACACCTCTCTCCCTTCATATCCCTTAATTTTTGTAAAAACCCACATTTTAATCTGATTTCGTTCGAAGTTTGCATGCACATACTTTAAAACAAAGAGAAAAAGAAAAATACTGTCCTCATTAGTTTTACAAAAATCAATCGCTGGCCTCCTTTCAACCCACTTAACTACCGTTAATGTTCTTTATACAAAGCTACAGTTTCTACCCAATTTTGAAGGAAGTATTTACACTCATACTTCAAAACAAACAGAAAAATACTGTGAACATTTGGTTTAGAGAAGCCAAACCCCTCTCCCCCTTTCCATCCCCTTAATTTTTGTTACTGTTCTTTATACAAACCTACAGTTTCTATCAGATTATGAAGGAACTTTGCTTTAAAACATATAGAACAATTCTGTTTAAATTTGGTTTTGTAGAAGCCCAACCCCTTTTCCCTCCTACCCTAACCCCTCCTAATTTACAATGTTATTTATAAATATACTCAGTTTTTATCAGATTTATATGAATGACTGCACATGTAAACTTAAAAACAAAGAGAAAGAGAAACATAGTGTCCATATTCTGTTTAGAAAACCCAACTGCTCACTCCTTTACTCCATTTAATTTTTTCATATGTTATTTACACAAAGAAACAACTTTTACCTGTGTTTTTTTTTTTTTTTTTTTTTTTTTTTTAACTTTGCGAACGTGTAGTCTACTTTAAAACAAAGAGAAACTACTGTTCATATCAGTTTTACAAAAACCAAACTACTCTTCGCCTCTACATACCTTAATTGGTTTTTATACATACCTACTGTTTTAATCTGATCCCGATGGAAATTTACACACATATACATTGAATGAAAACAGAAAAGACAGTTTGCATTTGGTATACAAAAGCCAAATCCCTCTTTCCCTTTACCCCCACCCCTTTCAATTTCCAAAGTTCTTTATAGAAATCCAAAGTTTTAAATCCACTCGAAATCAATTCAGCTATTTTTAATTTGTGGCAGAACATGTCTCAACATGTACTTCAGATTGTAACTTGGACCCCAAGCATTCACGTTGTGAAACCAATTAAAAACCTATATCTTCTGCGTGATGCCGGAACAAACAGATATATTCCACAGACAGATTTGTTTATGTGGTTTTTATTAATGCCCAGATGTTAAATGTTTCGATTATCGAGCACCAGCTATAACAGATGTTCTGATTAGGTTGAAACACAGCCTGGACCAAAACTGCCATTCAAATTTAACATTCTTTCCACAACATTTCCTCGGATTGGCAGGTATACCTCGACGATCAACACATCATCCAGTTCACCCCGTTCTGGATGTTGTTGGGGTATATCAAGCCAGATTTTTTTTTTTGAAAGCAGGCGCCTTAGCCACTAGGTTACCAGGAAGTTCACAAAATGAGAAATGCTGCGACATATTTAAAATACAACTATAACACCACTAAAAATTAGTAATAAAATAATTATTTCAAAAATATAAAAATCGCCTTAAAAAAGCACACTAGAATTTTTAAAATAACTTCATATCTTGCTTAGAAGAAAATAAATCTAATTGGACAGTATTTTACATTAATATTATTAAATTTTTTTACATTAAATAGTTATTTTTGGAGTTGGTGCCAGCCATAGCAAGAAAACCAAAAAGCTGAAAACAATAAGGAGTTACAATAATACAAAAACTTCATTTACTACTTACAGAAACTGGAAGTCTCCCTTAATCTCCTCCTTTACAGCATCCGGCGTCGGGAACCTAACGAAAAACCGTTTCAGAAACTTTTCATATGCGTATGAATCATATCTACAACTGCTCACTCATACTTCAGGCCAGTCACAGCTACAGATTCTGATCGACTAAACACTTAAAATAGATTAATTTCTGATGTGTATGTGCAGGACCGGTGACTGAAACTTTTAACGGCATAAACCTCAAGTGTTTAAAACTTGAAACGGAAAGACTGTATGAAAATGAAGCGATTTTACTTTTACATTAATAGTGCGGTATTAAAAATAATTTCATGATTAGGAAAAACATGAAGTGAACAAGCACCGGAAATAAAACTGAAAAAGAACTTACGGATGAGTCTTACAAAAATAACATGACAATTGATGTTTGGATACTTACGAGATTAATTTATGAATTGAACGTTTGTGGCAATAAACGAACCGTAGATGAAACGAAGAATGGATTTTAATGTGTTCGCGGTAACTAGCATAGGGTAGTTGCATACAAAGAACCCAAAGGTCTACCACATAACAAGAATGTTTACTACGAATATAATAATTGAAAATCGTTTATTACGAATGTAAATAATATAAACTCATAGAAAAACAGAACCGATGTGATGTGTTGAAAGTTTTCGACTACTCCTAAGTTGCTGCGTTTACCGTTAACTTTTATCGCAATATGAGCGATATCGTTTCCATTTCCTTCAGTAGCACTTTAACAAATTAATTTGTGGAAGCATTAAGTCCACTTAACACCCTTATTAATACAGAGACGTTAATAGTGGTACCTACATGTTCTCTATCTCATATGCGTGGTTGTTTTATGATATAAGAACTAATTTTGATTTTTTGAAAATCATCTGCAAAAACTAGAATTTTAAGCTTTACTATAATTAGATTAACTAGTGATCGCGCCCAGCGATCGAAATTCGACCGTAATTCATTAAGTTGTTTAGTTTCTTCCATGAAAGAGTAATAATCACGTAATTCTCTGCATTACCTATAAAATTAAAACGATACACTCCACGCGTGACTGTATGCTAAATTTTAGCTTCTAATCTAATGATGAAATGTATTTATCGATGGTTCATTTAGGCCGGGAAACTGCTTTAGCTTTATGAAACATGCGAAATTAAATGTATCTATCAAAATAATTTCGTCATTTTGTGTGTTCGCTATTTAAATTTGGTCTATTATCTTTTTTAATTTCACGCAAATAAGTATTCCTTATTTCTTGTCTCTCTATCTCTCTAATGAAATTACTGAAATAAAAATAATAAAAAGACACTTAACCAAAGTTTAACATTTTAAATAATCAAATTACCATATAGTATCTGGCAGAATCGCTACATTCATTTTCAAAGTATTCCTTTCATAACTTCAAACATTAATCATTACTTTATCCGAATCTTTCGTTTTACCAAAGACCACAGAGTGTCTCAGTGCGGGGAATTCACGTAAGAACGTTGGCTCCGATCCTATTTCACGCGCACACACACGTTTGCAAATTAATTTTTTATTTTAATAATGTATTTGTAACATGTATTAACTATGCTTATTATATTTTTGGGTGGGGTGGGACATTCTCCACCAGTGAAAAACTGTTACTGACCTGTTGAAATTTGGATTAACTGTTTCCTTATAGTGTCCTCTTCACGTTTAGCACTCTCCTTTTCCGGAAAAGTCACCACGAATTAAATTAAAAATGCCGAAATATGGGATGCTCCGCAACCGCGAAATGTTAGCAGCACTGTAAAAAAGACACAAAAATTATCGGTACAGGGATCATATCATCCTAAATAGGTTCGTTTTGTCATAGCGATCATGGTTGGTTGAAATTCGACCTGGACCAAGAGTATAAAGTTTACGCAAAATTCGTTCTGCGCTTCCTATTTCGCAAACCAGAGACAAACTGCGCATTTGTTTACAACTGAAGCAATCGATTATCTCTGACTGCTTATATCGATTCCAAGGTGTGTAAAATACTGTACATTATATATAATTTTAGCTTTCTGTATTTCTTTAAGTTCCTCCGTTCGCCCAGTATTCTGCCACTAGCTGCTCTATCTACCATCCCTCGAAATGTTGCTTCTTGCTTCCAGAGATTAATTTCGACTGTTTTGTTTCACCAAAGAAGACAAAGTAAGGCCTCTAGCTGCTCCATCTACCAGCCATCTGAGCGAACTTCGTAGGCGAGCGAGCGTTTTATTTTACTTAATTTAATGTATTTGTAACGCATATTATATCTTCTTCTCCATATAATCTTTAACTATGCCAAATCTCACACTTCTCCGTGCACGCAATATTCTTAAAAATGTAACATAAGTTTTCGCTTAGCGTATTAATATATAGATTATTTGCCGCCATATGCGTTCAGCGCAATCTCTAGAATATACTTCCTTGCAGAAATTTAATCGCAAGCCATATACATAAAGAAAGTTTAAAATCACCGTAAATGAGTTTATACAATTTTGAAATGAACAGGGTAAACTGGGTACGGTTGTGCCAGGGTACAGTTGTGACAGTCGTCATATTAGTCGTACTATAAGAAGTACCAGGATGGGGAGGGGGTAGAGAGGAGCGGCGTGCCTGTTTGAACGTGTTTCACAGTATCGCGTCAGCCATCTCCTGACATTAACAATCGTAGAGGACTACATTACTTTTTAACAGTCAAAATTAAGTATTTTATTAGATTTCTTTTAATAATTGTTATTGTATGTGTACAGATAGAGTAATGAGTGTTTTTCCTCGTTGTAAGTTAAACACTAGTAGTTAAATTGCAGTGATTACTTTGCACGTTGTTTATTTTGTATTGTAATGGCGGTTGTTGTTTTGCGAAGGAGTGCGTTGGGTATGGTTGTGACATATTTTCTGTGTACGGTTGTGACAAGTAATGTTTTGTTCTAGTTGCCCAGAAAACGTTTGAGGAATACCGACAGCTGTACGAGGCACATTCGTTACGGTTACTTTTGCAGTAAATGCTTTGGGAAATACTATCCCTGCTTTACTTATATTTCCACGGGTTAGTTATCACGATCATTTTGCTAGGGACGGGCCAGTAGCATCGATTGGGATTGCTAATACTTCAGGCTGGATGCAAGGTGCATTGTTCTTACGATTTCTCGAACACTTTAAGAAATTTTCTAATACTTCTCCAACGCATAGAGTCTTGCTATTGCTGGATAACCATTCTTCGTATATCCACATAAATAAATTGGATTTTAAAAAAAAAAGAAAACGGTATCACTTTGCTTTCGTTTCCTCCACACTGCTCGTACAACCTGCAGCCCTTGGATCGATCCGTCTTCGGACTCTTAAAAACATACGTAAATGCTACTTGTGATGGATAGATGCGCAGTCACAATGACATTCTATGATATACCAGGTATTATCAAAATGATCTATATCAAGACTTTTATAATAACTATGATGATACAATGTCTTATTAGTTATAAGCGCTTAAGGTGTTCCCAGATTAATTTCTATTGTTCTGTAAAAATTAAATTTGTAGAGAAGAAGATTATGTTACATTATGTCTGATATTTTTTTTAAAAAAAGTGATTTTAGACCATTTTGGTGTATTTTTGAACCTGTCACTGCCGACCCCAAGCACTGTCACAACCGCCCCTGGGGTGTGGTCGGTTGTGACATTTTTCCTTTTTTTTTTCTAATTTGTTGCTGTGACTTAACCATTGTATTTAGGAACAAAACTATAATATTTATACGTAGTAAAATGTGCATTTTACTATAAAAATCACCTCTCTTCCAGGTAATTGGCATACTAAGAAAATTATGAGCGATCAAATGAAAATTGTCACAACCGTACCCAGTCTACCCTACTATGTAACTAATCCAAGGTCAGTATTCAAAATTATAATGGAAATTACAAGTCTAGTATAATTGTGGTCTGTAGTATTGTGTGAGAAAGAGATGGAGGTATCTTGATCTGTTTTTGAACAAAAATTATTTGAAAATTACTAGAAATAGTCTTTTACGAATTCAAAATGCAGATCTTACGAAATCGCTTGGGATTTGAGGAAAATAAGTGATGTTAGTTCCTGAAATAATGCGACGCTAATACTAATGTACTAGTCACTTGTGTAAAATGAGTGTATTTTATTTTTTTCTTTCATGTTCTCTTGCACTGCGAATGTTAATTGAGAAACTAAGATTTCTACCAAAACATAGAAAAGTATATCTTGTTTTCAATATTAAAAATTCTTAGCGACAATGTTTTGCTGGTTCAAAAGAATTGAATAGTGATTCTAAAAGTTAAATGCTATAGACGGTATTCCAGCTGTCTATCTGCAGCATCTGACGCTCGTACCAGTACGAAGATTGTTCCGGAAGACCTCTGCCGCTTGCTGTCGCAGATTAATTTCGATCTTATTTGTTAGCGCTCTGTTTTTGCGACTCGCTATGTCCATTTTGTGGTGCCGGTGGCCGTGATGGTGATCCGCAAAGTAGTGTGCGGCGGGCAGTCGTAAATCAGGCGCTGGTGGGCTGGGAGCCCGACAGGCCGGCAGGGCGACAAAACGCCAGGCAGAAAAACCGAATGGGACAGTCACTGCTCAGGACAGCCTCGCGCGGGGAAGGAATGGCGGGAGGCCCTGAGCAGGTGTTGAAGCATGCGAGAGGACAACAAGGTGGATAGCGGTACCTTAACACATTTTAGAACATGTTAACGGGTGATTAACGAACGTAGATTAATACAGTTACGTTGTATGTAATTATAAAAATGTATTTGACCAACATCTGACTTTGTTCAACTTGGTCGGCATCCCCCATACCACTGTTACCTACTAATTTTTATAGTACTGCACATTGTCTACCACGTTGCAAAGCTAATTGAAATACCAGAACAGAAAACATACTGAATGGTTTGACTCGTTGTGATTCTGAAATAAACAGTTTAAATTGCAAACGTCACCGCATTTCTGGCTTCAACAACTTTCTCTAGAAGTATTGGAATAAATTGATTTCTTTGCACTGGAAGAATCTCGTTCTTACAATAAGCTTCGTTAAACTACCAATTACTCACTAGCAAGATTTGGTAAAAAAGGATTTAGATATCCCGAATGTAGGTTGAGTGTTTAAAATCTTCAATAACTAATATTAACCGAAATCGCTGGATTCCTGTACCATCTCGATGCAACTAAAACGATCCAGAAAATTCAGTGTTATGGTTCTGCGTACACTCAATTAGTCACAATCCTACCGGATCACCACAGAGGCCGGTGTGGTCCTACCCTGTCGCACTCTTAACGTGAAATGCTCCCACCTCCCCACTGTAGCTTACCGTCCTGATTCAACGTTTGACGGCTTTTTTACTTACAACTTTTACCCGATCAAAGAGCTTAGCCCCTCTGCTTAAAACTAATAGGCCTAAATCTAAAATTTTACTGGGTTTAACTCTGAAATTCCACTTAAATCATTTCCTTACACCAATTCAAATTCACTATACAAATATAACTTCAAACCTATCTCTGAACTACAAACAATTAGTATCTAAACGACTCATGAAACTCTACCCTACCCTAACAACCGCAATCCGAGCAGCCAATCAGAAAAGTCCACATCGCGACACCAAACTGTACATTAATCTTGTCTTTCTAACCCTTCTAAAACAAACTACTCGATCCAAAAGAGGATTTAATTTTAATAACTCCAAATATCTAATTTGATATAACAAAATACAGATATTTGAAAATATTATACATAATTACTGCAAACTGACGGTGTTAAATATTCTCAAAGTCAACCTGATACCTCGGGAGCACTAATTTAATATTTCTTTGACTAAAAGATTGAAGACTATTTTTCCAAATTGGTTTTGTCTGTACGCACCGAGCATGATAGGTGAGCGGTAACACTCTCACCTCGCTTTCGGGAGGACACAGGTTCGAATCCTCTCCGGCCATCCAGATTCTTGGTTTCCATGGGAGGCAGTGACTTAATCCCACCTCGTGCCTTGGTCCCAGTCCTCTCCCGCCTCTAAATGACATCGCCGTCAACGAGACGCAATGCCATTTTAAAAAAATATCTAGACGTCGTATGTTCTTTCTCAGTTTTATCAAGAATTCTCATTACTTTGGATGCTTTTACTGATTTTTATGCAAATTTTTTTATGTTTGACTGATGTAATTTCACCAACTTTGAGTTCTTTCTTGCTCTTCTTTGAACCGATGCGTTTGTTCTTCTGTGTTATATTTCATTTTAGTCTTTTTTATTAGTCACGTATAATACATAAGCATTTTACCTGGCTCGAATGAATTTGGTTCTGTTGTCAGTTCATATACTTTTTTGTTATTCTTGCCCTATCATGAAGCTTCGTATGCTGCAGAAGATAATATTTCCAAAGCATTTTTCCATACGGAATTTATGCTTTACTTATTGTGTTAGGGTAAAATATTCTTGTTTGGTAGGGGTTTCTAAACTGCCTTCCCAAATTTGAATATTTCTTTGATAGGGAAGGGCTTTTATTAAACAATTAATTCTTTTAGTTGGCTTATTAATGTTTTTTTGTTACAAGAAAATAATCTATATTTGAACCTGTGTACACTCTTATGTTCAAGACAAGGGAGGGCATTTACTTATCTAACTGCATATAATATATCATAGATCTTGTTCCCCGTTGCACTCATATGTACTCAGGTATACTTACGTATCCGTGATATAACCTCCTATTATTAATTTTTCCTGGCAGGTTGAGCCAAATATAACTTCCCATTAATTAATAATTAATGTTTCAGCAGAGAGTCACCTCATATAAACTTCACAATTATTGACGACTTCGTACTACAAGTCTTTGGACGATATTTTGGCCCCTACGCACCGTCTCCCGACCGCGCACGTATTATGGTGATTACAACATAATAAACCGTGAATTCTAACATGAGGTCAAGTGAATACTTCTAATTTATGATTAATGCACTGATGAAATTTCACTAGGATTGACTTTTAATGTCAATCAGTACATTAAACGTACACTCCCAAAACATGAATAACTTAATCATCAAGAATAAACAACGCCGCAGCGTTCATCATATACCGTGCGCGCTTTGTATATCGTCAGCGGTATACGTTATCAGTTATCACTCTCACAGAGCGCGACTTAAACTCTCTCTTTGCCTGCGCTAGCGGACCAAAGATTTTAATATTACTTTTTTATATAGATCTAACTTAAAAATACCCTATGAAAATAAAGATTACGTTTGTGCAACGTGTGAGCAATTACATTACACATATCATTACATTTCATTAATATAATACATTGACTGCAGTTTCAATAAGAAACAATAATTATAAAAATATTTACTGTACATTTGAGGTTGTAGCATATATGTTACAGTGTACGTGTAAGAAACTGTTGGAAATTTTAAAAGAAGTAAATGTTGTAAAATCTATGTAATATTGTCGAATGAAGTTAAGTGTAGTTTCCCTAATTGTTCCTAACGACTGTTTTTCCAGTTCTTCCTTTAAACATTCCTAATATTTTTACAATGTCTTTTCATAAACGTATATACATGGTTTTATAACAATGTCATAGAATTATGTATTTTCTGGACTTCCGCTTATTCTGCAGCACAGAATTTTGCTACACTTGTAAGACCGCATTCAGATTTGTATCTGAGGACGATCATTCTCGAACAATTAAAGCTACGACATTTTTTTTCCATTTCGTTTCATCATTATTACTACTCCTGCAGATGCTTTTTCTATTTTAATCCATGCCGCTTTAAAATATATAATTATTCAGTTGATGGTAGTTTTTTCTTTATCTCCGTAATCGGAGGTATCTTTCCAATTTTTATTCTAACTCCAATTCTTCTGTTGTTAGTCTCACGACGTTATAAGTTCGTATGTTTAATGTAATTACAACAAACCTTGAAAAATGCTTTAGTGGAAATCATTAAATCAGTCCATTTTTATTTCAGTTACCTTGAATATCATAAATATATGGAAAAAAACCACCGATGAGATGTTAACAGTCTCTTTCTTAGATAGTTCTTTTATTTCAGTCATCTTCAGGCTCCCAGCCCGTCTGTTTTTCTGTCGGAGTTTACTCCCCTAGACGGAATACACCAATTAAAATTGGCACAATGAATTTACCTTTTGTACTCTTCCGTCTGCTGCACACCTTAATTGAGTGGGTTTCGAAAGATTAACACTACTTATGTCTTCATGTACATGGGAGTAGGTTTTGGTGGCAGAACTGCAAGGAAAAATGCAGAGATGTTTCTGTTCGTCACCCTGACCTATCCGTAATGAACCACGAACATTAAAACCATACCAGCCAATGGTTCCTCTAATGGTTTTGGGACTATTTTACAAGAAAAAGCGTTAGTGCACCTTGTGCAAGGAAACAGTGGAAATTAAGAATATGAAAAGACTACATAGTATTTGGTTGAATTTAATAAGAAATGATGAGAAACAAATTAAGTAAATACTAATGAAATAATTATGCTTGTTGCTGTTTCTGCTTCACTTAAACTCAGTAATTTAAGGTCACCTTTTATGAATTTATATTTCACGCAGTCACTGCTTTTATTTACTCTGCTAATTAAAGCTATTTTTAAAAGAGTTTTGTCAAAGCTGACTTCAAAGGTGTCGTGTTCAAACACCCAAAAGGCTGGTAAACCAGATTTATTTATGGAGCTGAAAGAGTAAACTTTATGAAGTTTTATTTTCAGTCTAATTCAACTTCTTTTGTAATTTTCTACTAGGAACATGCTGAACATGTGTATTCTAGTTTTAATTATTTCGTTTTGTTCCTGCGCGGATTTATCTAGGATTTAAACGTAAATCTGTCGATTCTTTTCTCTGTATCAAATGAATAATCGTAATGTATATAAAGTTACATAATTCATAGGAAGTAAAGCGAAAAAGAAAAACAGAATATCATATCAATCATTTAAATGTATTCAAACTACCACAAACAGTGAAATAGGAAATAGTTATAAAATTATAAAACACTACGTACCATTGCTCTGGCTGTGAGGAGTAATTAACTGGTCAAGGATGTTAGGTTCAAAAAGTATGCAGAATGCTTGATAATTGATATCAATTCCATTGAGTTGAGCATTGCAAGGCGTTTGTCTTTTGATTGTGGCTTGTCTTTCTTTTATTACTTATGGCTTTACGCCTCATCGACGTAGAGGTCATTAGAGGAGGGATGGGACTGGGGACAAGGAACGGGAAGGAATTCGATCATGACCTTTTTGAAGGAAGTATCGCGGCATTCACCTGGAGTGATTTGGGGAAAACATGTAAAATCCAAATCTGGATGCCCGGACGGCGATTCGAACCGCCTACTGCATTCCTACCGAATGCGAGACCAGTGCGTTAACGCTCGGTCGATGACTTGTCATTTGGCTGAATCGCATTACCTAACGTACCTCTCAGTGTTGATAGTGAAAATAATTTTGTGTTGTAAATTGACTTTTAGAGGCGAGAGTTATGGTTTTCCAGCATCTTATGCGCTCTAGAACGTGATCACCTGAACGATACAGATAATGCATAATGCGATGAGTTCTTTATTTTTGTTGGTTAGGACTTGACTGCTTAAGGAAGTCACTAGCAGATAGATGATAGAGGACTGGGAGTTGGAAGGATTTAAGTTATGCTCTTTCAGAGAACCCTATGAACTTAGGCTGGAGAAATTTTTGAAAAATCGAAATCTGGAAAGTCGGACAAGGTTTTGAACTAGCGTCCTCCTTAATACCATGCCCGATCGGTGCGAGAAACTATGTTTGTAGCGTGATTCGCCAGATCACCAGATTTAACGCTCGTGTGTTTTTTCTTCCAAGAATCTGGTAGGGCGAGAGAGGTGAAATCTAAAACATTACGGATGCTCGTGTTGTTGGAGTATGTCTTACCAACCACATACACACCATAAATACTAGGGTAGTCCCAAATAAAATTATCATATGGCACTTGTGGCATGCACTGAATAGAGTTCTCGATTCGCCGCGCATAGGGCTGCTTGCCGTGGCTAACCAACCCAACCTGGTAATCCTAATAGTTATAGGGGACGTACAGCTCAACGTGAAATCCGAACCATGGAAGCGTTCTGGTGTAGCTGTACCAGAGGTGAAGGTCGCGTTAACAGCCTTTGAAAGTCCCGCGGCCAGACCGGGATTCGAACCGGGAACCTTTCAATCTCTAGTCAGTCGCCTTAACCACTGAGCCACCAGACAGATTATGGATGGTCACAGTTCTGTGGTAATAAATACATTGGCATGACTTGAGAACTTTATCTATTTTTGAGGTTTCTTGAGAGCATGTCATCTTGATGGAATAAAAATCTTTAATTTATACATGTTCCTCACAGCCCCCTCATATGAAAACAACACTTTTCGTTCCATTTTATCTTTCATCTGAACGTCGTCCCCTTATTTGTTGCCAACCTTCAATTTTCCACATTCTACTGGTATACTCAGTCTCCCGATTTCTCATCAACCTCTTCACGCAGACTTAAACACTGACAAAACTTTTTTTCTGCTGATGGCTTTACGCCTCATCAACTTCGAGGTCATTAGAAGCGAGAAATGAACTGAAAGGAATTTGATCATGGTCTTTTGAAGGAACCATCCCGGCTTTCACTTGGAAAGATTTGGGGAAACCACGGAAACAGCAAATAGGATGGCCGGACTAGAATGGCATGGCTGGATTAGAAAACGCGTCCTCCAGAGTGCGAGACCAGAGCGTTAACCTCTCACCCACCTCGCTCGGTCACTGACAAAGACTTTGCTTTAGAAAACAAAATGCCTTGACCACAGAACAATTAACTTTAAAGCTTGGCGAATATCTAGCATACAGTTATATTTTAAAAGAATATCAGTTTATTATTTTTTTATAACTGTAAAGTTGTTATTTCGGAATGAATTTTCTTTGTATCGCAGAGAAAATTTCTCTTATAATTAAATAAATGATTCTTATGTGCTTTAAGAAAATCACTTATTGTTAAGAGTGGAATGATGGATTATTTTTGCTCGCAAAGTATTCACGCACTCTTCTAAAGAGACCCTTTGTATCTGTACTTCACCACAGTGCAGAGGCATTTGATTTTAATGGTTCCAAGGATATTTATATCTCTGCATTTTAGAGCCCTACCGACATCCTTCTCTTCGTTAAAGTGTCAACTGAATCGCCTTTTACAGCTCATTTAACACGTCAAGCGAGGCAATTTCATGGAGAGCCTTCTGTGCTTGCAGCCAGAGGAGAAGTAACACATGTTTAAATACATCTCACGATACAGTTATTTTCAAAATCTGTTGAATCTGTACTGTCGGACGGGATGTCAGAGTTCGATTTATTCAATCCCTGTGCTGTATATAGAAATATACATCTGACAACATGGCTCAGCTGTGTGAAACGTTGTTTGACAATATTTAATCAGGAAACAGATATTTTGAGTTAATTCCCAGTTGTTCCCGACAAAATTCCAAAGCAGTACACATTAAATTTGTATAATAAGAACGTTGTGTTTTTTTTATTCAGTAATACTCCATAAATTTCTAGATTACGGAATATAAATCAGTAGATTACTATTCAGCAGTAAAAATTTCAATTTCAAAACCGTCGTTCGATACACAGTACACCGTGACTCAAGCGCCGTCTGATCACGAAGTACTTCCTCAATATTAACACTCATTTAACATTGTGAAGAAAGCTCTTTTATGTGCAGAAAGTAATAAAAAAAAGAAACAACGGTAATTTGAAGAGGAAAGAAATAATTCAATGAATTTGATTAATCGCTTTTCATGTGACATTCCACACCATGATAAATAATAAAAGTTTGACATGCGAAAATTAAAATACGGAAAAACGGTAAGATAACTTTGACGGTTTTTGGCATCGTACCTGTATATCTGTCTATGAAAGAATTTATTTGCTACCGCGAAACATACAATATTCACTATCCAAAAAAAAAAAAAAAAAAAAAAAAAAAACCTCTGATGTATCTACTTAGTTGCAGAATCTTGAACTGTTTAATTGATGACCATCTACGAACTTAAGACGAATAACTGAAACAAATTTCAAAAGAGTATTTTTACCCGAAGATACTTTGACAGTTTGCAGCGTGTTGTTTGGCAAGTCTCACATCCAAAACAAAATTCGCTGGAAGTTAACACTTATGACATTGTTACTAAATAAGCTAGAAGAATTATAATAATAATTTTAAAAAGCAATGTATTTATCTTTTTGGCCTGACAAATTCCGATCCTCCTTCATTCCTCTTCCCTGGCTCATGACACCACATTGCTCATATAAGTGACATACGGTACTTGCATAAAATCCTCTTCGGTGGATCGTTGGAGTTGTCTGATTGATTCATATCGATTAAAACAAAAATATTGAAAATATATGATATTAGCAAGAAGTTATAAAAATTGATATGGAAATTTATTTATCATTACTTGGTTCGTAAGTATCGCTCTCAAGTCTGTAAAAATTTCTTGAAACTGAATTTAAGTTTAAATTATTTAGTTACGTGATTCATCATACTTAAATTGCCAGAGGCCCACAATTAGTACGATTATTTGAAATTCTAATGGAATAAATGTAAATACTGAATTGAAATGAGTTTTATTTTCTTTAACATTGGTACTACGTTCAATCTGATTTTGAAACATGATATTCAAAAATCTGTTGTGTTTTTTTTGAAGATATTAAACAAAGCTGTTGTAGACATCAAAAATAGAAAGGAAATGCTAGCAGTGTAACGGAAAATCAACACAAAAACTTATCAGTTGCATATCACATCACTATTATAGATATTAGTTTAACAAAGAAACAGAACAAAAACAAGAATCAGTAACAAAGCAAAGAAGATTACCAGCTAAATACCACCCAGGTTTCTCGAAGATGATAACTGCGTACAAACGTTGAGAATTTTTTGACAATTGCTGTCTAGAATGATATAAAGATTTTTTGCTAGTGGTAGATAAGAATGGCTGACAGTGAAATCGGAAAAAGTCAAGTAATTGTTCAATATGAAGCCACATGGCAGAGTTGCCAAGTGTTCCAAGTAAGATCTGGTTTGTACATTTTTGTTTCTAAAGTCGCTATTACCAATTCATATACAAAATAATTTGTAAGTATGGATTACTAACTTTTACTGTGAGTTTTATATTTGTTGCATATGTTGACACACATTTGACAATAACTCATTCATTAATATGTCAGGTAATCCATTTTACTCTTCTCTTTTAGTGTTGATTCGTAAGAGATATAGTGGCTCAGTGTTTAAGGTGTCTCACTGGAGATCAAAAGGTACCCTGTTTGAGTCGTGGTAATAGCTTGGATTGTCAAATGTCTTTTAGCCAATCTACACTTCTGGAAAAACTTGCTTTGTGCACGTAAAGAACGCCAGCACACATCCGATGTTCCCATTCGAGGCTAAGCTGTAGGTTCCCTATACCCGTTTGGATTATTCCGTTAGTATAGCCTGCTACGACAGAGGCGGAAGTAACTCTGTCAACTAGAGCCTAAAAATACCACACGAAATTATAACTGTAGTGTTATTTTGTGTTTCACAGTTTCTTCAAAAAATTTCAAGCAGGTTTGTTATCATAAAAAACAGATGAAAAAATACTTAAAAGTTTGACAGTAAAAAAATCGAAATGTTGTTGCAGAAGGTTCGGCATGAATCTTTAAAGTCCTTATACGTTCCGGATGTCGGCAACCATCTTGGCTGTCTTGTCTCTGCTAGTTGACGCTCGCGTTAGCTCCATAGTTGTCTTGGAGGTCCAGATTCTCAAACACTTTAGCCAAGAATTTCTTCTCCTGCCAGAACTTCTGTTTCCTGATATTTCCCCCTGTAGAATAGACATTATGAGTGGATAACGTTTGTTCCTCGTAATGTGGTCAATGTAATATAGCTTCCTTGTTTTTGCTGTTTCCAATAGGTTTGCGTGGGTCACTGTCAACGAAACAAACAGATAAAAAAAAAATTTACTTTACTTTGCATCTCATCCTTCTAACAATGAAACATACCTAATTCTTTTTGTTCATGCTGAGGTACACAATGCTTAAATTCAATGTATATCTGATCCATAGTTTTTGCATGAATTTCGGTCATTGAAACAGACATACTAACGTTAAATGTTAGTTGATTCTCGCAGTCAATGATTGATATTATAGGGTATAAATAAATTTTCGTGTCAATTGAAATTTCCGACAAGGGAATTTCACCCCTCAGCAGCTCCTTCGTCTTGCTGAAGAAGCCTTTGCCGTTTTTGAACGTCGCGAGTACTTCGGTGCGGTCCTGATGGATGTCACCCGAGCCTTCGACTCAGTGTGGCACCTAGGACTCTTATATAAACTTCTCACGCAAGGAGTACCTCTTTCTCATGTTAAACTACTCAAGAGCTACCTGGAGGGACGAACCTTTCGAGTAGTCATGGATGGGGCCACATCCTCAATCAAGAACATCGCTGCAGGCGTCCCACAAGGCTCGGTCTTAGGCCCGGTGCTATACAGCCTCTACACTGCTGATACACCTACTACAGCACGTGTTAAAAAAGCCCTGTATGCCGATGACACGGCCATGTTTGCCAGAAGCATGAACATCAACAATCTGCGACGTCGACTACAACAAGCGTGCGACAATATTCAGGAATGGGCAACGAAATGGCGGTTAGCCTTTAATGCGCCAAAGAGCCAAGCAATTGTATTAACTAGGAAGAAGGTTCCACAAAACCTGACTCCTCTAACTCTCTTCGGCGAAGATATCAACTGGACAAGTACTGCCACCTACCTAGGTGTGAAAATGGACAAGAGAATGACGTGGAAGCCTCACGTCACCAACGTCCGCGCAAAGGCATCTGGGAGAATGAGAATTCTATACCCGATTCTCAACCACTCTTCAGCACTGAGGCCGCAGCTGGGAATCCGCCTCTATGTTGCGCTAGTCAGGCCAATACTGGAGTACGCAGCAGTTGTCTGGGGGAACACTGCTGCCTCCAACTTACAGCAACTGCAAGTTGTACAAAACAGGGCCATAAGACAGGCATATCATCTACCGCGTGAGACGAGGACACATGTGCTGCACCAAATAAGTGGCTTACCCAAGCTTCGCGAGAGGTTTGAACAGCTGGCAAGACAATTTTACGCCAATAATAAAAAATCTACCAATCCGCTGATAACCGCTCTAGGTGCGGATCCAGTATATGATAACACTCTCAGGTGGCCAAAGAAACTGCTGGACCACTAATTATGCACTAAAACATAAGAACAATGACAAAAGCACCGGATACGACAAATCCAGATAGGAACGAACCATTCTGATAATGACAACCAGTAACATAAACTGGAAGGAGATGCGCTATAGCGCAAAAACTTCCCCTCAACCTGGGACTTAAGTTTTCCCAGTAAGGACTGTCACTGCTGCTGTTGAAATACTTTTCAGGAATGGGCAACGAAATGGCGGTTAGCCTTTAATGCGCCAAAGAGCCAAGCAATTGTATTAACTAGGAAGAAGGTTCCACAAAACCTGACTCCTCTAACCCTCTTCGGCGAAGATATCAACTGGACAAGTACTGCCACCTACCTAGGTATGAAAATGGACAAGAGAATGACGTGGAAGCCTCACGTCACCAAAGTCCGCGCAAAGGCATCTGGGAGAATGAGAATTCTATACCCGATTCTCAACCACTCTTCAGCACTGAGGCCGCAGCTGGGAATCCGCCTCTATGTTGCGCTAGTCAGGCCAATACTGGAGTACGCAGCAGTTGTCTGGGGGAACACTGCTGCCTCCAACCTACAGCAACTGCAAGTTGTACAAAACAGGGCCATAAGACAGGCATATCATCTACCGCGTGAGACGAGGACACATGTGCTGCACCAAATAAGTGGCCTACCCAAGCTTCGCGAGAGGTTTGAACAGCTGGCAAGACAATTTTACGCCAATAATAAAAAATCTACTAATCCGCTGATAACCGCTCTTGGTGCGGATCCAATATATGACAACTCTCTCAGGTGGCCAAAGAAACTACTGGACCACTAATTATGCACTAAAATATAATAACAATGACAAAAGCACCGGATACGACAAATCCAGATAGAGACGAACCGTTTTGATAATGACAACCGATAACATAAACTGGAAGGAGATGCACTATAGCGCAAAAACTTCCCCTCAACCTGGGACTTAAGTTTTCCCAGTAAGGAATGTCACTGCTGCTTGAAATACTTACCTAGGAAAAAACTAATATTTATAACGAGAAAATTAGAAATAGTGAGAATAGTATCTGCTTGAGAAAAGCCTACTTCCCTGCAGATTGGAAAAGAGCAAAAATAATACCAATCCCCCAAGCTGGGAAAAACTCATCCTTGCCGGCAAATAATAGACCAATTAGCTTGTTCAACTCCACAACAAAAGGGCTGGAAAGAGTTGTGTTAACAAGAATACAGAAGAAACTGGCTGAACAGAATACTATTGGCAAAGTACAGTATGGTTTCCAACCTCGCATGTCAGCGACTGTACAACTTCTACACCTAGTTGAGAATATAAGCAAAGGGTTCAATAATCTTGGCAGATCCACAACAGCAGCTTTTATTGATGTGCATAAGGCCTATGACAAGGTGTAGCACCAAAATCTCATATATAAGCTAATTACCCAAAGTACAGTTGACAGAGCAATTATTCACTTCATAAATAGTTTTTTTTTTTTTTTTTTTGGAAAAAAGGACTTCCTACGTATAAATGCACGGTGTGCGATCTTCAATACATCAGATGAGGACAGGACTCCCACAGGGATCAGTATTAGCACCCACACTTTTTAATATATACCTGAACGATATTCCGACTATAAAAAGTGTTAATGTCGACCAATTCGCTGATGACACGACGATTTATACCACGGGAACAAAACATACGGAGAACATCACCAGAATGCAAAATCAACTACAAAAAATTGAGCTATGGAGTAAACGAAATAAAATAACGATAAATTCCGAAAAATCCGCAGCAATATATTTTACACATAAAAGACCGGAACTAAACCACCACCTGACTATATTCGGAAAACTGATACCGTGGAAGAACCATCACAAGTACCTAGGAGTTACTATCGACAGAACTCTCACATTTCGTCAACATATAGCAGAAAAAACGGCTAAACGTCCTAGGTATTATCAAAACTTATTTCCTATACTGATAAGTCATTCAATGAACCTAAAAACAAAACTCCATCTGTACAAATCATCAATATTACCAGTAATAACATATGGCTGTCAAATTTTGGGAACAACGTGTAAAACAAATCTATTGCATTTACAAATTTTACAAAACAGGTGCCTCCGCCTAATCCTAAATGCTGACAGAAGAACGAGAATTACTGAAATGCACGAAGTATCACAATAGACCGAGTCGTAAAAAGACTAACCGAATCCTTCCATCAAAGACTTGAAACACTACGCCAAACAGAAGATAGACTGCAAAACATTGGAATAACAGTTCGGAAACGGTGGCACAAGTACAAAGTGCCACTATTAATTATTCACCCACCAATTTGAAATTACCAACACATCAAAGGGGTTGTTGCAAAGACCTCCGAGGAGGCCGAAATTATCCCCTTAAGGTGAAAAATAGAAAAAAAAGGAATTATTAAAAACCCTAACCAGGACGCCAAAGGTGTCGGTGCCAGGAAAAAAAGCACAAAAAGGTTACTGTTAATTTGATTAATAATCAGATTTTTTTAAAGTTCGTTCATATTTGTAGTAGACGTTTCATTTGTAATATCACTTGGCCAAGAGTTAATCACAAACCATGCACAAGTGATCAAACATAATTAGATTTTTGTATTCCGAGTTTCGTTTCATGCACTAAACTAATTGATGGCTTGTTAGCTATTGATCGGTCAGAGTTACTTTTTTTTTCATCTGTTACATCTGTTCGATCAAAAAATGGGCGTACGGATGTCATGATAGTTCACAACACTCTCTGAGGGTATGCTTGTCGATGAATCAGTTTTACTGAGCCTTGTTGAATACACTCCCACATAATGATTTTTCTTTCGAGCTCCACACTCAGGCACCAGTTCCGTTGTACTCTTCGCGAAATTTTTGTTTTATAATCCGCAAAGTATATTTTTCCTTTTTTTTTATCGTGATACTGTTCCCTTTCTGAACCCGATTTTGCAATTTCAATTAATGTGCAATTGCAATTAATTTCAAACACTAATTAATTTACAAACGTAAAAATTAGTAATGTCGACAATTAATAAACAGATAAAAATTAAAGCAAAATGGAGGTAGTGCATTGCTAAATTATTTTACTGCAAAATATATGCTTTTTATGTATAATCCCCATATTCTGTCCCTTTCTTTCATGTTTTTTTAGAAAATTCTAAAATCTAACTCATGATTCACTTTGCTGGTCTTCTAGTTTTACGTCTTGTCGAAGTCGAGGTCCTTAGAGTCGGGAAAGGACTGGGGGCAAAGAACGGGAAGGAATTCGGCCATGGACTTTTGAAGGAACCATATCGAAATCTGCGTGGAGTGATTTGGGGACATAAAAATTTGGATGCCCACACGGGGATTCGAACGCGCGTCCTACTACTCCCAGGCTAGAACGTTATCGCTTACCCACCACGCTAGGTATGATTTACAATTAGGCTCCACTAGCTACTTCCCCACTACATATTTCGTCTCTTATTTCAGTTATCCTCATAATTGAAATTACTCCAGTCTAATGCACAAAAAGAAGGTTGACTTCAAAAGACTGTTGCTACCGGTTCTGTGAAGCCTATGACATGATTTTGTACTTTTTCGGTTACGGTTTCAAGAATAAATGGTCAAAATAGCATCAGTGTCGCTACAATTCTACAAAGCATCCCACACCACAAACTACTAGCTGTTGCGGCTGTGGAGAAGAGCTGATTGCGGATAGTGCGTCGAATGGTGTCTGAAGCCTCCGCTCGCGTTCCAGTCGAGTTATGCCAAATGTGCGGCACCGGGCGCAGCAT
Organism: Vandiemenella viatica; assembly: GCA_031002005.1. Classification (NCBI taxonomy): domain Eukaryota; kingdom Metazoa; phylum Arthropoda; class Insecta; order Orthoptera; family Morabidae; genus Vandiemenella; species Vandiemenella viatica. The sequence goes on along the minus strand of JARYHS010008074.1, from coordinate 330,455,419 downwards.
CGGATAGGATCACGGGGGGGGGGGGGGGGCAGCGGAGGAGCATACAAAGCGAGCCACTCCAATGACTGATGACCGGCTTATCGTCACGCCGCTACCGGTCATTGTGACTAGTTACCAGAATGCCGATGTTATCTCCATTGCAGTTCCGTTAGCACAGTGTCCATCGTCATCTCGTCGCCCGCGACACTGATTAATATCTCAGTGCCGTCAAGACAGTTTCCCGCAAGTAACAATATCCGTCACACATTGTCAAAGCGAAGGCACCTGGCTCAGTTCGTCGCTTGCAGATGACAGAGTAGTGAAAAAAAGACCTTGGTCTACGAATGCAGGTCTCTATTTTGTAGTATGGAATAATAAATTACATACAGAAAATAATGTAAGAGAGTGTGGCACCCCTCCATCAGTTAAGAATGTGATGTATGCTATATGTTATAGTCAATTTTGACAGGATAACGTGTAAAATGTTTTTATAGGGAGGAAAATATGCACCATTTTCAAAAACGTTACCCAGTTACCAGTTGGCTAACTGACATGTAGTTTCCGAAATCCCGCCATAAAAAAGGAAGTTAATCACTGCTTATTATTGTATGTCGAACTGTCGCAGAGATTATGAGAAGATCTTGAGTTCAAATGATACGAATGAGGGGCACTTTAAAGTTTATGAAACCATCATTTATCAGCTCTAGTGTTTGTTAATTGCATTGTTCACCATCATTCATTATAATAAAACGAAACAATTCGACAGATTCCTTGTTATACTTCAACGGCATGAGTTTTTAGTATTCTATAGGCCTACAGTTCTAAGTATATATCGATTCGGTCTGTTGGCGCATAGTTCAGAACAGTTTCTTTCTCATTTTCACACAAATAAACCATTTACGTAAGTCAAGGGAAGTGCAAGAAAGCGGATAATCAGCATCAAGGAAATTTCAATATTTTTAGCGCACACGTATAAGAATGAATAAAAGATTTTATAGTCATTTTAAAGAAACTGCGGCAGGAACCACAACAACCTTCTTTCAACATTCTAAAAACAATTGGCAGAAAAGTTATTGGTAATTAGTTTTAGCCAACTAATGTTTGCGAATTTGGATCTAGGCGCTAGGCATGAAATTTAATTATACTCTTACTGAAATATAAAAAAGATAAAAAACGGAACAATCGTAATAAATTCCGAAAGATTGATGTTAACTATTTATCCTGGCTGTGAGGAGATTGTAGTTTCTCGCTTAGCTAAATTAATGAACAGGAGAAAAATGTTTCTACTGTTATATATGAAGCATTCATCCCACCCCCGTGGCCCTAATGAAGTTGTCTAATGTCAAAAAGTGTATAAATTTTATTTAATCTTAACTAACTGCTACAAAATATTAGAAATTAAGATATGAAATCTAAAATTAATAAATAATTCCTTCCTTACTCAACTTCTTTTTCACAACCTTTTCACTTTCAAAAATCGGTATTAAGATACTAGATCAATGACGGAAGTGTTTACATTGGCTTTATGAATGTAAGGCAATAAGGAGCTTCAAAAGAACTTTAATCACTCCTCTGCCTCTAGCAACGATTCCTTTGCGTATATGAAATACGCCTTCAATGGCCATGAATCGGATTCCACCAGCGTCTGAGTAATCATCCAATTAGATGCATGACGCACTTACGTTACGCTGCTACGGAGGTGGATTTGTGTATATTGTCAGTAAGAAACATGAGATTATAATTAGTACTAACAACGCAAATGAATTAGAGGAATGAGTTTCAGATGACGATTCCGATTCTATTAGCTACTTTACTATTTAAAGGCAAATCTCATAGAAAATAATTATCTTTGGTGTGAATGGAGTAAAGAATGGATTAACTTAAATAAGGATATTAATGTTTCTTAGTTGTAGTAGGGGAGTTAGTGAAATATATGTAATATATTACTGTATATTTAGCAGTTATGTTAGTTTTATTCAAATCAGAGATTCAACTGTTATACTTAAATGTAGGTACTCAATTGTCTTCGAATTGTATAAGCTGGAGAGCAGAGTGAATTTTAATGTTTATTGGTCTGCAAGTTAGAGGGTATTTTGAATTCTTCCCATGAAATGAATGAATGACACATTATATAACTGAAATCGAATAGTGAACAGAACCGAATGGCTATCACAGCATCAAGGTGCTTGATGGCTGAACGAAGTAACAAGTAAGCGCGAAATTGCATTATGTTAAGTAGAACGAACAGTATGGAAAGTGTTTTCTAAGTAGACGGCGATATTGTTATGTTAAATATACAACACAAGAATGAAAGCTGTGAAGTAAGTGGGCCAAGTCAGTCGATTTGTAGTGTACCCGGGAGTAAGGATTGCCACCAGTTACTATCACTCTCTATCATTAAAATTTTGTATATAAAATACCTTGTTCAATCTTGCCTGGGCGCCATGGAAGGTGTCCTTCCAGAAATTTTCAATATTCATTTAGAAATGTAATTGTTTGTTTTATTATAAGGAAATTTATATTTATTTTATATACTGACACCTGCATTTATTGTTATCAACATAAGGAAATATGATTTGCATTGACTAACACATATGATGAGAAAATTAAATCTATATAATAAAAATTCATTTAGTAAACAATGAAATGACAGATCATGAACAAAGTCCGACTAACTCAAAATAAAATCAGAGAGCACAATTCTCTACAGGTTTTCGCTTTCGGGTACAATGCGCCACACTTTGACTCCGTTTGTTTTGGCGGAATAAAAAATTGTGTAATTACCATCTAGTTGATGTTTATATTTTAATCTGCGTTGTCCGTTCTTCTGGAATTTCTGTGCACAACACACACAAGACAAAATTCAATCGTCGCACTGTGTTTACCTCTGGACGAGCACTTGCTTTGGAACGCATTCGATGATTATCGATTCGAACGGCGTCTCACTGGCCAGCTGCAATCTTCTACTCAAAATGAGGGTTTTAGCGTGAAATAAGAAAAAACAAAGCTTGTATGAACTTATTATCAAATAATAGTGTTATCCTTCCATGCATACACGCACACACACCTTCTGTACTTCTCGCACCGCTTGCACGGGCGGACTCTCCACTGAAGGAATGTGGTCCCCTTATCTTCTTTCCCATCCCAAAGCACCTGCACTCACTACAAAGGGTGCCACACCGACCAACGTTTGCTAGAAAATATGAAGCTTCCGCGAGCGGACCGCTTCAAACTTATTATTGTATCCAGTTTTCATTCGTAGTCGAATAAATATATAAATAAACGAATCGTTATCTAATTTTGTGCTTACGTGGTCAAAACAAAAGACAAGTATGTTTATTTGCCGCAAAGTGTTGTATTTTAGTCAGGGTTATAGATTCTGATATATATTTTAAAAGAAATCCATTTCCTATATTTACTCACAGAAACGAAAAAAATGTATTTTTAAAAGATTTCAGTAATCATTACGAGAGCACTACAGCATTAATAAGGCTATGATACAGTCTCAAAAACGAGCATAATTTCCTAATTTTTTCACACACTCGTTTACATCTACATCCATACTTTGCAATTCACAAACATTGGGGGTGGCAGAGGGTGCTAAGCACCTATCTTAATTCTGCGCATTCCAATCCAGAATAGCACGACGAAAGAAAGAAAGATAAAAGCATCAGTACAGCATCTTATTTCTCGAATCTTATCCATCCGGTCATTGCGACCAAAAATAGGATGGCAGAAGAAGTATCTTACTGCACTCGTAGGTCATAGAATTTCGCATAGTCACCAGTAAATTCAAACGCAAATGACGTCGTCTGTCTTCCAAACAATCCCACTCCAATCTATGTATAAATTCTGTGACGCTTTCATAAGGGCTGTAGCAACCAGTCACGAATCGAGCGGCTCTCTTCTGCACCCTCTCCACTGAGTCGATCAGGTCCTTGCGATACGGATCCCAAACTGCACAACAGTAATCCAGATGCGGACGCACTAGTGTGTTATACTCTATTTCCTTTGTATGAGCATTACAATTCTTTAGAGTAAGACCTATGAATCTTAATTTAGGATTAGATTTGCCTACGACGGAAGTTATGTTGAAGTCCCATTTCATGGTGGTTTGTAATGTTACCCCCAGATACTTCAGGGAATCAACCGTGTCAACAACTGAATTGTTTACTATGTACTTGTGAGCAAACTGATTCTTTTTGTTACTTATTCGCATTGGCTTGCACTTTTTGCAATTAAGTGTAAGCTGAAATTTACGGCACCATTCGGAAATAGCATCCAAATCGCGCTGAATTTCTAAGCAATCGTCAGAGCACCATATTTCCCTCTAGATAACTGCATTGTCGGCAAACAACCGCAACCAGGATTTAATGTTGTCACCTAGATCGTTTATAAAAATTAAGAAAAGAAGTGGTCCTTTTACACATCCTTGAGGAACGCCAGAAGTAACATCCAGCTTAGAAGAGGCTTCCCCGTCAATAACGACATATTGTGATCGACCAGTTAGAAAATCATGTATCCATTCGCAAATCTGATCCGATATACCGTACGCTCGAATCTTCGCTAAAAGTCGGTTCTGTGGTACAGAATCAAAAGCTTTCTGAAAATCCAAGAAAATTGCATCAACTTGTGAACCTGCATCGATAAATTTCATTTCGTCACGGGAAAATAGGGCCAATTGAGTTTCACACGATCCCTTCTTCCGAAATCCGTGTTGACACGGTGTAAGTAACTCGTTTAGGAGTTAAATACACGCTATGGGAAGTTATTATAACTAAGCAGTTGTAGTCGCTTGTCACATTAACTTAAGCTCATCGAGGTCATTAGAGGCGGCACTAAACAGGAAGAAATTCGGCCATGATATTTTGGCAGGAGTGATTTCGGGAAACCTAGGAAACCTCAAATCTAAATGAGTGCTCTTGGATTCGAACCCGCTTACTCCCGAATGCGAGGCCAGATTCGAATACGTATTGACATAGGTACCATTTATTCCGTTGGGAAAATCTTTAACCGCGTTGGATACGAAATATGTATTTTTAATGAGTTGTTAAATTGTGAATTATTGAATCATTAACAGTGAATTTATGTTTCCTTAGAGAAATATCTCATTCATTTACGGATCTTTGGTAAATTAATGATCTCTGGTATAGGTTTATAGTTAATTATATCATAGAATGTAAATAACATGCAAAATTACATCTTTCTTGTATGTTTGTTTCAGACTGACTCATTTAGCTCAGTTGGGTTTGTTTGTATCCGTCTCAGGTAGCAAAGAAGTCTTGTCTTCTGGAGTAGGTGGTAATTTTTTTTGCAGAATGCAGTTTTTAGTTCAATCGAAGTTATTAATCGAATAAAATGTTTTGGGATACTCAGACTTGAATAATGCACACACTATACAGAAATAACAGATGATTCATTAATACAAAAAAAGAATTAATGTTTCAACCCCTACAGTGAATCACCAATGCAATTTGATTTTTTATTTTTGCTTCGGACTTGACGGCTCGTCGACGTCTACGTCACTAATACCGGTAGACATGCAGCGAAGGAACGGGGTGGAATTCGGTCATTTGTGAACTAAGTATCCCATCATTCGTCTGGAGTTATTAATTATCGGTTATGTTATGATCGTGACTGTTGATATTAGCATAATTAACTGTCGGTTATGTTTCGTCGTGTTGTGATAAAAATTGTCATTGGTGTGTATGACAGTGGTAGAGAAATGATTTGAGAAAGAAATTATTTACCGTCAGTACTGCATCATCAATTAAAGAGATAATAAATTTGCGATGTTTGAAATCTTACATATTTATAAATGTCAAATGTAGATTTTAACTGTATCAGCAAATCAAATATGTTATATCATCGTATGTCCTATCAGAATCTGTGTGAGACGACATTATGGTTCCAGAGTGCGGCCCAGCGCCGTTCAAAGCTCTGACCTTGAGCATGTACAGCCAGGGGCAACACTTGCCGTCCGCTGAGTAGCACGTCAAGAAGGTGGGTTTGCGACGATAAACTTCCTTGCTTGAGGGAAGACTCTGGCAGCCAATGACGATGTACGTTGGGATAAAAGAGTGACGAGTGACGAGTGACTGAATTAACGAATACCTGGAAAGGGTTATGTTAAACAACTTAACATGGTTGTAATTTTTTATTCGTTTAACTACTACGGAAGAAGTTTCCTGCCAGACAGCTATTGATGAACGATGTCTAACACATAAGAAGCAGAGTACCTCGGCAGCGAAACTGCACTGGCGTGGATTGAAGAATGAGACACCGAGGTCTTGGCTTGGTTATTTCGCCCGTGAAACTTCGAAATCTCGAGCCAGTATTGTGGTGAATTAAGTCTCATCACCAGATGTCGGTAAAAGTCTTATATTCACTCAAGTTTGGACTGATTTAACTTCATAGTAATTCTCAATTATTCATAACTCAAATCTAGTTATCTCACATGACACTTCTATGCTGCCAAACATTTTTCAATTTCATTGATTCGTTGATGGGAAATAAACTTTATTAAATTGATGGCAACCTTTTTTGTGAATAAATCATAATTTATATCAGGGTAGTTAATTAATGTCTGAAATGGAATGCTATCATACTAACTTTCTTGTAGGTAATTAATCATAAAATATCAAACGACAACAATAAAACTAAAAAAATTACATGTATCAAAATAAACTGACAAGACACTTTTCATTAAAAAGTTGATTATTGATACGCTAATGCATCTATCTCTGCTTTACTTAATAATTTCAGTTACACTAGATAGTTTTGGAATAATTTCAGTTTGCAGGTTTTAAATCTGGAAAAACATGATACTTAGTCTAATGCTTCTGTGACAACTATGAACGATAGTCTAAATAGCCAATGTATTTATCATCTTGCACACAATTTACACTGAAGAGCCAAAGAAACTGGTATACTTGCCTAATATCGTGTAGGGACCCAGCGAGCAGGCAGAAGTGCCGTAACACGACGTGGCATGGACTAGAATAATGTCTGAAGTAGTGCTGGAGTGAATTGACATGATGCATCCTGCAGGGTTGTCCATAAATCCGTAAGAGTACCAGGGGGTGGAGATCTCTTCTGAACGGCAGGTTTCAAGGCATTCCAGATATGCTCAATAATGATCATGTCTGGGGAGTCTGGTGGCCAGCGGAGGTGTTTAAACTCAGAAGAGTGTTCCTGGAGTCACTCTGTAGCAATTCTGGACGAGTGAAGTGTCGAATTGTCCTGCTGGAATTTCCCTAGTCCGTCGGAATGCACAATTGACTAGAATTTTATGCAGGTGATCAGCCAGGATGCGTACGTACGTGTCACCTGTCAGAGTCGTATCTAGACGTATCAGGGGTCCCATGTCACTCCAACTGCACACGCTCCACACCATTACAGAGCCTCCACCAGCTTGAACAGTCCCCTGCTGACATGCAGGGTGCATGAATTCATGAGGTTGTCTCCATACCCGTATACTTCCATCCGCTCGATACAATTGGAAACGAGACTCGTCTGACCAGGCAACATGTTTCCAATCATCAACAGTCCAATGTCGGTATTGACGGGCCCAGGCGAGGCGTAAATCTTTTGTGTCGCACACTCAGCAAGGGTACACAAGTGGGCCTTCGGCTCCGAAAGCCCGTATCGATGATGTTTTGTTGAATAGTTCGCCGGCTGACACTTGTTGATGGCCCAGCATTGAAATCCGCAGCAATTTGTTAAAGGGTGGCACTTCTGTCACGTTAAAATATTCTCTTCAGTCGTCATTGATCCTGTACTTGCAGGATATTTTTTGGGCTCAGCGATGTCCACGATTTGATGTTTTACCGGATCGCGATATTGACGGTGCACTCGTGAAATGGTCGTACGGGAAAATCCCCACCACATCGGTACCTCGAAGATGCTGTGTCCCTTCTCCCGTGCGCCGACTATAACACCACGTTAAAACTCACTTAAATCGTGATAACCTGCAATTGAAGCAGCCGTAACCTATCTAACGCCTGCGCCAGACACCTGTTGTTTTATATAGGCTTCGCCGACCGCAGTGCCGTACTCTGAGTTTGCATACGCATGCCTATTCTAGTTTCTATGGCCTTTCAGTGTACAACGGAGTTGTAGATCAGTACCTCAGTTCTCGAAGAAAACTATCTAAATCTATATATATATATAAAGATGAATGTATGTATGTTTGTTTGTTTATTTGTTCTTGATCCAAATCCACAGTTTTCATCCGATTTCGATGAAACTTTGCACACTTATCCTTTGAAACAAGGAGAAAAATACTATCTACATTTGGTTGAAAAATTATCTGTATAAATAATACATGTTGTCTTATAATTTCGAAATATTACTGAAAGGCGATAGACAGACGTGTTCGATATGGAGGTTTCTAGGTCTCTGTACTGTTCTTCCGCGTACGGTGAATTAGCTCAGTGGTTAAAGTGCTTTCTTACTAATGTTTGCGTCGTGGTCTCCGGTTCAAATCCCTGTAGAGGCTAAGATTATTAAAAATTGTTTTTGTTAGTAAGGGTCACGCCTGGGACGTCGGTTATTCAGATTGAATGTTAAACTGTAGATATCACAAAGTTAGGGGTGCAATCCGAGGCAAATCGTAGGTAGTCTTACAATGCTGTAGGTGTACACTATTTTACGTTATATTGATCCCTCAGGGGTGATTCGCAGTCAGTGTGTGTGTGATACGCAGTAATAATACTATAAATGCGGAAGTAAGTCTCTGTATTTTATTACGTTTTGACAACTAAATACCGATACCGATATTTACGGAGTTTGACAAGAAAAGCTGTAGGGAGGGAACAGGACATTTTTTTTCGGTATGGTTAACAGTTGTAGTCATTAAATTTTAAGAACTTATCAAATGGTAACAGAGAGACGGATGTGTGAGTTAGTCTGTAATTTGTTGCGTCGCTTGCTCAAGCTATGTTTCTCGCTCATTATGTTAGTGTATAATTTGTTAATAAATTTCATTTAGAGAAAAAACGTATTATTTAGGATATATTTCGATTTTTTCTGTCCTTTTACTTTGTGTCTCCTTAAATGTTTCTGGCACCAGTTTATTTTGCCTTTTTTTTACATGCCTTGTGGGCGTAAACTGCCTTAAGTTGTAGCTCTAGCAGAGCACGAGCAGCTTAAGTTATTAGAACCCAAGAATCGGATGCTCATGCTGAAGAAAGAAGAAAAGACCAAGCTCAAATAAAGCTGCCCTTAGTTAACACTTGATTCTCTTCAAGAGACAGGTTCGATGGAAGAATGATATAGTGATGGCTTTTCGGTCATATTATATCGACTCGGTGTTGTTTGGGAATAATCCTTCGCTACCAACAACTTTCTGGCAAATAAATCCTTAATCCACGCGTACGAAGTCGCGGGTATCAGCTAGTTGTAAATATTCTCATATGTAATTTTTTTAGACTTGCAGCTGACAATGTGAATGTGAGAATGATAACGATGTCAGGTGTTTCAAATACTATTCATTTTTTTCCCCACTGTCATCAGTCTCTCGACTGGTTTATTACAATCCTCCGACTCCATTTATCTTCAGCTAAAATCTTTATTTCAATTTACGTTCTGAATTATCTGATTAGTATAATCTAATCCCTGTCTTCGTCTGTGCTGATAACAACAACGAATTGTATATGTAAGGGCTTCACAGCTTGTGATATATTAAGCAGTGTCACAGAGACTTGGGGATTAATGTTACACAAAGGGATATGGCTTTGTTTGCAAGTTAATGGATTACTTGGAGTCGTCGACTTGCTTCCTGGAGTTGGGACGAATAACACGGCACTTTGTAAAGTTATGAGTATCGCTCTAGTTTTGGACGTGGGATACGAAACAACAGCCAGTCATGGCAAAATGGCGCCACGAGGATTTGCATCTGATGCGAGCAGCATTGTACCCCGCCAGCGGTTTACATCACTCACAGACACAAACAGGTGATAACTGTAACACAAACAGTTTCTAAGCCCGCAAACCCCTCACAAATATATCCTAAAAACATTTCATATCCTATCAGACGACACATTAATTCAGTTCTGTTCATGTCAGCAAGATCAGTAATGAGTAATATTTGCTTGACGGTAGTAATAACTTACGGAATACTTGTATGCTAGATTTTGCCATTAAGATTGTGGATAATTAACTACTTTATTGTTCTCTGTTTGCACTGTAACTAGTCTGTAAAATTATTTCCGATTGATATTTCAAAAGTCCCTTCAAGAATCTTGTGCGAATGTATAAATAAATACATTAATTTTACAAAGAAGTAACAGTCAATAATTTTATCGCACCCAGTAGTTTACAGTTAAGTTTAGTTGAAGTAAACACATAACACTTTTATGTGAGGAAAACTAATGCAAACAAAACACTTAATTGAATATACTCAACTGAAAATCTCCAAACTGATAACAAGAGCAAAGGAGAGCTTAATTACAGGACTCATAATGGTGACTTAATACATGAAATGATAGCTTCAGACAATCAGTTTGAATGAGAAGTGATAATCAAATAATGTTTAATTGACTTTATATTTCGAAACTCTAACCACAAAGTCATTTTTTTACCCATACTACTGCTTTAGTGCATAGATACATATGATGGTTACTACAAATGTAACCCGCGTTTATTTTGTCTCCTATACAGTGGCTTTGAACTGCTCCATCAGTATCGATTTGCCCGCGTCTTAGATTTCTCTTCTTGAATAATATGTTTTTAATTTTCTACTCATTCATTTATCATATATCTGTCTCATGCCGTTAAAAATTCATCATTTTGATTAACGACTTGAAATTCGCAATAAGAGGCTTTACTTTAATAAATTGTAGAAAATACCATCATTTATCAGTTATTTTATAATTCTTAAAGATCAATAAGAATAAAACGTACCAAACTAGAAACGAGTGTACTAGTAAAAAAATCAAAACAAAAAACCCGGAACTACGAGTCACTGACTTTTTTAAAAATAAATCTATTATGGAAACAATGTGCACTTAGATTATTTACTCGACTACAAAAGGTGGGTTATTGTTTTTTTTCGGAAGTAATTTTGTATACTTTTCTGTTTCAAACTGCACGCTAAACGGCTTGATGGGTTTCGGTGTCATTGGTTTTGCCTTGAAGCGATTAATGTCATAGGCTTTGTGGCTTCAGTATAATTTCAATATAGCAGGCAATACATTGCAAAATCTCGGGGTATAAAATGTGTTTGGTATCATTTTAAATAGGTTTCAAAGACGAGTTTCAGTGGTTTTTGTTACAACAAGGGATTGAATTTAAATTGACAACCTACTCTAACACAAGCACGCCACGTTTCTTCGTAAATATATATTTTTTGGTTAACTTCGGTTTAGTTCTTAAATACCATGATTGCAAAATATGCCATATACATGAAAGGAATGTTTCAAAAATATAATTATACTTTAAAAAAATAAACACGTTTTTCGTACAAATGTCAAATAAACAGTTAGAATCACCTTAAATATAAAGTATACGTTCAAAAGTGAAAGGATGTCGAACAGTTCAGTAAAAGTTTAAGTTTTAATAAATTTAAGATAAGAATAAAATCATTGACCAAAAATTAACTTTAATGTAAAAAGCGTGGGGTGCTAGATATCAGTTCTCTTATATTTATTACCGCTTGCTGTTCGTAAAAATTGAGTCATTATGAAAAGTAAACAGAGAACACAGAAGATTTTTTTTACATTAAAGTAAATTTTTGTTTAATTACTTATGCTTCCTGTTATAAAAAAATAATTTTCACTGAACTGTGGATCATCTTATCACTGTTGAACATAATATTTAAATTTAAAGATTATTTAAACGTCTTAGCTCACGTTTCTGCGAAAAACGAAGTTTTTTTAGAACTATAGTTTTATTTTTATCTTTTTAGTTTTGCTGCAAAAGAGTATTATTTTAAACTTTTTAGTTTTTTTTATAACTATAATATTATTTACTAAGACTTGTCTATTCTACAACATGAAAGTAGAAAAGATCAAATGGCTTTGAAGTTACTATGTAATCAGTGAAAACCTTGGTAACTGTATATAAGCAGTCTTCTTACGAATACATGAAGATCATTTCAAAGTTAAAAGGTTATGAAAACGATTGTAAATGTCAGTGCGTTAATAGTGCGAATCAAAAATGAAGACAACAGTTAGTTCATCACCGACAATGGATGAATCGTAGTATATTTAGTATATCAGTCTGCGTAAAAATAATGTTAGCACTTTTAATTTTTAACATGTATTAGTATTTCACTGCGAAAAGCATTTTCAGTTAAGCTTTCGTCCCTGCAAAAAACGACTTAGGCAACCTACTACGTCTAAGCGTTGTCGGCTGCCTGTCTAACTACAGGCGCACTCCCAAATCTTTTCTATTATTACTGTCAAAATAAAGGGAATGCAGAACATCGCTACGAAATGTTTGTATTGCCATCTATTCTTAATATGTGTGCAAAATTTCAAGCAGTTTGGAAGCCTAGAAGTGGGTGAAAATTGAATTAAGAGATTCCGTTACATTTATGCAGGTAAAGCTAATATCAAGCGTGTAATGAGGCAAAATATGTTCCAGTATTAGATGAACCTGTCGGGCCAAATGTAATAATAATAATAAAAAATAACCTGTAAAACAGTGTACGGAGTGTTGAGTTGCACGCACGTGTGACAAGTGAAGATACGTCTAAAAGATTAAAATAGATGCGGGAATGTGCACTGGAAACTCGCCAATAGCAGTAATTATCGTCTCGTGCCACCCACCTATAACAAAGGAGGCAACGAGTTAACCGTGTCTGTAGAGACCGTGTCTTCTCGAGTACAAACGCTTTGACCTGTGAGATCGCAGTATAGGAGACTCGCATTCTGCGAGTATTTGGCTATACTGCTTTTGATGTCGCAATTTCCCACGTGAACGGCAACGTATGTTACGTAATTCACAAAGTTCTGTATTAGAAACAAATTGACAGAGTATTCACTGTTGATTTAAATGTAATCCTTTCATACGACTTTCACATCAATATAAACTGTTGAGAGAGATGTTCCACTAAACTACGCAGACATGAGTGTTCTCCAATTTCACTTGGGAAGAATATAAGTGTGGCGCCTATGGCATGAGATACAGATTATCGGTCCAAAATACTGCTACGGTTGGTACAGCACATTAAAGTATTTATAACAAAATTCGTTTTGGTGGACGTAAAGTAGTGCAACTGCTCCCTATAAATGTAGCAGACGCAGGGCTGAGCGTTGTTTCGGAACACTTGGAAAATGAGCTAGGTAAAATATTTAATCCCGAGATGCTAAAAAAAATCAGGAAAGCTCTTAAATGGCTTTAAGCTTCGACCGGCAATTTATGTCGAGTTTTATTATTCAAATTTTATGGGGAACAGACCGTGTGCCGATTTTCTCATAGTCTTTAGGGTAGAGTTTAACGCTCCGCGCGGCCAATGAAAAGTCAAGCGCAGAATGTTACTCTTAATGTTACGTAGAACAGTTATAATTCAAACTGCGAGGTACAACTTTGTATGGCGTGGTTATTGACCTGAGTAGCAATATATTTGCAAAAAGTCAAGCTTAGGTGGCTGTAGGCGAAGTTAAGTCTCTCGAAGCTTAGCTATTAACGTAGGGAAATAAGAAATACGCCACATGACGTAAGTTGTTTAATTGAACTAACACTTTTGTGAAATATATAACGTTAATAAAAGTAACACATATTTAAATACAACTTCTACTGTTAGTATCTCTAGCAATCATCTGAAAAAAAAAAGCAGGAAAAAGGTCGCGGGGTTCCTACGGCTCCTGCCACTTCCCGTAGGATTCACGGAGGTAGAGTTCTGCATTCCCATTTCAACCGTTGGTACTAGAGTAGATGTGATAGGGGTCAGTTCCACGCTCCAGCCGTTCTCTAGTTACCCACGGAGTTACCTCCACGGTACTCATTGGATAGCAGTCTGACTAGGCCTGGGGAGCTGTTCCGGACGTTCAGCTTCGAGGAAACATCCTCGGCTTCGTCGGGGATGGAACCCCGGTCGTCGGGGCCGCAGTCAGACGCTCTACGGCCTGAGCTATGCGTCCGCCCATAAAATAAAAGTAAAAATTATTAAAAAGACAAAAAATCCGACTACGAAAAGAGACTGAAAGCAATAAAACTAGTTCTTCAGCAGTAACGATTTCAATAGCTAAAAGTTTTTGTGATAAATAAAAAATTCGTCAGTTTCAACAGGAATACCTACAACTACTAAATTGTGCGGTTTTTATTTCACTTGCTGTGGAAATATTGTAGGCAGGTATTTTCTTCATGTAATATTTAATTTTACGATAAAACAGGTAAATTACGGAGATTATTCTTTATCTCTCTGAATTAGAGAAAATCATGTGGATATTACAAATATACTCACTGCGAGTACCAACCTGTAACATTCACTTAGCAATTGAAACCAAGACAACACAATTTAGTAGCTGTAGGTATTCCTTTTGTAACAGAATGGAGGGAATATTTATTATCACAACGACTTTCAGTCATTAAAATTATTGGTGTTAAAAAGCTTGTTTTATTGCTTTCAAACAATTGTTACAGTCTGTTCTTTTGTTTATTCTTAGTAATTATTTTCCCACACCTTGAACTAGCCGGTATCCACTGTAGCTTCTGTCACGTGACTGGCCATGCAGATAATGCGATGATAAAGTTCAGTACTCTTTGCGTATTGTATTTATTTTTCAGTAGTAGAGTTCTGTGTACTTTGCGTATCTGTCCGTTGGTAACAGTCGTAAACCGCATAAGAACCTAACTCGTCAATCCCCGCATCTCACCGTTTTAGCTGAGTAATCACTTGGAGTTTAAAATTCTAAGCAAAGTTTGCATACAATCTGGAGTTTAGCAAAACTACTTATAAAATTGATACGTTTGTGAAAATTTCTTGTATCATATTACAAAATATTCATAATTTCTGATCAACGTTTTCCTTGGTTTACAAAAATCGGGAAGCTAACTGTTACGTTCTCTCAAATTTTTGAGGCAACAGGTCAAATAAACAACATCCATATTGCTAATGACTGTTGTGTTTCAAAAGTTAGGAAACGAAAGTACTTAAAGTTTCTTACCGTCACATTGGTAGCATAAAAAGGATGGAAACATTTGACTAGAGCACTCAGTAAATGAACCAGAATATCATTTACTACTGAGCCTTTGGTGTAGTAACATGATGACAAAAGACCAGTCATAAAGGATTTTAATTATAATTTTTCCTGGTAAAGAGCAATATCGAAATACTTTTTCGAATAACTTTTAGAGGTCACATTCATAGAGCATTAATTCAGATAAACGTTTATGTGTGTGACTTAATATTCCTTGTAGTATAAGATATGCTTGTTAATTTTGTGTTCAAATTTCATATTCCGCGTAATGATTTAATCTACTGTGTACACATGTTCTGTTTTGTTACCCATGAAAAAGCAGAATCTGGATGCCCGGACATAGACTCGAACCCGCGTCCGCCAAAACGCGAGGCCTAAGCATTAGCGCTCACGCACCACGCTCGGTACCTGTTCTCCGTCCCAGAGATATTTTTTAAGCGTCAGATATATAGTTATTCGCTTTGGTATTCATAGTGCTAGCGTGAGTCACTCTTACAACTTCAAAGAAATGTTGGTGACTATTTAATATTAAATGTTTATTACATTAGCTGAGTGTTCCATATCGATTATTTACAGAGAACACATTATTACACTTGACTTGTTACAAGATAACTATTGAAAGAAGATACAATCAATAAATGATCGTTAATGTCACTTAGAACTGCTTTTCAAATTTTCTTAATGCATGGTACATATTTGTTACTCCACCGCTCTTAAATGAAACAGTCATCAAAAACTTCAATAGAAGGAAGTAACGGGAATTAAATCAGCGATTGCCTATTTGCAGGAACTACCTGGAGTAATTTTGAGAAATTATGGGAAAAGGGTATCAAGATTACTGCAACGGGAGCCTGACCAGAGTCGTCTTAAAAGATTGGCCCAAATCTTTACCATGAACTTCAGGCTAGAGGTGTTCGACTGTGTTTGATAAATGATGCTGTTTTACTACCATACTAAAGTAGTCGCTGTTTTTGGAAGAGTCGAAAACTCTCGTCTAGTTATGTGTTATGCACTCTTTATTGAAGATCTTACTAGCCATAATTATCTTGTGTGGCAAGGGTTGAGATTTGTTGTGCGCCAACATGTTCCTCTAGTTACCATTTATCATTTTCTGAATGGCTGATTCTCATATAAACTTTCGGCGTCACTATGTAATAATTTGCTATCGTAAGAATTTTCTATCCGTACCAAAATACTTGGTGCAGTTATTGACTGCTTTTGTGACTACAGTTTCTCTCAATCACAAGCTCTTACGCCACTTTTGTGAAACACCGGTAGGATTGTTCTGTTGTGTGTACAACTCCGGACACAAAATACACGAATTACTGTACTATAAGGATTTAACATTTCGAAATTTAAATAAAACAAATGATAAAGTTCAGTACTTTTTAAAATCTTAGTCATAAACCATATTTATATTTCCTTTTGATTTATTTAAATTTGTGGACATATTGATTAGACGTAACCAGAAATTTATATAGCCTGATGTCTCCATGATGAGGAAATAAATATTAATTTCTGCTCATAATTGATTTTCAAAATGTAACATATAATTTTGGTGATATCTTTTTAGATAGCGCAGGTAGAGTGGCTTCACATAATTTTACCAGCGTTGATTATTGGGTTTACATTTCACGTATAAGCATATAATGCAATGTCTAGTTATTCCTTTATTTCAGAAGTTATATTTAATAATTTTTTTAATTTACTATTAACAAGCACTTCCTAACTCTTCTGTATATCTTTCTCACTGCAGTAAAATAATTAAATGTCACATGAATATGCTGGCTAATAACTAACAGCTTCGTGGGAAATCAAAAGCAATTACTGTTGTTTACTTCCTGAAATAACCCAAGTTTCCACGATAGAGATTTTATCATATAGGCCCGCAAAAGTTGATAGTTTAACTTTGTACAAACTATAATTTGCCGGTTAGGTTCATGCCAGTTATCTACCAGCACTTTCATTGGTCCTGAAACAGTGGGAGATGAGTTGATGTTACTATCTAATGCCAAAACTTATAAATCACGGAGCATAGCCAAGAAATCTGGTTTTACTGGGAAAATAATCGTGACCCGTACCCTGTACAAGAGTATAGATGACAATTACGGACGGCCTTAGTCTCCACCGCACCCTCTTGGAAAATTTTAATTGGTCTGGTTATCCGTTGCCCTCTTAAATTCTTGGAAAGTTGCCATACAACACTCTTGTCCTGCCAGATATATAACAAGGACTCAAGCTTTACTTTCTACGTTGTATGACTTCTCAGGAATCACCTCAGGCTTAACTTCCCTGTAGTTACCGGTTGGATTTCTGGTCCATATTTCCATATTTTGAGTTTGAAATATTTCTTTCAATTAATCTAAGATTATGGTTTCATTAAGCTCATAACCAATTTTCTTCCCGTTCCTACTTAAATCCTCATCCAGTTCCAATAACCACATAATCGACGAGCCGCGAAATCATACTGAAAAATAACCTTCTGATGCATCTTATTCTCGCACCCTCAAGGTTACATACACAAATTGCATATTAAATTCACGAATATAATTATTTAGAAAAAATATTTTAAAAAATCAGAAATAAGGGATTCTTTAAAATTGAATTGATTATTCGTTTTGTAACATTGGCTTATATAAGAATAATCGAAATTAGTCGGAAAAATTAATTTTTTTAGAAGAGTATCTTCGCCACATATTTATCATCCGTTTTCTACTGAATGTTATATGTAATCTTTCTCTAAAAAAATTATTTATAGTCAAATTCGTTAAAATTACTCATTTAGTTATTTTAAGAACATGAACATCAGGCAGATTTGTTTTTTTTAATGTTACCCGGGTTTAAATAAAGCAGACCCAGCCAGTAGCTGGAATCTGTTGATGATGATGACTCGGATTTAAATATACCGTCCATTATTTCGTCCGAGAAACACTATAATAAAACATCAAAATAATCTTTTATCCGAATATTGGGACTGAAAACGATAGTAGAAGTTAAAATACAGGAGGAACAGGAAAAGGTGTGAAGTCAATATAGAAACTCATAGGCCTTTCAATGATCTTAAAAAAGCTTTTCAAAATGCCGATAGAAAGAAAATCTCGGATACAATGACCAAAAACTGGTACCCATAAAGCTTAATCAAAACCGTCAGAGCTATATATAAAGATACGCAAATAATAGTCAATACTACCACAAAGAAAACTGAAGAGATTCTGACAAACAAAGGAATTAAACAGGATTGCACTTTGGTGAAACACTTTTTAGCATATCCATTGATGACCTTATACAAACCGGAAACATTTAGTCAATCCTGGAATAAAGTTTACGAAAAACAAATGTCTAAATATTCTCCTTTATGCAGGTGACGTAGTAATACTAGAAGAAAGAGAAGAGGGACTGAAAAGAGCGAACTAACTTTCACATATTCAAAAATAAAATAAAAATTATTGCACATTACAGTTAAATTCGTGTAAAAACTATGTTGACGATATAGTAATAAAACAGGTAATGCGTTTTAACTGCGTATTCTGTGAAATCAGTTATGATAAAGATATAGACATATTAAAAATATCAACTAATTTCAATCACTGTGACAATAAACAGAACACTTCAAAGTAAAACAAGACAAAATACAGAAACGAAGCTTTGCAAGATTATGGTTGCCCTGATACTGCAGCATGAAATGAAATATTGATTAAGCAAAAGATAAGAGCAAATTTCAGACTGCAGAAATGAGATTTCATAGGAAGTTCAGATATTGTGCTAAACAATATCACATAATTAATGAAGAACAGAAAATCAGAGAATAATTGGGGAGTATATTGAAAGAACGTATGAAGAAAAAATTAACTTCTGGCGATGCAGAACAAACCAAAGGGATGTAGAAACGTTAATAAATCAAGGGAGAAATGGTGAAAAAGTTCACAGTGAAGACGAAACAGGTATTAATGCCTAATACTTCAACTAATGTAGAAGGAGAAAAGATTGATCTGGTGTCTAGAGGTTATACTCCCATTATAGTTGTTGCGTAACTTGTCTGCCACTTTAATGATTTGATAGCTTTCTAAATGAAGAGTATCTGGATTCACATTCGTGGCACAAGTATTGAAGAAAATGTTTCAAAATAATAAATCAGCCTTGCCTCTAAAATCGGAACTCGTAGCTCTGAATACCGTTTCCAGCAGTCCTGATGGGCGCTTGCTGAGAGACTTTTTATTTGACAACAACAGTTTATATCTTTTCATAAGCACCGTAACTGTGCTGGAAGGTCTAACAAAGGCACACACAATAGATGATTCTTAGAAACAATTAAGACATTCTCAATGCTACTTGTTATAAAATAATAATTTTAAATGAAACTATATTTCATATGACTTTGACATTACTCTGAACATAATAAAATAAGCCAAAATATGGTAGACGATACAACTTATATACCAAGGACTTTAAGTTTAAAGGCTAGTTACCGAAATCAATTAATAACAGCTACGCGCTCAGGCACACATATTCAAACGTTTTCACGTAATATTCGATGCATAAAACATAAATTAACAAACCAGTTTCACATAGCTACAGTAAACTAATAATTTGTTTATTTGTATTAATTAATTCAAGGAAGGATGATATGAGAATCAAGGCTATGGTTATAGTAACTTCAAAATCGCTACACTTCTCCTGTAATACTTATGGAGGCTACATATCGCTGTGAGGTAGGAAAGTGCTATTAATTTCGGAATTAAAGGCGAAGCAGGATGTAATAAAAAAATCATAACATTTACAAAGTTTTTCGTTTGCGACTTTACTTTAATACCCATGAAGATACAGATAAAACATTTTTCCTCCATCGCCTCACCAAACATCCAAATTTATCTTCACTTCAATTATTTTTTCTAAAATTTTCATTATAATCGTATATGTGGTGGTAAAACTAATATAGCAAACTATAAACATTTAAATTAAATTGACATCTAGAAAAATGAGTGATTCCTTTAGGATTTTGTCTTTCATTCAGAAAATACGGAATACTTATACTTCTGTCAAACTCCTTTCTTTACAAAGTCGTTTTTGATGAGGAATTTGATTACTTAGCTGCCTAACCTATCCTGGTATTCCTAGCTGTCAAAGGAATCTACAGTTTAATGTTGAACCCGAACCAGGTGTACATTTGCAGTGACGGCGTGCAGCGTCTTCACATTAACAAATAAAGCGGTTGGAGAGGAGAATGTCATTTCTAAATTCCATCTGAGAGTTTAGTTCAATCGGGAACCCGTCCATTCACAGCCACGAGCTAAATTCAATTGACCCACCAAACCGATCTTGTATATTACTGTAATTATGGCTGGTTATGGTTAGTATGTTATATATGAGAAGAAAGGAAGGAGATAATAAGAGTAACCACATATCGACACATGGGGTCTACTTTTGCGAAGGACACCAACGTGGCCAATATGGTTGATATTATCATATCAAAGATGGTTCACTGCCACCAACGCCTTAGCTCTCATCCAAGAACAGTTATTCTAGGTGATTGGTAGCCAACTCATGGCTAGGAATTATGGGACCTCACTCCTTCGCTGTGCTTGGGTGTACAGTTGTGTTAGTGCGGGAATTAGCGTCGGTTGCTGGCTATTGGCGAACTTGGCTATAAAGTAACTAACTACTTCTAAGTAAGTACAACAGTTCACTCAATTAGCAGGATTTGACATTGTCGATGTTATAAATCTGATACACTGCAGATTTAATAAATAACCATAGGAATGCTCAGAAACATATTACTGTATTAACTGCTCTTTACCAGGTGGAATACAAGCTGCAAAAATTCCTTTACAACGACTAACTGAAATAAATTACCTGCCTGCACATTTTGGGCAACATAAAACTATATTTCACATGTTATTCGTAAATATCACCACAATTAAGATAATCTTCAATGTTTTGTAACTTATTTAAAAAAATAATAAAAAGAAGAAGAATTTTCAACCAACGGCCGATTTTGGCGTGGCATTCGGATAAACGTCCCGCCATCCAGATTTTGGTTTTCCATAGCTTCCCGAAATACTCCATGTGAATATCAGGGTTGCTTTTTAAAAAGCCATGACCGAATTCCTTGCCATTTCTTGCTTTCCTCTAAGTACCTATTATAAAAAACTAAGGAGCCCACATTTTAGGTTAGGCTTATACTAAGTACAGTTTTTAGCATATAACAGCTAATATTTAACTACCCAAATATGTACAAAATATGGATATTTGAAAGTATAGCTTCTGAAATGTTTCTTAGCATCAGATTATTTTTCTGTTTTGGTAAATACAGTGTATCTGAAGCAAGCATTGGAAATCGACATCGGTGCCGCGAGGCAGCCAGCCTGATGTAAACAGCTCTCACATCCAGAATATAAATTGATCTTCGTCTCCATCCATCAACATCAGTGGAAACCAGACACTGCATACAAACTACAAACAGAAAACACCGGTCTGCATGGTCGCTGTACAATCTCATAAATCTCTATTTTTACTGCCTATGCACTCAAATATTTTTAAAAAAGAATTGTTATCCCAAAAATAATGCTGCTAGACTATTTTTTATTGTCATTCCATGCCAATGTCGGAATGGTTCCTTCAAAAGGCCATGGCTGAATTCCTTGACCCCTTCCCCCCCCCCCCCAAAACAAAAACCCAGCACTGGGACCATTTCAGTTATTCTGCTTAGCAGCAATCTGTTCTATATGTCTTAATACCACAAGATTTTGATGTATTTTCTTTAGTTGAAATGTTTCGTTTTCCCTCCAGACCATTGCTTTAATAACTTCTTTAAATTATGCGTAATATAACTGGATAATGAAATTTTCTGTAAATAATATCGGTAGTTAGCAGCAGTTTCTTCAAAAACAGTAATAAATTGTAAAAGAATTCTAGGAGGAAGGCAACTTTTTTAATTACCAGGTAACGATGTATAGAAACAGATATTTTTAATATGATACCTGTAGTGATGTTTTCATGACCCCGTGTTATGAATATTCTGCTAAAGTTCAATGGTTATTTTGATAGTTATATACATATTTAGAATCGCAGATAAATATTAGGAATCTTAATGACTTTATTTTTAATAACTATGCTCTTAACTCAAGTTTTTGCACTGTATTTGGTATTCAAGTAGAACAGATGATATAGTTATTTCTATAATAAATAGTGGAAATTACATGTTATGTAATGAAAGTAAAGTGTCAGGTTTCGTTTTCTATCCGTGTTCTGATTTTTGAAAATATACAAAACTAGCTTTATGATAAAAATGTCGGAAATCCTATATTTTTTATTAAGTAATTACGTGCTGCAGGACCGAAATTATTGAGACTCATTTGACATTGCGCATCAGTCACTTTACGTTAATAATTTTTATCTGCTGAAACGAGGATGGAATGAAGATTATTATTGTTGGTAATAAATGTTGGTCATCAGCCCTTAATTTCAAACCTTTTTTTCTAATTTTGTAAATGGTATTATTTTATGTGCGGATGGGAATCATAGACATGAGATTATTTTTGTAATTAACTAAAAATGGTGCAAAGAGAAAAGACATAGAATTCATTTTAAATTGAGTTTGATGCTCGTAACACCTTAGGCATGAGGTTGGTAATGTTTTAATAACAAGCGTTACAAAGAGAGCGCTAATGGTATGTTATGGAAGTCCGAACGACGGATGTTAAAATGTTAGTCCACCATCAAAATTTTGATGTCAAGAAATCTCTGATACAGGCTTTTCCCAGCTGTACGCCTCGTTGACGTCTTGGTCTCTAGAGGCACTGACTAGGGGCAAGGAACGGGATGGAATTCGGTCATGGCCTTTTGAAGGAACCATCCAGGCATTCTGCTGTAGTATTTTTGGGGAAACCAGGAAAACTTAAATCTGAATGGCCAGACGGGGATTCGAACACGCGTTCTCCAGAATGCGAGGCAGAGTGTTTGATAGTTTCAATTTTCGTGCGGTACCAATGTTGCCGTAAGCACAGAAAGTTGCAGGAAAATGAAGAGAAAACCAAATTAGGTTGAATCTACTCGAACATAACAATCCCGTTCAGTCGATATTAGTTGAGGCATTGAGATCTTTGCAGCAAAAGATGAAATATAATCAGTATTTTACCTTAACATGTTAAGACGTCTTCATAAACTACATAGAAGAAAGAAAAAATGTCACCATTTCAAATCCAGCTTAAGTTTGTGTTACGGTCATCCATGTCACCATTTGGTTCGCAGAATACTTTAGCGTTTGAGGCGTCAGTTGAAATGTTCCTAAATTATCTCCTCAAAATTCACTTTATACAAGTAATAGCAGAGTGCTTAGATGGTTCGAAAAAGAGGACGCCACCCCTGTTTAATTTCTTAAGATATATTATCCTTAAATGCAGGCAACAATGTGGACGTGTTAAATAGATATATATGCGTACTTCATACATAGTGAGACAAATTGACGAACACAACACAATAATTTTGATCATGAGGGCTATGTGGTTTCGTACTTCGTAGTTTATACCTGAACGAGTATTTTCCGTTTCCAGTTA
Organism: Vandiemenella viatica; assembly: GCA_031002005.1. Classification (NCBI taxonomy): domain Eukaryota; kingdom Metazoa; phylum Arthropoda; class Insecta; order Orthoptera; family Morabidae; genus Vandiemenella; species Vandiemenella viatica. Next base: position 330,431,742 of record JARYHS010008074.1, on the reverse strand, counting down.
ACACAGTTAATGGACCTGTCTCACCAGCGCGCATGCGGAACTGACGCCAGAGACAATAGACTGCTTTACTCCATCCATAGCTGTCACATCGGACCATACCAGAGAGACAAGATAATGTATCACGACAGAAAGACAGAGCGGATAAATCTGCATTTTTCTTTTGTCCTCCATGCCAATTCAGCGTGAAATACGTTGTGCACAGATAATAGTTGTTTCATATTTTTCATTGTCACTAACATGATAGTAACTTAACATTGCTTCGTTGAATTATTTGCTACTTTTTATGGTAATTAGGCTAATCTATATGCACCAGAAGATGGTGTTATAGCCGCAAACCTTAGGTTATTTTCCAAAACTAACTTATTTGGTTTCAACAGTTTGGATTAAGAGGTGTGTACACTATTAAATGTTGGCAAAAAGTTCTGTGGGTAAGCTCAGTTGCCAAATCACGTGAGAAAAAATTGATGATCGAATATTCTGCGACAACGAGACGACAGCCAATCAGACAATACTGTAGCATTTGATAGAAGTATGTAGAACACTAACAGTGCTGAAGAAGTAGCAATGAAATATTATTATCAGGATAATAACTATCAAATGACTCCATTTTCAATAAACATTACAAAAAGTTACTGGAAACAACGAATGTGATGTAGGCACAGTTTTAACCTGACGTTTTGGAATCTAGTCCAGTCCTATGACCATTTCTTCCAACACTAGGAATCAAATTAGTAAACGCTGAGCAAGGCGTCATAATCGTGATAACTTACTCCCTGTGAATAGTTAAGGAATGAGCAGATTTGTTAGACACACATTTGAGAAAAATATTTGTTACATGGACTGAGTATGTGGCTGAGCAGTAATGCTCATTTCGGATGACGCGGATTTGAATCCCCATCCTACCATCCAGATTTCAGTTTTCTCTGGCGAGGCGAATGCTGGGATGGTTCCTTCAAATCACCAATGCCAAATTCCTTCCAGTGCCTTGTTCCAAGTCTTTTCCCGCCTTTTATGACCTCGACGTTGGCCGAGGAGTAAAGCCGGGAACAAAAAATAAGTGTAAATGAAATATAAAAAAATTAAGGAAATCTACCTTGGATCTTCATAATGGTAAAATTCTGATTAAGCTAAAAACAAAATACGAAATTTAATTCACGACATCAACCCAGCGGTTTACAAAAGATAAGCTTCAACTGATATGTCGGTCGGTAGTGAACTATTATCTCGTCCATTTTTATGTCTAACTTGCCACAGTTACTCATGTCTGTTAGACACCGGTTACCATCAAGTTTGATAAGTATTTGGCAGTTTTATGCTGTTCTAAAGAGATTGTTCTACACTAACAAATCTATGTTATATAGTTTTCAAATTGAAGTAGCCTGCAAAAGTTCGATCAGATTCCTATGTGAACCTTTATGGTATAGGTCTGATGGTCTGACATTAAAGGTTTGTTACAGCTGTTTTTTAATTATATATGTGTGCGATATGTGGTCAGATTACAAGAATTTACGAGTATTACTCTCTCCAATGATCTTTTCATGTTTGTGTTACAATCTTTTTTCGAGGTCACTGGCAGAACAAAAGTAGAGATCTGTTGCTGTCTGAAAACTCATTTATACTGCTCTCTCGGCAAAACATCTTGCCGACATGCCAGCGGCATTGAAGAATGCAGGTCAACAGGCGCACTGTGCAAAAAATACAGGCTACATCGTACACAAACACGTGTGTTAACCTAGAGAGCGGATATTTAGTGTTTGTACAAAAAAAAAAAAGAAAAAAAAAAAAAGATAACTTACGGAGGGTGACACACAATTACGAAAAAGTCTAATTTATTCACAAAAGATAGAGATAATTACTGGCACTTCTGCTGTTACCCTTGGTTTCGGAATTTCATTTCCACTTCCTTTTTGGACCACTATGCCCTCGTTGAGGAGTCTTCCTGGGCGTTAGGGGACCATCACTTGTAATGGGGTTAATAGACTCCTCACACGAGTTACTGTTTACGGTGACTGTATCTCGCCAGCAGTCAGCGCCACGAGGGTTCAGACAGGACCGAGGCAGTTCTAATGGCCGTCGTGCTCACAGCCAACACCAACGTGATAACTCTCGTTTCATTAACAGCGAAACCATCAGATATGATAGCTACAATGGATGATGTTTTTGAAACGATCATGAGTGTTCATCCATGAGAAATAGAATACGCTGAAGTGACTTTTACTTCTAATCTAATCTCATACTAACTGTCACAATCGAGCAACAGTTTTCGTAAATAATCATTGCAGTCAGAGTACCGTAATCTTATCAAATCCAGAATGAATTTTCTGTATACATTCAGTTTTTTTTGGGGGGGCGGGGGGTTTACGTTACGAAGGTACATATTGCCTAAGTTAGTTGTGGTAAAGAATAGTTTTTCAGATTCTCATTAATTTTAAATCATTGAAACTAACACCTTCATTTCTTATTTAACTAATTTCTCGCAGCTGGAAGTACAATTTATTGCTTGATATTTTGTTTGGCTCGTGGAACCCGTTAACTGAATAAAAAATATAAATGTACAGTACATTACTACAATACTGCTTTAGTCAATGAATTCAGTATAACATTACAGCCATTCATCTTGGCATTAAATGAGATTTCCTATTTGTTGCGGTTATTAGGCTTACTGTAACAACCTGGTCAGCCCACGAAGAATAAAATTGTTTATTAATATTTCTACAGGTAATTACAGTGTGTTATTGATGAAAATTACCATCTTATCTCGAACACATTATAGCTTCTACTCGTTTTATTTTGAAGTTAAAATAATATCAAATAATTTCATCAGCCAAAATGACAGGAAATATTGTTACGTAGGAACGAAAATCACTGATCCGAAAAAACACTGGATTTATTCAGCATCTGCATCCACTAGCAAAATCATTGTTTCAACATGCGTAACACCACTCCTTGACTTGATTACAGACACACATTACAAGTATTTTTAATATCTCCAAGCTACGGAGCCTCAGACATACAGGCATACGTTTCGACCATCCACGCACGGGTCTCTGTGGCGCTTACAATTGCAAAAACTAAAATCCTAACATTCCTTATCAACACTAACTTATTCTCTTTCCCAAAGACTACACACACTACTGACTGTTTAATCCTACAATACATTTTTTTAAAAATTCATTAGTAGAATTACTTATAAGTAGATACAATTGATTAAATAAAATAATACTGATTGGTGGGTTGTGATACTGTCACATTAGCAGTTTTTTTTTTTTTTTTTTTTTTTTTTTTTTTTTTTTTTTTTTTACAAGGAACCAAGGCAGACATAACCGATTAGGTAAGCACACGGTGCATAGGAGCCAGCCGTGAATACGAGTTTCTAGTAGCCACGTGGTTAGGTTAAGATAGCTACTACACAGCGGGATTAAACTTGTAAGGGATGGATATGAAGTATATGTATTTCTAAATTTTGTTTGTGCTAATTGGATGAAAATACTTGCCTTTTTTTACATTTAGAAAGGTCAAGTTGATAGTTTAATTGCTATTAGAATATGTTTTTAGAAAGGAAAAGAATGTTTATTGTCGGCGAATAGATTTCTGAGTGCTGTTGTTTTGTTTTCTAATCATTAGGAAGTAATGTTGCATCTTGATGAGAGGGATAATTGTGAAACGTTAACCATTTGAAATCGATTTCGTAATACTGTATTTGGTGTAGTATTCGAATCACAAATTTAACCTTGGACAAACAAACGTTAAATCAATGTGAAATAGAGTGATAATATGTGAATAAGACGAATTATTGAGAGACAAGTAGAAAGTTTTTTGTTCATTTTCAAGAATGTTTTAATCTTTATTCCTTCAACAATTTCACGAAGTGATATCGTATTTAGTAAAATTGAGTTTATAAAAACTGGTTCTTTCATTATTATGTTAAAGAAACAAAAGTGTTATTTCATTTGCACGCTAAGTGCAGAAAATTTTTTCTCTTTCGGATTTGAATAAATAAAAGACAAAGAACGGAGGAATTCAGGAGTAAGCACAAAATGACCGACCTATGAATGTAGTGATCAATTATATTACCACTGATTTAACGGCGAATGCACTAATTAATAAAGAAAAGGATAAAACGAAATACACGTACTTTCCCACTAAAAATTGAAAATACATACTTTCACCTAGACGGTATAACTATCATTCAGAATCTCGCAGCTTACTTTTTAGTATGTGCACAAATGTTATTTTTTTCCTCGTGAAATCAGGAAATCCATTGCTTTGGAAGTAAACAATCTTAATGTAAATGTATTGCGAATAGGCGAGTTACGATGCCTAAGATGGAAGGGTTCCTTCGGCGTTAAGGGTACGGACAGTTAAGTAATTTTCTCTTACAGTTCTATACAATTCTTCAAAGATTCGTACTTTAAATCTCTAAGTTCAATTTATTTATTGATTTCATTGCAGTTGTCAGTATTACTAAGCAGTTAGATGGCCTGTGTTACAACAAGATTTCCAAATTACTTCAGTTATCATGAAAAAGTTTCCTTAAACTTCTCGTGTCGAAACTCAAACCAGAGACGAAGTTATCTCCAAAGCCCATATTTCTCCATTCAAATTACCTCTGAAGGTAACATAAAACCCTAAAAAAATACGGATCATATATGATTGAAAATGTGTACTGGTGTTTTCCGTGGCGGCGAATCAAATTCTGCCTGGATTGAAGCCGTTTTAATAACGTCGTTATTTGCTAGGGGGATATGGAGAACGATTTCCAGTTATTGCCAATAAGACCCGTTGGATGAACGTATTCAGTCCCCCATCTGTTAGTCTAATCCACAAGGGGCGGGCCGGGATACCTGCCCGCCGCTCAGCCTGACGCAGGTGGCGGCTGTCTGTCCTGTAATTGAGACGGCGAGGCGCCTGCACACCCGGCTACCAGTGGAACAGTCTCCGGTGAGCGACAAAATTTCATCTGTGCCGTGCACACTGAAGGGAAAAAAAAGTCGTTGCTCGTTCAAGCTGTATTTCAAAGCGATACGGTACTGTAAGACATTAAGGCACAGTAGCAGGAGCGCTGGTTACATAACTAAAAGCATGAGCTTGTATGTCAGATAAATAATTTAAAATTAAAAATACTATAATTTCAAGTACGATAACGTTTTGTTTGCTGGTAACTTGATTGTATGGGATTTTTATGAGATGGAAGTAGAAAACAACTGGATGCATGGCACTTAAATATGAGTTTGCTGAATTCACAAGGAGAACATTTTGTATAGCAGCAACTTCGTACTGAACGTATAGAAAGGAATAGCATTCGGTTGACATAGTAAAGAGAGTTAATTGAAACACGAGGCGATATTTATGTATACGAAATGAAAACTTTTCTATCTGAACTATGTTTTGAATCCTTACATGAATAGAAGGTACCAATCAACTATAAAATAGGGAGATACTATCACCATTGATAAATAGCAGTCTAACCTTGGTTTACCTGGTGCGCAGTAATGTTCAGCTACATGTTATTAGATTTACAGGTAAACAGAAATATCTTTTTTAAAAACTGCCAAGAATTTGTAAATAGCAACGAATTTCACTTTATTCACTTTAATAAAATGCTTGAGCCTGGAGGCTGGACGTCAACTTTCGACAAGTCCGATGATACCCGAACTGTTAGTTACTCTAGACACCGCCGCAGCGCTGCTCGACTAATGGGAAAATTTCAAATGAATAATTGTATTGATTTTATTTCTACTTACACAGCTAAAAATGAAGTGCAAATTACAAATAAATTACTAAATTTGTTTTTATTTTTGTAATTACATGTCAATTGGCTGTTGTGGAAACAACTACACAAAAGTACGATGGACAGATATTAATAAAAAAATTATAGAGCGACATTCGCGTGAATTTACAGTTGCTTTTTGTTTATTTACGATGTATAAACGCTGAAATTCATGTAAGGAGAACAGCGTTTGGTGTTCAGCATGTAATATTATTTGTAGCAGTTACTAGAACCAGGTTACAACATAACATTTTATTTTAATTTGTTTTTACGGACGAAACAGGCAAGTTTGTTAAAAACTGACAAGAAAGTTTACAGAAACGTAGATAATCTATCAAATAGATTATTCGTTTTTGAAACTGTACCTTACTTAAAACATTTTCATACTCATATCACGAAAAATATCAGTAAAAAGATTGTTACTCGTTTTTTCTAAGAAGCTTTTCCAAAACAAATTCCAATACTACCATAGATGATGCCCGTCTTTGACGGACGATTGAAGTAGTTTTTACATAACGGGATGAAAGTTTCAGTGATACTATCACCCGCTAATATTATATTTTCGAATTTGCGGAAATCATTCAATACGATATAACCTTGAAGATTTTCGCGGTAGATACTAGCATGAAAAATTCAATAGATCAGCTCCAAAACGCATGGTTGCGTACCATGTGATATGCTGAAATCTCACATATTCTTTGTAATGTCACGTCATTTCTTCGGCAGGAAGATGTAATAGCGTCGACTATTTCGTTGAGTTTTTGTGAATGGAGCAGTAGATGAAGAAGGAAAATGAAAGATCAGATTCGTTTTGAATATGCTTTAGTGATTGTAACTGAACAATTGTAGTTAGCAGCGCGAGTTTCATCGTTGCGTGGCATTGGAAAGTTGTGAAGCGGATATAGCTACCTAAGCAGAAAATGTAATAGGCTCTAATTTCCGCCGTGTGACCCTTGCGTGTTTGTTCATCAGAATACGATAAACTAAATGCGCGAGGCTCGGCTCGTGCTTACCCAGATTTTTTGTGTTTTACAGTTAGAGTCGGGAGAGCAACGAGAATTCGGCCACGCTTTTTAGAAAGAACCATCCCGATATTCATCTGAAGTGAATCAGGGAAATCAAAGAAAGCAGAATAACGCGACCGACGCTCAAATCCGCGTTTTCCTGAATCCTTGGCACGGTCGTTAACCGCTCACCCGCCAGCTTTTGTTTGAATTCACCAATGGAAATTGGAAGTGTGAAACGTCGTCTTTACAAATTCTGTGTGCAAGAAGTAAACTATTGTTTATAAAGAGCTTCCATTCGAGGTTGTAATCATGTTATAAAGCAGGAAGTTTACACTGAAAGGAGCAAACTGATAATACGACTTCAAATATGTCATTAACAAAGAGAAATTCTGACACATTGTTTTCTCTTATATTCGTGAACGTACACGTACAGGGTAATACTCATTCAAAACTATTATAAAGTAACAATTTACACTTAAAGTTTATTTTTAAAAATGGAAACGAATTATTGTCTCCTTTTCTCTATTGGCGAAGAGAGATATCTATACACATATAAATCTGTACTTGACTGTGCCTGTCTGTTTCTTTGATCCGGCATCACGCGAAAAGTAGAGAACCGACTTAAATGCAATTTTCAGAGGTTTAAAGCTCAAGATCAGGAAACAATAATTATAATAATTCCGTGTGGCAGTAATGACCTGGTAATAGAATTTCTATTGGCTGCGCATTCTGCCCCTACTGTAGCCGCCTTAGCCTAACCCCGTAGTCTTACCGAGTACAGAGGATCTACAGTTTAACGTATAATTTGAACTACGGAAGCGTTCTGACGTACTTTACATTACGTAGGAAGCTGTGCCAGAGGTAACGGTTGGGTAAAAGGACCAATGGAAATCCCCGACGTGAGAGGGATTCGAATGGGGGACTTTTCGATCCCCAGTCAGACACCTTAACCACTGAGCTATCAGACCGCTCAACAAGAAATGATAAAATGTTCTTAACCTAAGATATGCACTAGTGGTTCTTAGTGAAATTCAGAGGATTCCCATTAGACCAAACATCAAAATATTAATCTTTGGTTTTATATGACAATGGACTTTCGATTTTAATCTTTTACTCCTGTAGATGGAGTTGTTGACTTACGTCTGTTTTTGTATACGAAGAAGTTTTTAATTCTAATTGCAGTTTGCAAGAAAACATTTCAGTTCGTCTACAGTCGCGGATAATGCTGGTTTAAAATTATAGATTTGGCGAAGAGAACAATACAAAACACATTAGCGAATTATTTGCAAGATTTGCTGTCAAATAACGATTGTTAATTCACGAAATCATGTTTCTTTCCACAACGTCTCAGAAAAATGAGGCTTGAGTGGATATTTAGCAACTAATTCTGCTCTAGTATGCAATTAATCATCTTCCACAGCCGGAAATGAGATGAACAAATTGTGAGGTAACTTACTATTTGAATGTTAAGTGGCTAGTATAAGGGAACCGCCTCGATATCCTACTACCATACTTTTGTTATTGTATAAGAATGACTGTATTTTTAGTCGCATGAGTGTCTGATACCACCTGTTTTTGCTGTGACTACCGAACCATCTAGATTGTCGGGTTGTGGAGTGCGGACGCTTTGTGGTACCTTCCGGTTTCTGCAGCCGGTATTTGCAGCAAGCTGGCTGTAGACCAGGCCTTTCCCAAGGGAAGCAGCCACCAGCTAACTCAATACGAACCGTGTTTGCCGGCACCGAGATAGCATAGACTTGTACTGGCACCTCTGATCTCGGCTCCAAGTTCCTCTGACACTACATTGCGTATTATTTATGGAGCAGCTTAGTAATATCGAACTATTCAATCTTTTTATCCCTCCCGCATGTAAATAATACCTACGCATAAATTTCAAATGTGCTCCTTTGCAAAGGATTTTAACATAAATGGAACGGGTCTGATTGGTCAGTGGCAGCTATTAAGACGGAAAGTTCGTCACAGTGCAGAAGGTGAGAAAAAAGAAAAGAAAAAAAAAAAAAGTTGACCAATGATATCAATTATTATACATTCCACCGCTGATAGACGTTCAAAAATGCAGCTACATTCGTCGCAAAGCGTTTCTGTCATATGGGTCCTACTTTTAGTGATAAACTTAATTTTTCTTCAAAGGCACTTAAGAAACGGGAATCACGAGTTCACACAAGTAAACGGTACAAACTGCACAGTATGAAAGTTGAGTATTATTCTTTTGGTCTTAGCAGTTATTGCTTTGAAGAGAGGTGCCATCTTTCTACTGTAACCAGACAACGACTTTGTATCTGAGTGAATATTAACTCTTTTAACCGTGATTAATCCTCTTTAAATTACGACACTTATTATTTTTTGCCAACTGATACAATGATTGGAAGTATAATTTCCAAAGGTATTGCTGGTTATCTTAAATCCACATTACTTTCAATAGTATCATATAGTTGCAACGAAGACTTACTTTTTTATTAAATGTTTAATCCGCATAAGTTTAGAAAGTTTATGAAAAAAATTCTACATCATCAGCTGAACATTTTAACGTTTATTTAACATTTTGATGTTACAAATACGCGACACAAAAATCTAAATGAAGCAGTTCCATTCTATTTCAGTATCTGAAATTTTTAATCTGGCATATACACTTAGCACTTACGATAATGGTCGATACAGCATCCGATGCGACATCAGGAGACATTGCTGAAGCTTAGGAGAGTCGGCACGCTACCTAGGCTAGTCAAAGTAAAAGCTAGAATATGTTATCCTGTAAACTTATCTCCATACTCGTAAGGTTAATCAGCTTAACCTTATTCCTCATATCAGGCGAAAGAGATCCATGATGGCTAACGTATTTGCTGAACAGTATATGCCAGGTTGTACAATCTCCATGTCTCGTCCTAATCCACGAGTTAGCTGAACTCGCGAAAACGAACGATTGGTCATGGACGTACTTTATTTGCATGATGAGCTGCTGCCAAGCACCGAAAAAAGTTGTCTGCAAATTAATGAGGAATGAAGAATCAGAACTCCTTTGCATAACTTTTTATGGCCTCGGTTTACGGAACTTTCTGGTACAGCCAACTATAACTGTCGGACAAGAAGCCGGGTAACGGGGTACCATACTTCTTCTCATGAAACTAACATTTCCATTACAATTGTCCAGTGAAAGGGCTCATCAGGGCAAAATCAGCATCTTTAGGTAACTTGTTATTTGATGTTAACATTAGCATCTGTTCCCCGCTACTACATTATAACAGTGAAGTGGCTGCTTGGCTGGCGGACAGTCTAAAGAATAATTTCAGCTGAAGATAAGCAAATGTTTCACTTCATATAATCACTCACAAGTTGAAAGTAATTCTTCTTTTACTAAACGCGATTAAAAATGCGTTGCATCAGACATCCATCTCCGAATATATACAGAAAATTTTGTAAATTCAATATAATCTCAGATTAATCTGCAGAAAATTATACGTTACTCATGGGTCCACTGGGCTATTAAAAACTTAATGTATATTCAAAATGAGCCAGCTAATTTGCCTCGTGTCTTGTGCTGTAGGCGTAGTCATGTGGAACCGAAAGTACATAAAAATCAATGGTAATCGCCAGCCTCTTGGAACACTGCTTTCCTCAAAATCCACGGGAACTGAATAAAGAAAAACTATTAATTGACTCTAAAAATTTATAAATTAATAAATTTAATTAATGAAGACTTTAAAATTACTTTCTTGCTTGTAATCTGACATTAATAAATATTTAGTAATAATTGAAAATACACTGAAATATCATCATGAAGAGATGGTATGTTATAAACAAAATTAAAAGTCATTGATCCATTACAAAACCACTTGTTCGCTGATGCAAAGTGGGATTTCGCAATCCAATTGGCGCCATTGTTGCGAAAGCTTGATGATCCGGACATTCATCGTTATGGATTTATGGGAAATAGGTTAGCATTCTGGTTTGTGTCGCGATTACAATGATGTATCTTTTTTATTTCCTTTTGCTTTTTGATAATTTTTAGACAATTTCGATATTATTAAACATAACTAGTATCATCTCATTATCTCCCCATAAATTAGAGTGTGCTCAAAGTATTCATTCAAAATTAAAGTTGAGCAATTTGATCAGATATCCGCATTTTTCCACATAGGCTATTTTGTTGAGGATGTTTCTGTTGTTGCATATCTGTATGGGTTGCTAATTATGACAGATTTTTTGAACAATGAAACTCAAACAAAGTAATTAAACGAATTTGTCTAAAATCTAATCAAAAGTATCCGAATTACACGTTTTTATTCTAGATACATTCAATAGTTTATACTCTAATTTCAGTTTTATAACAATAGTATGATTAGAAACTACAGATCTGTGTCATCCTAAGTAATAGTTAATGATAATCTATTGCCATTACAATTAGTCAGGTAATAATGATCCAACTGTTTACGTTTTTAACCACTCTTAATTTTGTTTTTTACGGGCCTAATGTCCAGGCTACAGAAACAAGTGTAATTACTTTAACAATTGAGAAATTTATCAACTATTCATGTGAACAGAGTTAACAGGTCTCTTAATGTAGATATTGTTTGCACTAACAACAAGTGAAAATGAATTAGATTACCTTTTCGCACTATTTGAGAGGTGTAAAATTATTCTTAAAAAAACGATGTATTTCATAATATGTGATATTATTATGGATTTTGGGTTCTATATCACATTTCTTATGATTAATGTAAACAGTGAGACGAGAGAAAAGCATCTTTCGGCTGGAAAATCATTTAAGTAACCATCAGTCTGAAAAAAAAAGAAAATCGAAAAGATTATATATAACTTTATCACTAACCCCCGATAAGTTTTTTGATTAATTTACTATTATTAATATTGAATTAGGTTTCATTTATTAATTATAAGTATCCTGAATAATTGTATTAAAGTTTGGAAATTAGTTTGTTATATTGTTGAGTTTCCGCAGACTGTAGTTTGTTTAGTAAACGGTGTAGCATAATGCTGTCATATTTCAGTAAAAATCTTTGACGCTGGCCAGCACAGCTGTGCGGGCGGCGATTGTAGATGGGGCGCAGGCATTGTAGCATGGCAGAGCGCGGGTCAGTGTGTATGTAGCGACGCTTGGAGAAGGCGTATGGTGCAAGTTCATGCTGTCTCAACACAAGCTAAAAAAGCTGGTGAAATGTATTTAAAACTAATTTGAAATATAAGACAATTGTTTTAAAAGTTGTTTCAAGGAATGTTATTGATTAAATTCTGTACTTTTTCGACCAGAATAGTGAGTTTTTCTTTTCTGAACGTTATAATAATACCTCCCAATTTGTATGGCGATTATGTGCCAGAAAATCACAGTTAATACTATCCCAACTGCTGATCGAATTTGAAGGACCTTTGGAACAAACTCGTAATTTCCACATTTCTCACAGCAAAATAAATTGTTTATACCGCATCGAAAAGAACCGTATGATACAAATAAGTTACGAAATTCCCACAGGAAAACAAATGACTCATTCCTCACCGATAAGAACAGTTCAAGTGAAACACAGCTGTCCATGACGTGATGGATAGGTATTGATGCAGGATTGGACTTTCAGAAAGCATTACACACTCCCTTACCAAAGACTTGAACGTGAAAGATATCGCAACACACCGTTAAATATACACATTATTTCATTACTCGTCGACCATGGCATGTTAGTGTAAATGGTGAAGCCTCGAGTAATTAAGATGTTACATCGAGCATATCCAAAGGAGTTGTAGTAGGACCAATTCTCTATTTTTTGTGAAAAACCATGAAGACAACAACAATAGTAGTTTAAGTTTGTTCCTTGATGGTGACGTTAGCACAGAAAATAAAATATTTTAATGTTGTTTCAATGTTCACTGAAATTTGTATATTTTTTGAACAAAATGCAGCAATTGCAACAGAGATTCAAAAAACAACCGAAAATTATTAGTTTTTCTTCGTGTACACCGTGCGTTGTTCAATCTCTGATTAATCTAGCTCTGTCATGTATTCGGAACAACACAAAGCAACATTAAATGATACAGGGACAATGGTTTTAGGCTGAATTTTGAAGAACTCTCTCTAACTGATTTATACTGAGCCGTACTGTTCTGTTTAGTGGGAAACGTATAGTGAGGGACTGATTAACAACAATGGCAAACTCGAGAGAAAAAACGAGAATATTGTCACAACTTGCGGGAGTCGTCACAGAATTGTTGTAAACTTGAAACAGGAGATAATTCGACAACGATTCAACATAAATGGGTTTATTAACTAATTTTGCGATAATCCGCTTTCGGTTGTAGCTGAAAGGAAACACGTCTCCTACGAATAAGACATGATAAATAATATCACAGAAATAAAGCGCCGTACCGAAGGCTAGTCTTTCTTTCTTATTACCATGGAGGGGATGTATCTGATATCCTTTACTATACATATTTTTTATTTAGTGCACAGTGTAATTGAAAACTAAATACTTTTGCCAGTATCATTTATCAAAATGTTAATGGAGAATTTCGAGATATCTGTGTACCGTGCGTGACGAGTGAGCGGTTAAGGCTTTAGCCCCGCATTCAGGAAGACGCCGCTTCGAATCCCCGTCCGGCCATCCATATTTGGGTTTTCCACGGTTTCCCCAAATCATTCCCGGTGAAGGCTGTAACACTACCTTCAAAAGGTCATGGCAAAATTCATTCCCGTTCCTTGCCCCAGTCTTTTCCCGCCGCTATTAACATCGACATCGACCAGGCGTAAAGCCACCAGGAAAAAAGTCGAGATCTGTGTGAATGTATGAAAAACATTTGTAGTATAAACGAAAAGTTTTCGTAAACGCAAAAATTGTCAAATCGCAATAAAGTATTAAAATTACCCTTAAGTTTTTAGGAACAAGCGTGCACATATTCGGGGAATGTCGTAACACGTTGTCACATTAGAGAGCTATAAGCTAACGAACTGTCAAAGTTCATCTTTGTCGATAATCGATATCCATCATAAGTACGTCATAGTAGTAAACTCTTTGTAAGTCTGTGTATGATTGTCGCTGAGTAAGGTAGTGCGCGGCAGTGAGTGTCGTGTGAGTGTGGGTAGCAGTATTCTCGCGAGCGTAAATGGATTTCGAATTCGCGCATCCGCGCCGGCACTGAATAGTGGCGCGTTTACGACTCTATCGGACTGACCAGGTTGGACTAACTGCATTAACATTCCTTTAATAAGTGGATCATATACAGTGATTGTTGTGTGAACAGTGGACACGATAGTAACTGAATTTTATGCTAAGTGAGGATACTTTTCACTGTAGCGAACCTGTAATTTCGGATTGATATTATTTTCAGTTGGTGGTCGGCGTATATGTGTCTCTAAAACTAATACGGTGTGAATAAACTTCCTTCAGCTTTGAACGACTGTGTATGTATGTTCAGTGGTATAGTACCCTGTACAGTACTGAATGTTTAAGTTATTCCCAGGTTTGCTAAACTACTTGACATTACGTCGGCTATCAGCTGCGGCGGTCGTATTAACAAAATTAAGTTTAAACGAAGTCTGAAACTTTCCATTAGGTTGGTCAATATATCAGCATAAGTGACTATCATTTTCATAATTTAACCCAGTAAAACGAACGAGTAGTTTTACAACGTCTTTACAGAGTGATTAATGAACATTTGAACGTTAGGCGTTTAATGTTAAATCAGGAAAAAAATTTAAATTCACAAGGGGGAAAGATCAGTATTTCTGTTTTATTCCAAAATCGCGTGATGGAGAAGTTAAACAGAAATTACTCCACCATTTATTTAAACTTGATGCTTTGAAGCTATTTATTCAGATTTTAATTTTGTTGCACGCGTGCGCGTTCGCAAGCACGCTCACTCGCAAACACACACACACACACAATTATTATCTTTGTCTTAAAGCGTTTGCCATTTTCTTAGATTTTCAATAATTAATTATGAACGATTGTACCAAAAACAAAATAAATTTTCATAATCACGTGACTGTAGCCAGTCGAGTGGTTTGTCTGCAGTGGTTGTAACATTCAAATACCGAGGTAGAGTGCGTGTTCGAGAGGGGTTGGCCCCGTGAAGGGGGAATCGGATTGTTTCGTTGGTCGATGCACAGTTCTGATTGTGGGCCTTTGTGAACCCGGAGCTCCGCTTGGAATCTCAATAAGAGGGAAACGAGAGGTCGATTTTCGACTAAATCGGTGGCACTTTTGGGCTACAAGTGTCTGGTTCAATTTTCAGGCCTGATTGCTGAATACCTATTGTGTCGAATGAATTTCCCTTTTCGTCTTATTTGCACTGGTTAATATTCCACTCGCAGGACAGGAATGGTGAAAGTTCTAAACTGCAGTTTAGCTGCAAAATTCACACGGATGCAAGGAAGTTGACAGGAGCTTTGATGAAGCAGTTTACAGGGATCAATTGGTACAATTATGAATCCCACTAGAAAGTGAAATTTTATAATATCGCTGCAGCAGGTGTTTCTATGGTAGTAACAACGCAGATACTCGGCCTTCTTAGTACTACTGAAACGATATTGAACTGCAACTATTCCGAAACTACTTAGAATTTTACAGTAGCCTATTCATCAAAGGATAGTGGCTAGATTCCTGCCAATAACTTCTGTGATTGATAGATTTGGTGTATTATTGTCAATGTTCATAAAACAACTATGTTTTCATAGTAACAACCACAACTGTGTTACTGTCAATTTAAAAATGTGAGGCATTGACTATCCGGAGTTTTGTCAATTTTCTTTTTATTGTTCAGAATATAAAACGACACCAAGTGTTTGAAAATTGAAGCATGGTTACCAAAATATAATTATATAGAGTAAAGAAAGAATATAATATATTTTATCTGAATCAATGGTTGTCAAAGCAATCCAGCTTACAAAAATCCTTCATTTGCGTAGTCTCAGATATCGTACGGAGAACAGAACGATTTTAGAATGATCTAAACCAGGTATGGGCAACTTTGCTAAGCTGAGGGCGTAATTTCGGGACTTAATCAGGTCGCGGGCCGTATGTAAGAAATAAGTAGGTAGGAATGGATAAAAAGGCGATAAAAATTCACACATTTCTTTATTTATTAGAATTACAATAGCATAATCAAACAAACAAAAAGCAAATTATCAAAAACAGAAAAATTAAATGAAAATTAATGGGAGACTTGAGTTTGAAGCTGAGAAACAAGTTGATCGAGTTTTCTTGAAGCTCGATCAACTCCATTTGTAGATGAAGCGGAGCATTTTACACATTACACTTAAACGGATTTGCAAAAATATTGAAAGTGCTGTCCATATTCGTAAAATCTGAAAACCGATCAGTGAATTGCTCTGATAGTAGTTTCAGTTCTTCAGCATAGCGCCTTATTCAGTGTATTCGTGAGTGGATAGTGTTAAAAATTAAAACAGATTTTACTTCTCACTTGTGCATGATGAAAAAAAAGTATTCATCAATCCATTTCTTTTGGAATTGACGACAATCTGTGTCCACTTTCCGCTTTTTTAAACCAGACATCTTGATAGATTGTTGCCACGTGCGCTGAGCGATTTATATATTACCCACTATAAGCAACTGGAATACTCTCGATCGCGAATGTATATCTGTTTGTCTCTTTCTAACGACTATTTCTGACTCGATCTGTGGCGTTCCACTGCGTAGCGCTAAATAATATTATTTATCGATTTTAGTCTTTATGATCTGAATTATTTGAAATTTTTTAATCTCACGCGGGCCGGATTGAAGCTGGTGGAGGGCCGGATCCGGCCCGGGGGCCGGGGGTTGCCCATATATGATCTAAACCATGACGATGCTTAGGAAGCTGAAAATCGGTATTTTTCCTTGCAGAATACTTCCCCTAAAGATATGAAATATGCGATAAGTAGTTGTTCTTGGTAGCGGTGGATTGTTCATATCAAAAGAAACCCTTTTGAATCCGTAGGCAGTAAAGTATTTAAGGGCGCTGGCATTATTGTCCACGTTCAGGCAGAGCTCAGCGAGGTCCGAACTGACTGTGTTACCTGTTATTGATCTATACGCTCTGGGGGAGCTGTGTCCCATAACGGCACGTACTGGTAGATACGCTTATCTGGAGATCAGGGCAGGCCGCCCTGTCGACATGAATATGGAAACGCTCTCATGTATGCACCAGCATCAAATGGTATTATACGTGTATTGCACGTGTGTTGCGGATCGAAATGTTTGTATTTTATTTTACCTAACTGTGGGGCGAAATAAAAAGAATAACAATGACAATTTTGTTTATCCCAGATAAATTATAAAGTACTGAAGAAAATTAATGCAAGTTTCTTGGAAACCGTTTGCGCGTGTTCTATGTGACTGCTTGCCTCATAAAGTACAAGAAAGAATTCACCGATTATTACACACAAAAATAAAATACTTGAATCAATATATAGTACCTCCACCAGAGATTTATAACGTTTGATAACCAATGTTTTAAACTATTATACGCTTGTCTAAATGGCAAAATCTTATACGAGACGTTTATTGTTTCAGCTCTGCAGATACTTGAGAAGCAAGGAAAAAATGGAAGCAGTCTGGCAAATTCAATCGACATAAGGATCTAATACTGTAATAGTCATAAATTACCTTACCGCTTAAAATACCTTAAATCTCGTCACATAAGCCAAATCATCCGCTCTTCTAGTTTCTATGAGGATTCAATATTTATAGGATCCGTGTCATTGGTTCTCCGATACTCGTGATGTTGTATTTTTTGATATCATTAGTTGGTTTCCAGATTTAATTCTCAGATTCCGGATTGCTTGTCGTATATATATTAACGCACTAATGACTGTCAAAACTAATCTCAGCATAGCTGTGTATAATTTTCACCATTCAGATACGGACGAATGATTGTAGTCATGGAATCATATCAGAATAACTCAATAACTACACTGTGATAACTACACATCAACCAAGAACCCCTGTAATAACAACAGACGTTATTAGAACTATGTTAAGCACATAGCGTTAAATTAATTAGCTTAGTAACGCAACAAATCAACTAATTGGTTTAACATGGTTTTTGTAGAAGAATCTTAAGGCGGGAACACAGGCCTGCCAAACCTCGTCAAGCCGTAACAAATTGAAACGTGTAGGTGAGGCGTTTGGCTTGTCTTTAGTAGGCTTGCCAGCACTTGCGGCTGATCCGATCAAGTGTCGATTTTTTAGCACAAATCAATGTAAGTTTGCGACAAGCGCTTGCGAAGCGTCTACCTATACACGTTTCTGCGGAGTTGGTATCGTTTGTGCACTGACTGCGGACAGACGTGCGTTCCTCTTTGTTGTGATAGAAGTGATGCAGGAAAAATGAGTCAAACAACGATATTTTACGATTCCTCGAATGCTAATATTCAAAATCAGCATAGCTCATCCGGCAGAAATTATCAAACTGTGCGGATGGCTCATAAAGAAGCTACCGAGCGTGGTAGGTGAGCGTTTAACGCTCTGGCCTCGCATTTCGGTCGACGCCGATTCGAATCCTCATCTGGGCATTGAGATTTGGGTTTTCCATGGTTTCTCCAAATCGCTCCAGGCGAATGTCGGGTTGCTTCCTTCAGAAAATGACCAAGGCAGAATTCCTTAGCCTTCTTTGCCCCCAGTTCTTTCCCGCCTCTAATGACCTCGATGTCGACAAGGCGTAAAGCCGTAAAAAATAATCATAAAGAAGCTCATTAAATTTATTTCCCATAAATTCTCTGAAATAAAAAATAATTGACATAGGTATCATATTACTGTTAAAACAATAATAATTATACAATTTTAATTATAAAACAATAATTTCATATTGGTCCCTACTTAAATTAAATTAAATACATTCATGAAACTACATAATAAACATAGTTACATGAATGAAATTATACCTGGAACGGTTTCTATGGATTTTTAACATCCACCATCTTCTTTGCCGTCTTTCTCGTTATATTTAAATTTTCGTTTAAATTTTTATGATAAATATAGGTTAAGCAAAAAGTTATGGCCAACAAAACATCGACGTCAGTCATACTTTCTTCTCCAAAACATAAAAGTGCCCTCGCAAGCGTGTGGCTGTCAATGTTCGGCTCCCCAAAATCAAGCGTTTGTAGAGGCTTGGAGTTTTCGGCAAGTGCCAACCGTGTGGACCCGGGGTTACTGAAAGAAGAGAAAGGAGGTTAGGTCATGCTTTGAGACATGCAGGATTGGTTAATTTGTTAGTGGAGGGAACAGTCGAGGGTAAGAACTGTAGAGGAAGATAGAGACTGGAATATATGAAGCAGATAATTGAGGACGTGGATTATAAGGGGAATGTTAACAAAATATCTGTAATGTTATTAGTGTAGATTTCGTTCTTTTTGTTTACTCGCACAACACTAAACAAAGTTACATTGCAACATCGTTCCTATAGCACTTGTATATTATATGGGCAGATATAACTATCGACTTACCAAGATGCTTTATCACCATGTGAAGTAACCTGTTTTAGAAAGCTGTTCCTTCCACAATTGAGGTCTACACAATTACAAAGGCTGCCGGGAGGTTTGATGTTGTTATTACTGTTTTCTGCCTCAAGTTACCCCTATTTAAGGCAACTGCGTTTCGGCTGATATTTACGGAATTCCTCAGAAACATTTAATCACTTGATGATGTTCTGCGCATGTTCTCTCATGAACTGTCTAAACTAAGAACCAAAACATAGATGTTTCTTTAACTGGGTGTACCTACCAGAAAGTTAGTAATCATTCGAGGACTGGTATTGTTAATAATAGATAGTATCATGCAACAATAAAAACTGTTAAAGTCTCCGATGTAGGATGGTTTATTGAAAGGGCAGACATTCATGCGGGAATTAGTTTCGCTTTAGTGACCATCCCCGCATATTTACAGCATATTCAGTACTACCTAATTCACCACACCTCAGCACATTGTTAGATTACCGTAACGAGGGCAGCTGCGTAAAACATAATAAAAGTTGATGGCCTTACTCTCATCACCAGTGTGCAAGAACACGAATTCTGTGTCGAAATTATTTCTGTCAGAAGAGTTATTTATATACGCCACGAAAGTATAAAATCTTCCACGGGGAAGTGCGTAATTACGCTACTGAGGCGTAAAATTCTGATTGTGCTGGAAATGATCTCCTCGGGACTGCATTTTATCCTCCAGTGGACTAGCCTTTGTTGGCAGCGTTTCTTTTTTTCTTCTCTCTTATGGCTTTAAGCCTCGTCGACATAAAGGTCATTAGAAGCGGAAAAGGAAGGGGGACGAGGAACAGCAAGGTAATCGCCCATAGACTTTTGAAGGAAACATCCCGACATTCGATTGGAGTGATTTGGGGAAAACCTGGAAAATCAAAACCTGGATGGCCGGACGTGGATTAGAATCTGCGTCCTCCAAAATGCGAAGTGAGAGTGCTACCGCTCACCACCGAGATCGGCGGTAGCGTTTTAACTGAGTTTCAGAAGGTTCACCTTGTTTCTAATATCGTTCTTATTCAACATGATTTTTTTTTTTAAATTTAAGGAACGACTAAAACACTGAAGACGAGAATTGTGTTTTGTCAAGAAAGTACCAAACATTGTAGACAAGCGCTTAACGTACAGACCTAGCATTAGAAAGGACAGGTATTGATCCCGCGTCCAGCCATCCACATTTCGGTTTTCCATTGTTTGCCAAGATCAGTTCAGGCAAATGGCGGGATAATTCCTCCAAAAGGCCGTCGTTATCTGATTTCTTCCTTATTCTAGGCTCCAATCCTTTGACGCTTTTAATTATATCGAGGTTGAACGGCCATTAAGTCCTGATTATACACAAAATGCACAATAAAGAAAGTTGTAACAGATCAGATTTAGCATTTCAATTACATGGGATATACTTGGTTGTGAAAACTGGCGAATGACAAAATCTGGTTATTATGAATACAGTTTGTGGATCATTGCATCACATTAAGATTAGTTCGTATTCAGCCAAATGTCATTTTATTTGTCTATCAGTAGTCAACTAAATGATGTGTCAAAATCAGATATGGTGTGGGAAATATCTCCTACGCATTAGCGCTTTTGAGCAAACACGCGTTAATGTTAATTTAACTGGTTATTTTTCTATAGACTTAGTAGGTATACCGATAAAAAGTCTTAAATTGCGATGCAAAAGGATTAATATCCTGTTTCGCCCCAAACATTTAAGGTTGCAGTTAAAATCGGACAGATTAGCCATTGGTAATTATGATCTACGATTAGCAATACATGTATGATAGATAATATTCTACACACCTTAAAACTAATTCTTCGAATAACGACAATACTCTGAGTCTTTGGTGATTCCAATTTAGTATGGTATCTCTATGTATAGCATACTTTACTATATGCTATACATAATTGTTTTAATTAATATTACTGACTAAACCTATCAATAATAATTGGAAATGGGTATATACTTTGATTCAAATGCACGAAAAAATGTAACGTTAATACTAAACGCCTTAAATTTATATGTAAGATTGATATAACTTACGGTGACTAATGGCTTAAAACACTTTCCTCTAAATACGGGCACTGTTATCGTATAAATATAAATCTAATAATGGCACAGAATAATTAATTTTAAAACATTGAGAACGATCCATCAAATATAAGTAATGCGCCACGTGAAATAGTTCTCCGATGATTACTTTTGAATTTATAACGGAGCAGATTGAGGATTTGAGTGACGCGTTTTAAAGGACATTTTATTTTTTCGTATCCGACTTCTCCTCTCTCTTTCATTAAACCACGAAAGCAATAAACATTTCAGAGGAAGGAAATTTCAAGCTCTGTGCCGCAACTCGGGAGGGAAGTGGAGAGGGATGAACCAGTGAAGTAAAGTTTAATTGGTTTTAAAGAAGGGAGTCGAAAGCAAGAAAGTAAAGGCAATGAGAGAAGTGCAAGAAAAATGTGCTCAGTGTAATTAGATTATGCGTGGCAGTTAATTCATGAGTTACACGGCTTTCTGTAAGATAAGCAGTAGGGTAATAATACACTAATCATGATAATTGAACTTTTATTTCCAATTTAGACATTGTGCGTTATTTATTTGATGGGCTATAACAATGCTGAACAATGGTCCGGGACGTTGTGTTATAAGCAGTACATGTTAAGAACGGTTACCCGTAAAGCAGCTATTAGGCCTAACCAAAGCCGTGACTGCATAATAGAAAGAGTCTTGAGAGCTCACGCTGTTCGCTAGTCTTTTCCACTGTCACTCACTTTACATTATTTATGTCTTCGTATTTTTATTTTACAACTTTCTTCAACAGCGCGTAATATAATTATAAATACAGTATAATAATACTGGAACCAGAATAAAGTCTGTACATGTAAGATATTTTCCAGTAAACGAGTTTGGTGAAAAGAAGAATCAACCATTTTAAAATCTGTGTCCGTCTGTCTCTTTGCATGTACTGGATTCACGCAAATGCTACTGGTCGCATATTTATGGAGGTTTAAATACGGTAAAACCCCAGGTTCCAGAGGTAAAACAGAGTACGTTTCATTTTGATGCGAAATCTGAAAGTGTCCATAAATTAGTCATCGTTTTTCGTTAAACGCGATTGGTGCCAAATTTACTGGCTGGGACATCAAATAACCTGCAGTACGTTGCCCCACGAGTAAAATAAGGTAGGTTTCATTGTATTGTGATGTCGAAATGCTGAGTAATTAAGGTAAAAATGCTAGGATTCGAACAATGTACAGTCCATTGTACCAGGACTGTTATAAGTTATGTTTTAGTTTGATGTTACGAATAGCTCAGAAATTAAGTTTCTACAAGTCAGATCCATTTAAAAGGACAGTTATTTTCTCGCAGTCTAAATGTTTATGTGATCCCAGAACAAGTGGCAAGGTATTCTTTGGAGGAAATAAGTTACAGTTTTTTAATTTTTTTATTTGCTGGTGATGTGTAAACTGTGATATAACTGATTTAAGAGAAAGATCCACGTGAATGACATTGTTAGTATTACCTAGAAATGTTTTAATTAAAGCATATTGATCATTTAATTTGTAAACTGGTATTTCTCACACAATGAGAAACTTACTTAATTAAAAGGTTTTCAAACGAATTGTGTCTGCGTCTACGTTGGCTACGACGTCTCCCCATTTCGGTTCTCCGTTAACAGTAGTCCGGGGAATTGATGGATATGTATCTGAGTGCAATGTAAAATAAACTCAACCATAAATGATTTACGTATCTGTGTTGATTGTAGACGGGGAATAAAAACAAAAATGCTGTGAAGTTAAATTCAGTGGCCATGACATAATGTACCGCATTTCGGTTGGCCGTTATAATGTAGCGATAATTTTCTGAATATGTATCTATGTTATAGCTAAATATTCCTGTTGAATCAGATGTGGTTACGTCATGACAAGTAGAATACGAAAGTATTCTCACAGCTTAGGGGCTAGTGCTCTGCCCTTGTTTGCAGTGGACCCAGAATTGTGACCGGCCAAGAAATTTGTTTTGAGTTTTAATTGAAATATTATTTTAATATACTCCCTTGGTCCGAAGATTATTATTAATAGCAGTTATAAAATGAAAAAGTCATAATGGCAAAGGAAATTACCAGAATAGTTAATGTAGTACACAACAAAGATGTAGCATTAAAATTGCTTTTACCACGATTTTAATCATGCATCGTTATATTTTACAGTCGAGGAAAATTTTATTCGGCATCAGATAAGTGTTCCTGAGGTAAACCTCAAGTTTTCTAAATGCAAAACTGCTTAAGGTAGAAGCAGACTGATTTTATTTTACTACCTCCAGAGTCCAAGTATCCATTAACCAAAATATTTTTTCTGTCACATCTAAATCGTTGGTTAAGATAGCCTCAGTAACTTTCATACATTTATCATGTGTGTCCTAGTTATCAACGAAATTAATCTTTTTGTTTTGTGCTCTGCGGGTTAGAAATGAAAACAACATTGGGTGCCAACATTTAGCCTTGTTTCTATGATTTGGTTTGATTTACCAATGGTAATTATAATTTTTACTGTTAACACGCAATTGCCATACAACCCGACTTGAAAATGTTACTCATATATGTAAATATGGAGCTATTCAGTAATCTCAGTGTAGATATTTATTACCTAATACTGGGAACAGCGGCTTCTCGCCCCTAATAATCAAGTTTAACAAATTGTGGTGGTGTAATAACTGGAATCCTATTAGTATAGAACCAGCGTTAACACAGATACGACATTAATATTACTTCAGCCTCTTAATGGTCTTAATATTTCGATAGTGCACTGATTTCACGACGGCTTAAGCTCCTCTGAGAAAACGAAAAAGCCGATTATGATATATGAATTAAAGGCCGTCTTCACAATTTCGCTGCAAAAGCTTCTGGAACCACCTAATGTAGAAAGTAGAGATTTTATCTAATAGCCACTAACTTCATCTTTAACGATTTCTCTGAGCAATAATTGTAATGAGTGCCTGTAACTGAAACATTTGGCTAGCCATTAAAATAGTAGATATGGACGGCAGCGCTTATAGGATTCGGTTTGTTGTAATTGGTGCGGACACTGCAGACAGACACATTCCACGCCAGGTGCGGACGGTGCAGCCCGGTGCATATTAAGCACGCTAATGGCCGTTACACGTACAGCCCCTGTCGTCTGTAACGTCCATTAGGAAAAGGCCATCGAGCGCGCTCTAACGGAACTGGAAAGCGTTAATACTAACGCTGCTTTCATTACATACCGACCCCGTATCTGAACTGGAGACGCGCTTTGGGATATTTCCAAAATGGTAAAAGTTTTGTTTCTGACAAAGAAATACGCTGTTCTATTCTGCATAATTTTCTAGTACCGATCTCTAAAACAAAATCAGATATTGTAGACTTTTTACTCAATCCCGTGGTTCTACGTGTACAGAAAAAAGTTCAAGTTTTTTGATGGCGGCCAGCGGGAAACGCTTCTTGTATCAGGAAGACAGATTTCTCTTTCATCAGAAATAATAATAATATTTTTTGAAGGGATTTAGTAATAAACATAAACTCTTGTTACGTTACAATTTTGTCTGAATCGTCATTTTAGGTAACTGTGCTGAAAGACACCACTACTTCCCAATTACACATTCAATAAATAAGAGTTGTCTATTGGGCAACAAATTTTGTTTATTGTCACATAGAAAAAAACAACTCAAAAACTAATTATCAGAACATTCGTAGGCAAATTCAGAAAGAATGAGTAAAATTAAGTAGTTTTTATTACACCTGAGACGCAAGTACAATAGTCCGATCAACTTCGCTCGAAAATTACTAACTGCGCTGCCTATCACGACCTGAACGGCGAGCTTTTATCCATTTCTTTCAACCTCCTAAGTCGTTTTTCTTCAGCTTACTTCCCAACGCTACACTAATAAATCTCAATATACTTACGCCCTCTCAGGAGCCATGTTGTAAACAATACTGTTTAAATAATAAAATAAAATAATTTATGTATATATTGAACCGATTTACATTTATTTTTTTGCAAAATGGTTGGCGTTGTCCGGAGAAGGTTTAAAGCTAACGATATACTCTCGATCAGAGCAGTGGAAAGAAACCATAATTCATTCATCAGGTGGCACATTAAAATCATTTATTATTTCAAAGGCATTGGTAACCATGTGTGTCAAAACAACATCGCATTGGCAATCAGATGATCTGGAATTGAGGCGACTCTTTTGAATGGTTGTTGAACAGCACATTAAGCACTTAAATTTCAGTTGAATATATATATCAGTAAAATACAAACTTGCAACATTTCTTAAGCATCAGGAATGAATACAGCGCTGATAACCTATCGACGTCACGTATTATATAATTAATACGAGATGTACAGGCAAATAAGATAAGGTTTTTTTATTAGAGAAATGTATGCAACTGTAGGTACAAATACACCGGAACGTGTAAACATGTGTTGCAACAGCGCACTGATAACATCACGTGCCGTTTTACGTACTATTATTGCTGCCGCATTGTTTGCTCTGGCATTAAAAACTAAATTCTCGTTATAAATAGGCTTAGTAAAGTGATAAGAACAGCTACGTCTACTTCCGGTTGGAACCTAACAAACACTGGTCGTTGCAGACGAGGTTCGAAGTAGACGTAGAAAGACGTCATCAGCACTGAGGTAGAGTGTCGGCAAGATGTATCCAGACGTCATCCGCAGCGAAAGTGTTAAGAACTGTGTCGCGATCTTATTGAAATGGCCATCAATAACTAACAATCTTTAAGCAGATTAACACAGAGAGATGTGAAGCAACTGAAAACGATCGGTGTTTGTTTTGAAAATGTAGGTTGGATTACAGGATCGTCCGTACGATAAAGATTCAGCACATTTCGTGAGCCAAGAAGTGCTACCGTTGGTGACTATGTCAAGTCTCATGAGCTGATGTGTATAAAAAAGAAAAAACAACGTGTGTGTGTGTTTTTAAGACAATTCCAAGATTGAAATGGAACTGCAATGCTAATATTTTCTTTATAATCCTGGGTTTTCGTTTCGTTGTAAGGTTGACAATGTGTGTGTGTTTGTTTTTTTTTTAAGTAAAAGCATACGGAACAATATATTATTAGGGTTGATTTAAATTACCGGTACAAATAGACATATTAACCACTCGTGCCAGATTCTTTTATTACATCTTAGGCATCTTACACCAAGTTGGTTATTTGGAGCTGAAGAATATGAGTTACCTACAGACTGTTTTATGAATATGTTCCAACTTTTATTTATAATTTTTGGGACATTCGCATACTAACACTACTACAAGAGCCTTTTCTTCATGATGTGTTTATTCTTCCCTTTGATGGGTATAGCTATCCTGCTACAAGAGCCACAGAGCTACGAACTATCCCCCCTGGTGTTTTCGCTGCCGAAGCAGCACCTCCTTATCGGCGAATGTTCGCCTTGCTCAAGTTGCAAACTTGCTGTTAATCGGATCAGCCAAGCGCAGCCACAACTGCTTTATTGCTAACCTCTGATGTAATTCACCACCAAGGTAAACTAATGCCTTACGCAAACTCTGTTGGTACCGGAGACAGCTTAAAATCCGCAACTAGGGCGCAAGAATGTATCATATTTTATGAAAACAACAAACAGTTACCACCAGTCGAAAAACATAAGAAATTTGTTTTCAACGCTTTCACAAGTTCTGGTACTGATGCATCAGTTACGACCAATCCCCAACTGACTATGTTCTTAGGCATTAGAAAAGCAAGGGGTCCATCGGATGTATACAACATTTCATAGTTTAATGTCACGCTGTGAGGTTAATCTTTATCTGTACATATTATAAACACGAATATGTGTAACTGATATATGAAACACTATAGTTTGACGTCATTTTAGCCACGAAAATTAAAGCTACACTTTTTTAAAAAATGACTTTTTTCAGTGGCGATTTGAACATGGCAACATTCTAAAAGCTGATTACGGAGACTGACGCACGGTTGTATACTTCTTTACTTCCAGGAAGCATGCTTTATACTGACATTTCACTATCCCCTATCCGAAGGATTGTCGGCGAGATCAGAACGGCTGTCAAGCTCCCTTGTGGCAGAAACTCTTAAACAACACTACAAACGAGACGTCAGTGACTGATCGTAATTATCATTGCTGGGAAAATTTCATAGTTCGATTTGTTCTCCAAAATGTTTTTTTTTTCGCATTAAAAATTGATTTTTATTAAGTTTTCTCACATTAGGTAGTAGTTGCTGGTAAGTGGTCGTGTGGCGTAGAACGGGTGATCAACAAATGCTGGGTTTGGACGTTGAGATTCAATACCTTGCAAAACTAAGTCTCCGCAAACGCCTCCAAGCTCCAACCATCCTAACCTCTGTCCAGTGAGTATTGGATTAGCCACGACTCCTCCATCCAGCACCAAAGACTCGAAAAGGAAAAAATCTTCGTACCCCCAAAAATAACTGAAAATTCAAATTGATCTTCCATCTGAGACATAATGAACTCATTTCGACCGATTGTTGAATGGGTTCGCTGTATTTATGGTGGAAAATTTTTGTTCCTAGTTAATCTAAATCTAAAGTTCCTATTTATTCGCCTTTCTGGGACGTTCCTTCGCATTTCGTCGTCTTCTTGACCCCTTCCTAAAGTCGTCACATTGTACAGGGAATATTGTATATTTAAAACTACTAAGTACTATGTGAAGTTCGTCAGTGGCTATTGGATCGATTTTAGCATCACATTCAGCATGACATATCTTACCTTCAGGTTTCTATGTCCACAAATCCTCATAATTCTGTTCCCACTTATATATATACATATATATTTATAATCATCACCTTATCAGTTTTTGTTTTATTGAGACTTTTTATTACCATATATGCCTTACCTTGTCTCCCACAGTTATCATGCGCAAGATAGAAGATCTACATTTACCATGGTTGTCTTCTGATATTTCTTATTTCTCTTTTAACCGGAACAATTACGGTATTGGATAAAAATTTCTTGAACCTCCCACAGGCGGAGTGCGTCAATCAGATGCGACGTTGTGGGGCTGTTCTCAGACTCCATCTTCAGGCGAGGTGTCGGGTTGACAGATAGACAAACCATGTAGCACTGAAGTACAATACGTCATAGAGAGTAGCTTAATTACTGGGTGTGTACGGGACTTCATTCCGACTGATCCAGATGGGTGAACGGTAAGACACGAGCCCAGCATTCGGCAGGACGTGGGTTCTAATCCCTTTCCCGTTATCCATATTTCGATTTTTCATGGTTTCCCAAAATCCACGTTAACGCCTGGATGTTTCCTTCAAAGGAGCGCCCACAGTTCTTACCTAATTTAATGCCCAAGATAACCCGATGACAGCGAGGTATGTATTTAGATAATCATCATCATCATCCTCATCCTCAACAGGTTCCAGTCACTGACCGGGTCTACTTCGTGCACAAGCCTTTCCATTTCCTTCTTTCTTCCCACCATCTCTTTGTCACCACATTGTTCGAGCCCTCTCCTCTCTTCCGTACACACTCCTCCACTCCTTTCAGCCACCCTCTCTTGCTCTTCCTCTGGATCATTTACCATGCATCTTAATTTCGTGGATTTTTCTTGGGATTCCCTGAACCTCCATTCTCTTTACATGTTCATATCATCTCAATATGTTCCTCTCTACCATTTCCTGTAGTGGTTCCTCTTTTACCGTTCATCTAGTCACTTCATTTCTTATCCTGTCCATTTTAGTAACTTCCATTCTACCTCTTAGAAACTTCAATTCGCTTGCTTGTACCCTGCTGATGTCCCACCTCTTCATTGAACAGGTTTCAGCATCATATGTAAAGATAGACACATAGTATGTATGATAAATTACTCTCTTGCTTCTGTGTGGCTCATCTTTATTCCATATCAGGCTTCTACACTGAGGTGACAAAAGTCATGGGATAGCAATATGCAAATATATAGATAGCAGTAGTGTCGCTTAAAAATTGTATAAATGGTCATTACCTGGGCAGGACTTTCATTTTTTAACAAATGCTTCGTGTGAGAAGGTTGATTATGTGAGTATAGCCACACGACGAGAATTAATGGATTTTGAACGCGGTATGCTAGTTGGAGCTAGACGCATGGGACATTCCATTTCGGAAATCGTTACGGAATTCATCATTCCGAGATCCACAGTATCAAGAATGTGCCGAGAATACCTAAATTCAGGCATAACCTCGCATCATGGACAACGCAGTGGTCGAATGCCGGCACTTAATGAGCGCGACCAGCGACGTCTGGGTAGACTTGTCAGTGTGAACAGACAAGCGACACTGCGCGAACTAACAGCAGGAATGAATGTGAGACGTCCGACGGGCGTGTCCGTTAGGACAGTCCGGCGAAATTTGGCTTTAATGGGCTATGGCAGCAGAAGACCGACTCGGGTGCCATTACTAACAGCACAACATCGCCAACAGCGGCGCTTCTGGGCTGGTGACCATATCAGTTGGACCGTAGACGACTGGAAAAAAGTGGCTTGGTTAGATGAGTCACGATTTCAATTGGTAAGAGCTGATGGAAGGGTACGAGTGTGGTGCAGACCCCATGAAGCCATAGACCCAAGTTGTCAACAAGGCACTGTGCAAGCTGGTGGTGGCTCCATAATGGTGTGGGATGTGTTTACATGGCGTTCAGTTACTGGGAGACCACTTGCAACCATTCATGGACTTCATGTACCCAAACAATGATGGAATTTTCCAGGATGACAGTGCGCCATGTCACCAGGCCATAACTGTTGGTGATTGGTTTGAAGAACATTCGGGAAAATTCCAGCAGATGATTTGGCCACCGCGATCGCCCGACATGAATCCCACCGATCATTTATGCGACATAATAGAGAGATCACTTCGTGCAAAAATCCTCCACCGGCAACACTTTCGGAATTATGGACGTATATAGAGGCTGCATGGCTCAATATTTCTCCAGAGGACTTCCAATAACTCATGGAGTCCATGCCACGTCGTGTTGCTGCACTTCGCCGGGTAAACGAAAGACCGATACGCTTTTAGCAGGGTATCCCATGACTTTTGTCACCTCAGTGTAATGCTCGTTAGAAACGCCTCTGCTTTTCCTCTTTCAGTTATCTCGTCATAATTTCCTTCACATTCCTCTAATATACTCCCCAAGTACTTGAACCTGTGTACCTTCTTTAGTTGTTCACCTCTTTAGTTGTCTCCTTTTTCTTCACATATTCATCCCTTGCCTCCCGTGTCATCTGCTTGAACCATTCCCTAAAGGCCCTGTTTTTGAGTTCCACTGCTTGTTTTACTCTGTCATTCCACCATGCCGTTTCTTTCCACCTTTTGGTGTTACCAGTCCTTCCACACACTTTTTTTCTGCTGCTAGAACTAACGTCGTTTTAAAATATTCCCACTCCACCTCCACTGTCCCCATTTCCACTGTGGGTATCTTACTCCTTACTATTCTCTGGTATTCCTCTACATTACTCTTCTTTTTCAGTTTCCATATCCTTCATCACCTATCCTGTCGTCCTGATTTTCTCCTCTCTGTCGCAATCCTTAGCTCCGTTACCAATAGACGGTGATCACTGTCTAATGCCTCTGATGGTATTACCTTCACATCTTCCACACTCCTCTTCAATTCACCATTCAATATGAAGTAGTGCACAACTGACTTCCTCTGCCAATCGCTATTATACCAGGTTACCTTGTGGCTCTCTTGCTTTTTGTACCAGGAATTTCCCTTTTTCAATCCATCTCGTTTGCAGAAATCCAGTAGCCTTTCCCCTTCTTTATTTCTGCCACCCCATCCTTCTTTCCATATTACTTCCTCATACCCCTACGTTTCTGTACCTACATGAGCATTCAGGTCTCCCATAATTATAATAATATTTTGCCCATTTAACTGTCTCTGCAACTCCTGTACAAACTCCTCCTTCTCTTGGATTGGAAAGCCTACTTGTGGGGCGTATACTTGCAGTACATCCAGGCTTCTTCCTTTGACCGCTATCTTAATCTTCAAGATTCTGTGACTAATCTCTTCCACTTCCTCTTTCAGCTCCTCTCGCACAACTACCCTTACTCCATTTCTTCTCCCTTCCTCATTTCCATTGCAGTACAGTTGATAACAATTTCACAGTTCCCTTCTGCCATTTCCTTTCCACTTTGCCGCACCCAACCCCAAAATATCCAGCTTCCTTCTCTCCATCATGTCCACAATTTCCTCCACTTTCCCAGTTGATGTCCGTATATTCAAGGATCCAAATCTTAAACCGTTTCCACAGCCATGTCCTCTGTACATTGCTCCCTCCTTACCGAGGTTTGTTTTTGTTTTGCAAGCAAGCTCTATCCATTACCGGCTTGCTAGGCCTGTCGTACTGTAATAAATATGATTTTATTCTCACGTCTTACTAGTACTTGTTACTCCTTAAGCCTTGTATCCACTTGAGCACGCTCAGGCGAATGAGCCGCTCAGTGAAGCGAGCGGCTCAAGTGTGGACGCCTGAGTGCGCTCGCAACGAACGACAGCGAGCGCGCTCGGGGCGAGCCGATCGGTTGTCGGTATTTTGGAATGCTCAAAGGCGAGCCAGTGTGTGCTCGGCGCTCAGTGTGGACGCTGGTTTTCGACAATGAGCGCGAGCACGTGGGATAATGAACTTTGTCTAACTCTTATTGATGCTTACGAATCGAAACGGGTATTGTGGGATAGCTCATATGAACAATATTACAATAGAACTAAAAAAAGATGATGCCTGGCGCGAAATTAGCGAGGTATTAAAATGTAGTGTTGATGAAGTGAAGAAAAAAATTACAAGCCTGCTAGGGTCGTTCAGGCGGGAACGATCGAAACAGAAGAGAACTTCTATAACGGGAAGCGGGAAGTCTTTTTTAATAGTGTTTCTCGCAGCTAATTGCGTATAAATTGATTATACATTGGAAAATACATATAAACTATACTTCATTATTTTTTTTCAGCACAAGATGAAGTTTATGTATCAAAATGGTTTGCTTTTGATCGAATGAAATTTTTAATGGATAAATGTGAACCAAATGAAACAAGAGATAATTACAATGTAAGTTTATTTCTTGATTGGTTATACATTTGTAATTTAATTAACATTGTATTGCCAAGGTAATTCAGAATTGGTTATAAAATGCCTTGCGATATGCAAACGAATTTCTTTACTTTGATTGGAAGATCTTCTTGGTAAATGTGGCAAAGCAGAGAAAGATTGTAATGGCTCATCGCTTCTAAATGAACCCGGAATAAACTCACCGTTTTGTTCCCTGTCAAAAGTCACAATTGGGCAGTAGTTTTCTAGAGTATTTCTACGATTTCGCATGTAATTATGCAAATGTGTGATAGCCATTACAATTGAAGTCGCATTATTTACGTCTACCATCATCGGTTTACGTAATACTCTAAAAACTGATGCAATAATGCCAAACACATTTTCGACAACTCGTCGAGCTCTAGAATGTCGATAATTGTAAATACGTTCAAGGTAACCTTTCATATGATAACTGCCTGCAAATGGCTTCATTGTATATTCATTAAGAGCGAATGCATTATCTGCCAGAAAAACATAAGGTACTTCCATAACATATGGAATTTGCAATATGCTTGGTGGTGGAATATTCAAACTTTTATTTTCTAGTTGTCTGTAAAAGTTAATTCATCACCAGTTACGCAGTCACCAGTTCCACCGCTACCAGTTTCAACATCGGCTGTTCAATTGCCACGATCAGTGGCAGCAAACAAACATGATCAATTAAGTGCCCAAGAATTAAATGTAAATCCTTAAAAACATTTTGATTTTGTGCAATGTTAATTCATCTCTGACAAATATATAATTGTTTGACCCAATTTTTATTGTAAACTTCAATTCAATGCCATAATAAAAAAAACATAAAATTAACCTTTAAATATATGTTTGTAACTAAAATAAAAAATGGTACCAACCTTTATATAATCTTGGAGTGACTGAACAATGGCATCACAGACTTTCGGTACAAAACGGCTGATGCTTTGTTTAGATACTTTAAACATATATTGCAGACTTGTGTAGGAATCTCCTGAAGCTAGGAATCTTAAAGTTATTATTAATTTATCTGCTGGTGGGATCGCATCACGCATATGCGTATCCTGCATTTTAATATGAGGTCCAACTAATGACAGCAAATGTTCAAAATCAATTCTTGACATTCTCGTAAAGTTTTGAAATGTCTCATTGTCTCCTTCAAATGTCAACTCGCGAATTAAACTATTAAGATGATTTCTTCACTGACGATAACTTTCCCTAATCCACCACCTTGGTACTTTCTTCTTTGATATTGCATGGATAATAATAAATGCTGCAGCTGCCACACGCACGCGTGACGACATGTCAATAGCCGAGCGTT
This sequence comes from Vandiemenella viatica, assembly GCA_031002005.1. Classification (NCBI taxonomy): domain Eukaryota; kingdom Metazoa; phylum Arthropoda; class Insecta; order Orthoptera; family Morabidae; genus Vandiemenella; species Vandiemenella viatica. The sequence goes on along the minus strand of JARYHS010008074.1, from coordinate 330,398,072 downwards.
TACTGAGCACCGGCACAATGCTCGTTCGACCAAAATTTCCTTTTACCTTGAGCACGCTCAAGCGAGCGCGCTCAAATCAATGAGCGGCTCATTCGCCTGAGCGTGCTCAAGTGGATACAAGGCTTTATGTTTCATTTTCTACCTTTTCACATAATTTACACTCCTGTATTCATCTCTTTTTTACCTCATACTTGCGATTTTTTAAATGCCTTCATCATAAGAATTTGTTGTTCATCTAAGTAACCAATTGCGATAGAATCTTTGTATCTCATTGACGTATAAAAGTTTACATACACCTAAATGTTGGTTGAGAGTTCCATAGTAAAGATAATCACACTACGATGAATCTGGAAATTAACTATCAAGTGTAATTCTTCCAACTTCGCTTACATAAGCTGCAGCCTTGTGCCGTTTATTACCATCGTGTAGAAGCAAAATGCTACGGATCTCCATATTATTGTTTAAAAATTAATGACTATAATCGAGTGCTTGATGTCCAAGCAGAAAACTAATTTAAAAGTCCCAGAAGATGATCTTAAAGTCAAGAAGCTTTCACCTTCAACGGAGCTGTGACGTCTTTTGCACGCCGTTCCATACTCGACGTCCTGTTTTCAGGAGTATAATGGTGAACCAATAGTTCATTACTTGTGAAAATGTGCATCAAAAATGATTTCCTTCTATTACAAAGTGCTCTAGATCTACTGAGAAATTTCAGAATGTACAACATTTTGATACGTATTCAGTATACTTGACATCCAACTTGAACTGAGTTTCATAAATTCAAGTTCTTTTAGTTGATAGTTGCACACCGAGCGTGGTGTTGTAACGGTTAGCGTTCCGGCCTCGCATTCGGGAGACGGTGGTTCGAATCCCCGTCCGGGCATCCAGATTTGGGTTTTCCATGGTTTCCCAAATCACTCCAGGTAAATGCCAGTATGATTCCTTCAAAAGGCCCTGGCTGAATTCCTTCCCATTCCTTGTCCCACATCCTTTCCCGTCTCTAAAGACGTTAAACAGAAAAAAAAAAATAGCTGCACCTTTACAAAAGTTATTCAGCTGCTGCAGTAATTTCGCAAACCCAAACGTGTATCTTAGTATACGAGGTTTTCTAGTCACTCTGAGTAGAAAATACAATCTAATTTATGATACTTGCACACTTGAGGCTTCAGTGTGAATATAGATATGGTGATGAGGGAGATATCTCGTGCTGAAAGTATTTTTTCTGGAAAAAACAATGCTGAAGTATTGATGGTGCATGTAATAACAATCACAGTTAAATCTTCTGAAATAGATGTTTTCTATACGTAAATGTTGGAATGTTCCATAACGAGATGCAAACCTCTTTTTTTAATATTATTTTAGCATACTAACAAGCTCTAACAAAAAAAACCATTACCAACGAACTTCGTTTTGTTAGTTTACTTTGGCGAGAAAGTTTCACGTAACTTCGTGATGTTTACGCAGCCCTTCAACACTCTGTAATTTTAAATGAAGACCGCAGATTCCACGCGCTGCCAAAATGTAGAGGGTTCCACTAATAGACTAGACTAGTGAGAAGCCCCATTTAATTAAATCCTGTAAATGAAAGAATATGCTATGTGTACTCGTGCTGGAATTAAAGAATCTTCCTGCTTTGAAGTAGCTTCAGATGGACACGGCTCTCCTTCACTCTTATGAACAATTTTTTAAATTTTTATTTCTCAATGCTGTAATTCTCGTTAACATCGAGATTATAAGAGACGAGGGAGAATTGCAGGCAAGGAAATGGAAGCCATCCCGTCATGTCTTTTTGTAAGAACCATTATGAAATTCGCCAGGAGTGATTCCCGGAAAATTACAAATGTGAATGGCTGATTTGGATTTGACCTTGCTTCCTCTCGAGTCGAGTTAAAAACATGCCGGTTAAATGCAGTGAAAGTAAGTAGTTTTCTTCAAGAAATGGAGCTTCAATAAACAGCCTCATAGCCAAAAACTCTATGGAGTGTTTTCATTAAACGGAGATTGTTTTGTTTCTAGACTGTGATGACCATCAAATCTGAACATTGTCTTTGGCATTCCAGTCTATAACTGACGTCAAGATCTTTTCATCCAGCCATTGTTTTCACAGTATTTTCGCGTTTTATTTTTAATTTAACTACTCGCTTTCAGTTTTTTGATCCCTTCTCCTCTTAAAACCGAGCAAATATAAGTCTTTTTGAAACAAATTTATGTTCCTTATAGAATAAATAACATTTAGTACAGCTTCCATAAAAAAGATTGTCCTTAATTAATAATTACGAAATTACAACTGTGCTTTATTTAAGATCGCAGTTACTTATAAAAATATACGTTTTAGTAGACATGTTATTACTACAAATTAATACTTGGGTGAATATACTGCTATGAACATTCTGTGTTCTTGTGATGGTTTTTCCAACATTTCGATCACAAGCGAACTCGAAAAATAAGCAGAGGATATTATGCATGTTGATGAAATATCCTAGTAAGTATTAATAGTGAAATTTTTTGGTTCTTCACTGTGTTGACAACTGAAATGTAACCATTTATTTAATAATGAATAATGCCCCAATAGGTGGACAGCAATTAAAGTGTAGCCGCTACTTGAGATGTTAATTTATAATTAATAAGTGATTTATGAAAATATTGTATTGTTCCTCGGTGTAAGTTGCGGTTGGTATAAATTAATTAACACGATACTTTGAGTGCCATTGGGTTCAGTTTATATGCAACTAAATGTTGCTAGACATAAAAAAATGATGCATAAGTAAATGGTGGTCAACATTATCATATTAGAACTGAAAACTCACAAATTTGTAGTCAAAAATGGTCATATTTAAGTTAATAATTTTATTTATGAGAATTAGAACAAATCAAGAATAATATTGAGAAACATAAACTGATTGAACTTTCTAATTACAAACAAAAGTCTTGGCAATTCACAATGGCTGATTTCAGGCGTTTCAGGGCTTTCGAAACAAAGTTCTGGCTAACTGTCGCACGAAATAAATTCCTTAGCGTTTACTGATGGGAAAAGTGAGAAGCTTCGTAATACAACGGTTGTTTGCATTTGCGTGTTACTGGCTCAACGACGGTGTGCTCTGGGACAACTGATGTGGAGAGAGTCGTTACGATCAGACCCGGAACGGCTTCCCTTTCAGCGCCATGAGCTGGCGTGAGGAGCTGTTGGACGTCGGCAGCAACAGGCCACTTACAGCAGTCAGGCGCGACCGAGTAGTAGTCCAGACCAACAAACAGTTCACATTAAAATCAAAACCAAAAGTAGCTCTCTTACCGTTGTCTTTCTTTCAGGAAGGCTTCAGACCCTTCTTTCAGGTGTCGCCATCCAATCAGTCGATCCTGCAATTTAACTCGCCATTCGATAGGCCAGAGTTTTTTTTTTTTTTTTTTTTTTTTTAAATGGCATTTGGCGACGAAGGCCATATAGCCAGCTCAATGTAATGTAGTTTTCAGTGTATAAGTCATCATCCAGTATATATTGTATTTTCCAATGTATGGACGCCACAGGACGGACAGGACATTCACACAGACACACAACACTTAAACATCCATCCCCGCGGCCGGATTCGAACCGGCGGCCTTCGGCACGCGGAGCTAGCACTCTAGCCCCTACGCTCCGAGGCCGGCAAAGGCCACAGTTGTTCAACATTAATTGTTTTCCAGCCACAGGCTTCCCTTATTTGACCATAATTTCCTCTCACGTTCACTCAGTATTTCCAATCACACGATTGGCTGCTCTCCCACTCTTTGGATACGAAATCACTGAATTTCTCTACGATTTATAAAAATACTAGAGTCACTAGTGAATGGCATTAAATTCCTTTACTGTCCGCCATACACGTACTTTTCAATGTAAGCGCCTTCCACGCCGTCCTTAATCTCTGGCACCTCTGAAAGTTAGAGGTACAAGGTAAACCCTCTCTGGTGGTCGCTCTTCCATAGGATTCGAATGTTGTTAACAGACGCGGTCCTGCCAGGTAGACTCGATAGAGGGCCGCGTCACGTTAGGTTTTACCGTGTTCCCTATCCCCTACTGCCACGTATGGACTTAGAAAACCAAGTACAGTCCGGAAAATAAGCTAAAAATTCATATTATAAGAGCAGATACATAAATACTGTATACAGGGTGATAAAAAAATTAAAATATTTTAGGGGTGATAGCATGCATCAAAATAAGATAAAAATGTCTAGTAAATACTGGGTCGCAAACGCTTACTTTCGGCGTTATTAACAGTTGCGTAATGTGATGCCCGTCCACGGCAATGCAATGCCTCAGCCCTTCGGCGTAAGGAATCACGCACTCTTTGAAACTGTCTTGGATGGTGCTGTACGTGACGCCATGCATTGGAGACGTACAGGACCAACCAAGACAGTTTCAAAGAATGCGTGATTCCTTACGCCGAAGGGCTGAGGCATTGCATTGCCGTGGACGGGCATCACATTGCGCAACTGTTAATAACGCCGAAAGTATGCGTTTGCGACCCAGTGTTCACTAGGCATTTTTGTCTTATTTCGATGCATTCCATCACATCCTAAATTAATTTAACTTTTTTTTTAACGCTCTGTATATTGATATGAGACCAACAATCTATGAAGTCAAGATTAGATAACTTTATCATCCTTTAAGAAACACAGCGGTCTACTATGTATTATACTTTACTTTTAGAGCGTATTGTCGTTGAATTATCGATAAACACTTTCAAAACAAGATTTGTGATTAATGTTATTTATAAAATATATAACCAATGCTTAAACAAAATAAAAAGTGATAGATGCAAGTGGTAACTGCGAGAAAGAAATTTTCATCCATATTTTGTTGCAAGAGAAAAGTGGATCGTAGGAGTACAATCTATTTTTATTTGAACAAGGTGCTTATAGTAATTTACACAACATGAACAGGACGGCTGTTAAAACGTGATTAAGTTGCAAAATTAATTTAATTTCTTTATAAAATTAATTTAACTTGCATGGAGCTTATGCTCCGGAGACAATATGATTACTCATCTCTTCACGTTTCACCAATTTTAATCGTAATTTTTTTGAGTGCGAGTTCACTATCCTACTGGTTTAACTTTTACGATTTTTAATTTTAATTCCTTCCAGTATTTCTTGGTAACTGTTCAGCATTCCTCTGGGTATTTTTTACAGTCCCAGGATCCCTTACCTAGCAAAGTAAACTTTTTCACTCCACTCTGCCTGAAATTAAGTGCTAGTTTGTGGCCATGGTCACTGAACTTATCTGAATAACCTGTCATATTATGGACAATGATCAGTATTAGTTTAACTGAATGGTGGCTACAACAATATCTAAAAAAATTTAATAAAAATAACTTTACGTTCTTGGTTGAGTGAGTATTTAAAACCACCCATCACTTTCCAAATTTGGTGACCTGCGTGACAAATGACTACCTAAATCAGTACATATCTTTATATTCTATATATTTATCGAGTAACATGTAAGTGGTAAAAGTAACTATCAGTATTAAATTTAATTACACTCATTGATAAAGTTTTCAAATCGTAAAAATCGAGAAAGTTATCGGAAAACTACCAAGCTGGTGTGGGATATTGAGATGTAGGATTCACTTCAGGCCTTTGTGAGAAATGGTCAATAAAAATCGGTTATGAAAATATTACTTTTAAGTTGGGAGGAGAAATTATTAATTTTGATATATTAAAATATTTTATGAATTTATAATGAAGTCACCTTGTGGGATACCTTTACATTTACAAAAGGTACCTTTGTGATTTCACAATTTATCATTTACTAACAAGAACAACATGAAAGTTTTAAGACAATAAAAAAAACACTACATTCTTGATTAGAGATAAAAACATTTACGAAATGTAAATTTTTAATTGAATAGGGCGCTACCTCAGGTAACAATTAAAGAGGCCACTGAGGAATTTCTTTATCACGCAGGTCTCCCTGCTAGGGTCTCTTCTGGTCCAACCGAAACAGAAGTGCAATGCGGTTTTCTTTTTAGTTAATCAACGATAATTACCGTTGTTGCAGCCAATCTGTACAAGATGCATTGGTCCATACATGGCACACATGGCACACAATTCCACCAGTCGCGTCACTTGAAGGTTACCACTCAAGAGCACTCATCATCTAGGCAGATTACACTATCCGCCGCACTAAACAGCTGGCTCCTTCTCGCCAGTCCAGTCAAGGCGGCGTCTCCCGCCCCGAATACCTCTCTCTACAGTGGACAGCGGAAGCATTTCTGGCTTTAAGATTAATACTTGAAGGGCGGATCAAGAAAAACAAAGATACTTTTATGGTATTCGTTGATTTAGAAAAAGCTTTTGATAATGTTAGGTGGGACAAGATTTTCAAAATTTTAGAGAAGTCAGGTCTAAAGAATTGAGATTGAAGATTACTTTATAAACTATATACGAAGCAAGTGGCTGTAATAAAAGTAATGAATCACGAGAGACATGCATCAGTTAAAAAGGGTTTGAGACAAGGTTGTAGTCTACCTCCATTGATATTCAACTTGTATGTAGAAGAAGCAATAAAGGAAATAAAAGAAAAATTTCCACGTGGCGTAAGTGTTCAGGGAGAAAAAATTAGTATACTGCGCTTTGCTGATGACATCGTTTTGTTAGCAGAAAGGGCTGAGGATATTGAGAAGTTACTGAATGGCATGAACAAAGATTTTGGACTGAATATAAATCAAAGCAAGACAGAAATGATGAAATGTAACAGTAATGATACCAATACTAGTAGATTAAATATAAAAATAGGATCGGATGCAACAGGAGAAATAAGTGAATTCTGTTACTTGGCAAACACAATTACAACCGATGCCCGAAGCAGGAATGATGGCAAAAAGAGCCTTCATGAAAAAGAGAAACCTTTAGTTTCAAATATTGTTCTAGGACCTACAAACAACTCTATGTGTGGAGCACAGCGCTTTACGGTAGCGAAACTAGGACTTTAGGAATACCGGAAAGAAGGAAAATTGAAGCATTTGAAATGTGGTGTTACATAAGAATGCTGAAAATTAAGTGGACAGACAAAATAAGAAATGAACGAGGTTTGTAAATGATGGGTGAGGAAAGAAGTTTGTGGAAGAAGCTTACAGAAAGAAGAGACTGGCTGGTAGGTCATATTTTGAAACATGCTGGATTAGTTAATTTGCTGTTGGAGGGAACAGTCGAAGGTAAGATCTGTAGAGGTAGACAGAGATTAGAATATATGAAGCAGATAATTGAGGACGTGGGTTGTAACGGATATGTAAAAATGAAGAAGTTAGCACAAAATAGGAAGTGCTGGAGGATTGCATCAAACCAGTCGAAAGACTGACGACAGCAAAAAAAAAAAATTTAAATCAAATGGAAATACAGGGTGAGTCAATAGTCGCAGTACACCCTTTTATTTCAAAAACTCTGCAGGAATTGGGAAACCTGAATATTCCAGTAAGGTATTGCTGAAGTGGTCTATCTTTTACGGTATGTACCGAATATGGGCGCCATCTTGAAATCGGCCATCTTGAATCTAAGTCAATTTTTTTAAATGGAAAGGGGGTCGTGTGACACATCAAATAACATCAGAATTTTCTCAAAAGTTCATTCCTGTAAACAGATTTGAAATAGCAGTTGCGGTTCAAAAGTTATAACATATTTCGGTTACCCGTCTCTAAAGACCTCGCTGTTGAGAGACGTAAAGCAGTTAAAAAAAAAAAAAAAAAAAAAAAAAATATTTCGGTTAGAATTACAAGCCGGATTGTTCTCCAGAAAGGACAGTCATTTTATGTGTTCAACAGGTTGTCCCTCTCGGTCAACGCACATTTGAAGGCGCTGGATCCAATCGTCATGCACTCGCAGAAGGATTTCCGCAGAAATGCTGGCACACGCTCCTACAATGCGTTGCTGGAGATGGTGTTTGTTTCTTATTTTCTCTGCATACACAAGTTGCTTTAAATGGCCCCACAGATAAAAGTCAAGTGGTGTGACATCAGGTGATCTGGGTGGCCAATCCACAGAACCACGTCGGCCAATCCAGTGACCAGGAAATTGACCATCTAACCAGTGACGAACAACTGCTCCGTAGTGTGGTGGAGCACCATCCTGTTGAAAGTAGCAGGTAAAGCTGCCATCTTCATTCAGGACTGCGGGAAAAACCACTTCTTGCAGCATTTCCAGATAGCGTTGAGCATTTAGGTTCTCGTCAATGAAAATGGTTCCAATTACACGGGTACCCCATATCCCACACTACACCATAACCTTAACGTCACCAACTATCTTGGAAGGTTCCATCCAGCGTGGATTGTGGTCACTCCAGTACCTGTGGTTGTGACGGTTAACTTCACCACTGACATAAAAGTTTGCCTCATCACTGAACAAGATGCCTTGTGCAAAAGAGGGATCTTGTTGATGTTCCTCTAAGGCCCACGTGCAAAACTGCATACGTCTGTCTTGGTCATCCTCTGCTAGGTGCTGGAGTAACTGAATCTTGAATGGATGCCATCGATGGGCATGAAGGATTCGTATGATCGATGACTGGCTGATTCCACATTCTGCTGACAAACGTCGTGTGCTGCGTTGTGTGCTCTTCACGAAGGACGCCAAAACCATTGTTGAGGTTGTCTCGTCAGTAGCACTTTTTGGACGGCCACTTCGTGCCTTGTCAGCCACAGTCCCAGTTTCTCGGAATTTGGAAATTAATCACCTGACAGTGTTGTGTGAAATTGGAGGTCTTTCTGCGTGCCGGTTGTTAAAATCTGCAGCTATGACACGGAAACCTCGTTCTCCAGACATCAAAATGATTTAAATTCTCTCCTCCTTGGTCAAAGCCATCTTCAGTTATCTGCAACCAAAAAGCTATGTAACTTTTGAACCGGAACTGCTATTTCAAATCTGTTTACAGGAATGAACTTGTGAGAAAATTCTGATGTTATTTGATGTGTCACACGACCCCCTTTCCATTTAAAAAAATTGACTTAGATTCAAGATGGTCGATTTCAAGATAGCGCCCATGTTCGGTACATACCGTAAAAGATAGGCCACCTCACCAATACCTTACTGGAATATTCAGGTTTCCCAATTCCTGCAGAGTTTTTGAAATAAAAGGGTGTACTGCGACTATTGACTCACCCTGTATACTGTTTACGTTTGATTTACAAAATTCTAAGCCCCCTCCTTAATTTCTGTCAACGTTGTTCATACAAACTCACAGCTTTTAATCCGATTATAATAGTAATTAGCACTACAAAACAAGACGGTGTGGTAGCTCACAGATTAAGGCGCGTACTTCCGATAGTTTCTCTCTCCAGTCGTGCGTTCAAATCCCATGGTCAGCAGAAACAATAAGGAGTTATATTTGATTACACGAGCTACGCCGAGATCTTCCGTGGTTCTGATTCCACGATAAACGTTAGACCCCTGAGGAAAGGACTCGTCCTTCTTGCCTCTGACCAATAGCTTGGAACGTTTCCTTCGGAATGATTGGTCTAACCTTCGGGTTGTGGACTAAGTTAATTTCTTAGTTTTTGAAGTGAAAACTTTTTTAGATGCGTTGGGTGAAATTTGGATTCGTAAAATCTTATTAGTCCGTGATGTTAACAGTATATCTGTAGCCGTCCGGTGGTTCAGTGATTAAGATGTCTGGGGAACGAAAGTTCCCTGGTTCCAGTACCTGTCTCGGCGGGGCTGCTGTGTAATGTGAAGTACGCCAGAACGTTTTCTATGTTAAACTGTAGGTCCTCTGTACCTGGTAAGACTGTCGGATTAGGTTCAGGCGGCTAGGACAGGGACGGAATGCGCAGCCAGTAGAAACCCTGTCACCAGTTCAAATCAACCACACGGAATTATTATTATTTAGTATATCTATAGCTACAAGTTTGACGTGTTGCGCGTATGATATTGACAGTTTCAAGTTTTAACTTGTGTCGGCAGTCCCCAACCACTGCCAACTGTTTTTATTATTTCTTAGCGGTTGTACTCTTGCGTCGCATCATTCATTTTTTCTACTGGAATTTTTATTTTGTGTTATGAGCCCGATGAAGTCTTAAGATCTTATTCTGTATTTCGTCGACCGATGATTTACACAATAAGTTCGACGCAGAAAAATCATATTTGCTGTAGGTAGATGTAATCTTCACTGCCTGAATTCCTCCTTTCATTTGTTGTTAATATCGGAATATAGACCTGTTTTGGATTTTCGTTTGTCAGTACTCCTTAAAATCACTAGAGGGAGAAAAAAAAAACAGAAAAAAAAAAGAAAAAAAACCCCCAGCTTCCTGTTGCAGATGTACAAACTTCTGCTATGTAAGCGCATTTAAACGTGGACGGTAGTTCGTTGACGTTAATCACGGAGAGTTAGATTTTTGTTCAAATCCTTTCAAACCGAGATCTGGTACGAGTGATCTGTACAGTGAACAAAATCAGCTCTTTATTGGAGTCTGTATGAAAGAGCTTTAAAGTCTGATAACAGGTTCAACCCACGGTTTGAGTTAAGCTCTCAGCCACATGCCGTACGGCTTTCCAGCGTCGAAATTTGGTGAATAGTGGCGCAACCTGAAACAATTTGCGGCGGCAAACAAAGCAGGTAGTGAGAGCAGAGCACCGACCAACTTCGGGACAGACTGCGTGGTGAATAGATAGGGCTCTACCCCCTGTGCAATCTGCACGCTCAGATTCATGATCCCTATAATAGTTGTTATAATGCCTGCTGATGGTTTGACGATAAATAGTGGTGTAGAAATAACCAAATTACTTTAAAATATTGATTAGTGTGTTGCGTATTTTTAAATCCATGGAGGATTTTTTTTACATATTTATAGTAGATATTTCACATTTTCAATTTTTAAAATTACGAAAGCTAGTTGGAAACATTGTGGTGTTATCTCTCAGAACGCGCGAGTATCATGTTCTATATCAAACAGATTATGCGATACTAGCTGATACCCGCGACTTCGTACGGGTAGATTAAGAATTTCTTTACCAGAATTAAATATAGAAAGTTGTTAGTAGCAAAGGATTGGTCCCAAACAACACCGAGTCGGCATAATATGATCAGAAAACCGTCAGTATATCACTCTACCGTCGAACCTGTCTCTTGAAGAGAATCAATTTCCAACATATTTAAAAACATAAAAACAATAAAAACAAACGAATGTGAAGAGATGTGTGTGTGTGTGGGGGGGGGGGGCGTGTTCACTAAGGGCAGCCTTATTTCAGCATGGACTTTTCTTCTTTCTTCAGCATGAGCATCCGATTCTTGGGTTCTAATAACTTTAGCTGCTCGTGCTCTGCTTGAACTACAACTTAGGCCAGTTTACGTCCGCAAGGCATTTAAAAAAAGAAGGCGAAATAAACTGGTGCCAGAAACATTTAAGCAGACACAAAGTAAAAGGACAGAGAAAATCGACATATATACTAAATAATACGTTTTTTCTCTAAACGAAATTTGTTAACAAATTATACACTAACATAATGCGCGAGGAGCATAGCTTGAGCAAGCGACGTAACATTACAGACTAACACACACATCCGTCTCTCTGTCACCAATCGATAAGTTCTCAAAATTTCGTGACTACAACTGTTAATCATAACAAAAAAACAAAAATAAAAAAAAAAAAAAACAAAAAATGTCCTGTTCCCTCCCTACATATTTTCCTGTCAAATTCCGACAATATCGGTGTAGGCAATTAATCAAAAAGTAACAAACCCGACTGCCCAGGCGTGACTCTTACGATCAAAAACAATTTTTTAAAATCTTAGCTTCTACGGTCATTTGAACCGCAGACCACAACGCAAATATTAGTAAGCAAGCGTTTTAACCACTGAGCTAATTCACCGCCATGTGGAAGAACAGTACAGAGACCTCAAAATCGAACGCGTCTGTCTATCGCCGTTCAGTAATATTTCTAAATTATAAGACAACATGTATTATTTATACAGATAATTTTTCAACCAAATGTAGACAGTATTTTTCTCCTTGTTTCAAAGGATAAATGTGCAAAGTTTCATCGAGATCGGGTGAAAACTGTGGATTTGTATGATGAAGAAACAAACTAATAAACATACATACATTCATCTTTATATATATAGATATAGACAAAGGTAAAGGTCACTGAGTTCCTACGCTCCTGCCGCTTCCCGCAGTATCCACGGAGGTAGAGCTCCGCATTCCCATGACCTCCATTGCCACTAGAAGGATGCGACGTGGTCAGCGCCACGCTCCAGCCATTTTTTATCTTACCGCGCAGTTTCCTCCAAGGTATTTATTGGACAGCAGGCTGAGTGGGCCTGGGGAGCCGTTCCGGTCGTTCATCTTCGATGAAGAATCCTCGGCTTCATTGGGGATCGAACCCTGATCATCCGGGCCACAGTCAGACGCTTTACTGCCTCAGCTACGCGGCCGCCCGATGAACTGATGTACCATGCTAAAAAGAAATATCGGAGAAAGACGACGGAAATCTAAATGAGAAGATTATTGATGAAGCAATGTTCATGAAGAAAATATAATATTATTACACTGTGCCACATTAAACATAACTAAAATAAATGTAATAAAAATATTTACAAATTTTCATTTGCTTCATTAATGTACATAATAGCTATCCGTTCGTATGACGGTTTGTTTATGTTGATGTCGCCAAGCATACTATGTTACATCAGCTTTTTTTTATGTTAATTATCAAACTAAGCACAAATATCAGACTGGCAGAAAAGATGATTATAGACTTCTGCAACGAAACTTAATACTGTATCACTATTGACATAATAATGCTGAATTGATTCATATGTACACGTCTACCATAAATGATGCACATTTATGCAGTTTGTCTAGAAATTTTTCAAAACTCAATTTTAAACATATGGCCCCCTCAGCAGTGTCTAAATACTGTACTGTCAGTTTCGTGATTAATCGTAGCACCAGGCTAGGCGTACAAAAACTGTATTATCTTGACCGAGTAGCTAACATTCCGGCATACTTATTTGTTAAATGTAGTACAGAATCCTGGAGAATCATGCAAAAAATCTTCTGAAATTGAAATTGACAGATAAAGTTACTAACAGTTGAAATTATGTTGATTGTTATTTTTTAAAGATAAGTGTACGGTGATTATCACTTGAAACAATTATGATTTTTTATTCCTCGATAGAGCCACCTAAGTACCGTAAGGCACCGGCTACAGTTTTAAACAGGCGGTCAGTGTGAATCATGAGAGTTCTTACTGTCCTTTGATGGCAAATTATGTAAACAATTGTTTTGTTCTGCATGGCGTCATTTCTTCGGAACCTCAATGAGTGTCTTTACATTGCACTTCATGCCACGGTTGTTTTACTCCAGGGAAACAACGCGATCGGTTGGACACAGCGCTTTTCCGTGACCATAGTCTCAAAACCTTTAGAGATCTTGACGAGAAAAATAGCAATGATATTCCTTATACAGGTGCATTATGTGGGGAATGTGTAAAGAAGATGTTTGATTGATTGAGAAGATCGATGCCGCAGAGGCTCGGGCGAGGCAGCTGTCAGCTAGGCTGCGATAGACGTGTGGGTTACCCGACCTTAATTGAGAACTAATTAGTGGTTGCTGAGGGGAGAGAAGCTGTAAGCTGTGACGAGCACCAGCGCCAACCACCTGTCTCAATTATAGGCGGCTCCAGACTGGAGAGCGACTGGCGGTACGGCATCCGCTTCCACTGGCACGTGAAGGCCCTGTGTATTAATAACAATGATTCCTCTGGGAAGCACATAGAGGTATTTTATTCACAAACTGCACCACCATCCATTACACTGTTCAGTACCAATTCTGGCTGTCAATTACTATGTGCCTATAGTGATCGTTCAAGAGCTCGCAACTTAGATAATCGTATCAGACATCAAATCACTTTTATAGTCCTTTAGTCATCTGTCATACAATCTGTGTCCATATAGTAATATGGAATTAAAATATATAGATAACTATTGTTGTATCGTTAATTCCCAACAGCGACTACCCAAAATATTACTAGAAATATAATATTATTACATAATTTAATAATTGATAAAATTAAATTCGGACTTACAAACATAGAAAGAACCAGTAATTCGAAAGATTGTTCTACCAGCAGAGCAATCATACAAATGTCAGTTTTTTTTTAAAATTTATTTTAATAATGTATGTTTTTGTTTATTTTGGTCTTCGAAATAAAATTATGAAACTAATGGCATATGACGCCTTCTTGCAGATAGTGGATGCAACGGTATGTCTTGAACATACTGTAAGGAAGTAAGTGTATTTATAAGGTCTTACGATATGGTGACAGAGTGTCATTAGCTTGCGTTCTACATCTCTGTTAGCTAGAACTATAGTACATTAACGTCGAATCCGAACCACGAAGCTTGTTAGGATACTTTACGTGAACAAAGAAGTGGTTTGCCACGGACATGAACTGGAATCAAACCAAGCACGCTGGATTTCCATGGATTGTGAAGGGTGGTCGGATAGGGTAGGAGAGGGAAGTTAATATACTACAGTATGCAACAATGAGGAGACTTCATGTAGAAGAAATTAGTGCTATCGAATTTTAGGAACGAAAGATGCGCTCTCCATAACATCGGAAATTATTAATTTTATTTCCCTTTAAAATAATAAGATGAGAGCATAAAATTAAGCTGAATTAAATCACTTGCTGAAATGGAAGTAAAGTATATAAAATTCTTTAAGTACGAGAAGGAATAGAGATGCCTAGATGATGGATGATAATCTGGATTCAGAAGAACTTTTCAAAAGGAATCAATTCTTAAAGTTTCTCGCAGAAAGAAATGATGTACGTTGCAGCTGGTAGATGTATGAAAAAATAAATAATTTTGACAGCTGAAGTCGCTGTTAGTAATTGTGTCGATAGATGGAAAATTCTGGTTTTTGCCGTGGAACTGTTTGACTAATAAGTAGGCCTAAGTAAATTCTTGCAAGTGTACTATTTTTCATTTTCTGTGGTTGATCACACTGACTACTATAAAGTTTTGATTGCTATGTTTTCGTTAATAAAGTGATTTTTTGTGTTTATAAAGTAAAATAATTAGCATCACTGGAGATTATTATGTTTAAACACATATAAAAATTAAATTGAATTATAATAGTCATAAAAAAGTATAAAATAGGCGCAGATAAAAAGTTTATACTTCATATACATCTCGATACTCCGGTCCGGGCCAATTAATCAAGTTTCAAGTGGTATAAAGGAGACGTGACAGACCTTGCAGGCCTTTCTTAACCTGCGTCTCCGTTGACAAAATGGTGTGATTAATCACTGACACTTTGTAACCCTCACAACCATTCCTTTCATTTCTTGCAGATCTTATGAATAGACAAAAGATTTCTCAGCTTCGTCATATTTACTGTCTTCCTGATATGGAAAGCAACGCTGTTAGTTACGTCCGGAGAGAAGCGAAGTCTGTGATCCGGAGGACATTAATTTCAGTGATAATGTTTCAGTTTTCCAGGGAGTAATTATATTGTCTTAGTAAACGATATGATGAGACATTATCGGGATCACAATTTTAAAGCAATATTGGGACGTCTAGGATTCAGTACACTGTTACACTTTGATACTTCAACGTGACTTATGAATGGGAATGTTAGAATACTACAGGAACCACTTCGCTGTATCTATCACATTTCTGATAAAACTGTTGGATGATCTTGTACTGGCCTGAAAGGAAAAAATTATTAAATGATTAGATATATAGTGAAATGATCTAGCAGATGATACGCAAGTAATTTATTTCTCCATTCGTTGTATTAGTCAATAGGGCTTGAAGTGTACGAATGGGTGAATGTACGTTGACAAATTATTTCGTTGGCAAATTAGCAGTTTAATCTGTTAACAAATGAGCCGGGGGTATTATACACATGAGCTGTGTCAGCAGATTTACTGGACGCTGTTTACGTCACTATTGCGCTCTTAATTAATAACATGCTACTCCGTGTTTTGTATGTTACATCCCACGTAGAAGCAATTATTCTTACTAGAGATCGCCCAGTGGTCGAAATTCGACCATAATTCTTTAAGTTAATTACTACAACTACTACTGCTTACATTATAACAAAAAACTAATATCTCTGGTAGCTTACAAAGCACATCGCTGAAAGTACACTCAATCGCGATAAAACCGTGTGGTGAGTAAACTGCAACATGACCCAAATTGTCCTGTCGGTATCAAGTTTAGTACATACATTCCAACGTAAGCTTCTATTGCGTGAAAATGAGGAAAAATCACTTCAAATGTGGGTAGATGCACACATGTTATTAAGCAAGAAATACACGTTATTACATGTCTATATTATTTCTGTGTGTTTCTTACTCTTAATATTTGGTCCAGGCTGCATTTCAACCTAACCACAACTGCTATTAGTTACGGTAGACGCCATGCAATATATCTTATCACTGAAAAACAATATGTCAGCCCGCACAGAGAAATCGTAAATGTTACATGATTTTCTACTTATTATGTATCTGCAATTTGCATGTGGAAAGCAGTTTTTATTCAATAATGAAGACTTAGAAACACGTGGAATAAATTTCAACAGCTATGAACGTGTATTTCTTGCGTAACAACATGTATGCATCTACACACATTTCGAGTGATTTTTCCTCATTTCAACAAATTCGAAGCTTACGATATACACTATAAATCAAATATTATCGCCTAAGGAATGTGTGTACCAAATTTCAGACCCCACAGGACAATATTTGTAGGTTCCGACGTAATGCTAAACTCAGTATATAAAGACTTTGCTGCCATTCATGTACTCACTTTTTTTTTTTTAACTACCAGATTTCGTTCAAATGGTGGCTCTCCATCATGTTACAGCTAAATCAATTTGAACTGCATCATTGTAACATCGTATATCTAAATCACGATTTAATGAATTCCGAATATACTCCGTTTCGAAATGTTGCTTCTATGTAAATTCAGAGATTAAGCTCGGCTCTTTGGTTTCACCAAAGACCACAGAGTATCTCAATGCTGAAAATACACGTCACATAGTTGGATCCGATTTCACTCACACACACGTTCGCGAATTTATTTTTCATTTAATAATGTATTTGTAACATGTTTTAACTATGCTTATATTTTATTTGTTTTCTTTTTTTTTACTGTTGACCAAAGATCACAGATATTGGCAGAATCGCTAAGTGCCGTTGCCACTTAAAAACAATTGAATGTATGCAACGAATGATTTATTTTATTTAATTTAATGTATTTTCAACACATATTATATGTACATTTTGGCTTTATGCATTTCTTCGCCATATAAACTTTAACTATGCCAAATCTCACACTTCTCCGAGCGCGCAATATTCTGAAAAATGTTTCCAAAGTTTTCGCTTAGCGTATTAATATATAGATTTCTGTGTCATTGGATGCCTTGAGGACACATCTGGCATTGTGGCTTATCAGAATTTTCTTTATTGGACCTTTCTAGATTTATTTACCTGATTACGTCGGGGTCTACAGTTTTCATTTTTTTTTCTTTTTTTTTAAGAAAAATTGAAGCTTAGCATACGGTCCACTGAAACTAACAGGAATATAACCTTCTCTTGGAAAATGATGATGCTTTTAACAGTCAGATAGAAAAACTTAAATTCAATAGCATAAATCTATTTTGATTACTAAATACTAACAACAACGAACAGACACTTGATGTCGATGTACTTCATATCCGCTGCAGCTGCATACCCCAGAAAATAACTTCTTAAGCAGTGGCTTAATGGCGTGACTGTATTGTCAGATTTAGTTTGCTGTCGCTTCTCTTACGACGTGCCTTCTTTTCAGGCTCTACTGTCTAATGCCTCCTACAGCTGCACTACACATTAAATCTGTGATAGTTGATATAGAACAGACATTGGCAAAGACGCTACCGGCTTCATCAATTTTGTTTGAATGTGTCATATTAAGCTAGAGAATATGCCATTTATAACAGTCCTTACCCTTTTATCCTGAAGTTAAAAATCTTTCCTGACCAGCACTCTATGGTCAAAGAGTGCGACTGGTAGAATTGGAGCTCAGTATCCATTTTCATTAAACCAACACAGGACACCTGATAAGGTGATCATGAATGACCTCTAGCCGATTACAAATAGAAGGAACCTCCCACTCCACCTCAAGCCTGGTATGTATTTAAAAGTAGAGCTATTGAAATTTGACAATGTCTCAACATTCTTGTTTCAAGGAAAATCCATAGTTGTAGTCTAGTATTCTAGTTCATGCTTAGTCACATTTCTATGTGCCGGTAATCGTAATAATAGTTTTGAATCACGTTAATTTATGCCACCAGGAAAAAATATGCTGAAAAGAAAAATTAATAAATTTTATAAATCGTATTACAAGTCTTGATTACCGTATTGGTTGACTATCAAAGGTACTGAAAAACTAAACTATAACAACAGAAAACTCTTTTATATACATTTTAGATCCAAGTATTCCCACTAAGTGAGCAGAATCTTGGTACTAGATAACCACAGGACGTAGCTACTCTCTTTGTTCCACATCAGACTCTCACAACTTGTTTCTATGAAACTCGAAGCAGTTGGGTACGACAATTTGACTTTCAACTCTGGTAAGCGACTTTTTTTTCATAAGCATTGCTAAAGTTCAAATTTAGCTAATATCAGAGCTTAGTTTTCACAGTATATCTGAATAAGCTTTTTGCCATATTCAGTATCACGCTCTAGAAACAAAATATAAATTTCCTGCCTATATTTTTGAATTATACATTTCATTAGAGTTAACTCAAATAATTTTTTTGTGTGTGCCATCAGTCTCTCGACTGGTTTGATGCAATCCTCCATCACTTCCTATCTTGTGCCAACCTCTTCATTTCTACATATCCGTTACAACCCACGTCCTCAATTATCTGATTCATATATTCTAACCTCTGTCTTCCTCTACAGTTCTTACCTTCCACTGTTCCCTCCACTAACAAATTAACCAATCCAACATGTCTCAAAATATCACCTACCAGCCTGTCTCTTCTTTCTGTAAGCTTCTTCCACAAACTTCTTTCCTCACCCATCATTTCCAGAATTCGTTCATTTCTTACTTTGTCTGTCCACTTAATTTCCAGCAGACGTATTTGTGAGTGACAGGTGATAGAGTATTAGTATAACTGCATCGCCTTCTGTTGAGAATAATAAAGTATGAAGCTGTTCGGTAAACAGGTTGCTACCCAAGCGATTTATTACACGCAGTATAAAATACCATCAGTTAAATATCTGGACAAACTTTACTTAACAATAAGCCTAATGAAAATCAATCGAATTATAATCGAACTTCTGTTTCGGACGGATGGACAGAATCGTCGTTCTGATTGTACTTTCGAAACCGTCGGAACGTAGAAATTGTTTTCACAAATAGAGTTAAAACTTTCTTCTTTGACACAGAGAATAAATGTACGTAGATTTATCTAATAATTTTCAGTCCTGTTAAAACAAAAATTTGATATGTATTGACGACACTTAATCGCAATCTAATTTATTTCTTCTCACCGTTGTTATACTGTAGTTCTGGCAAGTGTTAGTGAAAGCAGCACACAGTCGCTGATTTTCTTTAAGCACTCAGAGACGCAGCAAGGTGGTGGGTGGCAACAGCAACACTTTGCAATATCCCCAGGGGGAACAGAGCTCGGTGGGACTCCAGAACGACGAAGACGTATATTGTGAGTGGGCCAAGTGAACTTAAAGGGAAGAGTCACTTTATAAGAGACAATGTAGAGGGACTGAATATATAAGAATTAAACAAACTGCGAATAGAAACCTGGTTGTATGAAGCTCATTTAAACATATCTAAAGAGGAGACAACAATAGATCAGTCCAAAGAACATGTTTGAAAAGCAAAACAGAAATTACTTGAAAAACAAATAAATACTCTTTCAAGGGGATATCCTGTCACAAACTTTTTATTAAAAATTCAATTTATAGTAATTTTCTATAAATCGCAATACTTGCCTTTTCCTTTCGTTTGCCGTTAAGGTTAGTCAATGACGATGTCATAACAACCGGGAGAAGACTGTAAACGAGGAATGGAAAGGGAAACGGCAATGAAGGGAATGATTTAACAAAACCAAAGAAAGTAAAAAACGGATGGCTGAACTGGTGATCGAACTCACGTCCTCCCAAACACAAGGCACCGTAGAGCAGAGATAGCCGTTCCTGCTATGCCCTGTCTCCATACGTTCCAAACTAGTAATACTACTGTATAGAGTCATTCAATATGAGTGTGATGTGTTCATGGGCCATTGGCGATGGAGAACGTCTATTGAATCAGCTCAGAACGAGAAATGAAAATAATATGAAGGACTTCCGGAAAATAAACAACCCTAAACACAATGTGCTAGGGAAACAATAACTGCAACTAATGGAACCACTAGAATGTTTTAAGGTAGTCAGTGCCGCCAAAGGACTTCGGATTATGTTTGGTAACTTGCGCACATTGCACTCACACGCCTTAAAGATGTCAATCCTGAATATATAAGCTTGCCATCATAATTGATAATTGTTCTAGTTACGGTTACATACGTCTTTGTAACCGTGGTAATAGTTGTAGTAAAAGTTGTTTGCGAAGTAACGTGCTCCTTAAGAGCTTACTGGAGGAACCTAAACTCGCACGCTAATCACCGTCAGCAGAACTTCGTTGTCTTACGAGAAACATGACACTTGGCTACACTCAGTATTTAATCAAATCCTATGGTACGACATCCATAAATGCTCCCGCAAATTTAGCAGCTGTATCGAAACACTAATATTTAACATAGCTTCCTCTCTTTCGCTGCCGAATGAAGAATATGAAGATTCTGGCCTGCGGATAGCCTCTCAGAAGCAGGACTTCCGCTACCCACCGACGCTGCCACTCTACCACTACACTGTTTATAAAATATTGTACCAACTTAAGAAAAATATTTTTTTCTGCGTTCAACTATCTGTAAGAAACTTGCCATTTACGAAACATATTTAAAGAATATCATTTTTTTCCTAAATTAATTTCGTATCGCAAAAATGATTTAATTACCTTTCAACGTAATGCTTCGTACAGAACATGTGTCTAACTGTATGACAATGTCATGCTAAATGGCTGTATAACCCACAAAATACTAATACATATTGTCAAATTGGGAATGCTGTCGCCACTAACTTCCGCACTAACCAATATGTTAAAAACACGAGACTTTATTTGTTACTGTGTTGATTGCAATTATTTGAGTGGCGGAAGGGTTCCTTACCCTCCTAATATAGCACGTAATGACCTTGAAAACATTCTATCGCATTTATTGCAGACTATGAATTCGAGTCAGTTTGGTCCTTAACGACATTAGTCTCCGCATACTGGTCAGTGTTATGTCTAAATCACTTTGTCTTTTTCTCGCTTCGTTTCGCCTCCTTACAATTCCGATTTCCTTACTTCTCAAGGCAGCTGTGTGATTTGTACTATTGCAGTGAGAAAACTAGACCGTGTTGAAAACCAACTGTAAATGGTAATCAGGTGTGAATTGAGTCTGAAAGCCAGGGGTGGTATTACACATTTCAAAATAAAAACTGCGAAGTATGATTAACGATAACAATAAAAGGTGACAGTTTTAAACAGAAATTATACTCACCAATTTTTCAGGTTTTTTTCAGTTATGGGGATTTGTTGACATTGATCCACTGTGTCTTTTCGCTGTCATATTATGCCTCAGTCATGCTATATTCAACAGTGCTGCCAAGAAGTGATAGTAAATTACAAATTTCTTCATGATCGAATATTATTAAATTTTTACATCGTTTAGCTCACGGTAGCATAAATAATTAAACAAGACTTTTTAACTCCAATCCGATAATTTACCATTGTTACAGACACACGAATTATTTGAGCCGGTGGATAGGTATGTTTTTTTTTTTAATTTTATTATTTTTCTATAGACAGAAAGGAATGTATGAAAATATTTTCTTGTAGCATCAATATATAATTGGGGTACTGTGTTTTTATTTTCTTGCAGTTAATCCTCGGGAGAGATAGAAAATAGTAAATAATGCTCTCCAATTATGCTCGCGTAATGCATTACGCATAATACAAAAAAAATATGATAATTGTCTTTTTTCTACTTGAAATTGGCTGTCAGTTAGTCAAATGGCGATGAAGACACTTAACAAAAATAGATTTTTAGTTTTAATTGTGTTTCAGTGATTACGTGAATACATCTCCGTGGTCTTGGTCTCATGTGATACACAAATCGTGAATGACTCATCCATTAATTAAAAACAATATACTTTACGCTAAAAGAGTTATACTGATTTGTGGATAGATTATTCTTTATAATATTTTGCCAGCGTGGACCAGGCTATTTGTGAATCATCGCAAGAAACGATTAATAAAAAAGGGGAATTGCAGGCTGCTTATTTTTTACAGTTATGTAGATATATTTCATGTTTATCTAAACACATAATCCAGAGTTTAGTAACTTCAGAAACTTGAGGCTGTACATGAAAATTAAATACATGAATTTTTGTAAGTCTATTGATAAAATTTTAACTTCCCTGAGCTTACGAGCTAACTAGATAGTACGTATTTAAGATTTTAGTTTATGCTCTATACTTCGAAACTGTCCTAGTTCATTCAATTGTTTTAATTATAACCAGATTACAGTTAACAATAGTAAATTCAGAACTGATCTTAATTTCCTATTCCACAGACAACTGACGGAACATACGTCAGATTTTAAGTCAAACACTTAGGTTTAAAACTAATATCTGCTTGCTAATTTTGTGTGATACCGAAACAAACAGAAAAAATCTAAGAAAATAAACTTTTTTGTTTTGTTTCAGAGACATCTAAGTAGTCAATCTTAGTGATTTTTTCTTTCAAAAACATTTTTAATGTACAGACACCTTTATAGAGTTTTAATAGAATATATATTAACAACACCTTACAGATGACACAATGGTTACGGATCTGCCTGTATCATATAAATGCTGCGTATTTTCTCCCCGTTTTTTGTCATCGGTAATTCTTATGTGGAGTTTTAAACTGATACATCCTTCCTTCTTTTACGATCTTGCAGTTTTCTGCTTTTCGTTTTCTTTCTAAGAAAATATTTTATTGCTATCACCAGAGTTCGTAACATTTCATGATGTATTGACATTGTTTGGCGGTCGCAAACAAGTAATATAAGGTTGAACAATAATACCCTTACCAGTCACTGTAACTAAAGAAATTTTAAGGGGGAAAGAGTTTAAAACGATGAACTAGATTTTGTTATTTTTAGCAGCTCGAGTAATTACTTCAGCTTCTCAGTCTGTTCACGGTAATTTGTCTATCTTTAATGAGGACAGAGGAGAGCGGATTTTCTTAACGAGCGAGAAAGGTAGTAAACTGGTCGAAGCAGCTAGCATGAAGCCAGTACTGGACGTAATCTCAAAATTTATAGCTCACGAACATGTCACCACCAAGAGTCCCTAACAGTCGTAAGTTTTCGTCAAGGAGATGAAAGTTTCAAGCCATAAACGGAACTTGCTTGCAACAGACAACTTTTGAAGGTATTATAGACTTTGTGCCATAAATTATACACTACTTGATGTAGTGACAATAAACAGATATGTCCTCGGTCTAAATGTTACATTTCTGTCCGTTGCTGGTGTGTTAAAGCTATCAATGCTGCGTTATACATACGCCCATTATTAACACGGCACCAGTTTGAGATGGCAGTAAACTTCCAGGTCGAAAGGCACGCAATCGGGAGGTATAAATTCTCTTGATTTATTGGTTCGATCTTCATAGGACACTGTTATTCATACACTGAAATTCATGATCTTGCTTAGCAGCACTGTTATTCATCGTAGGTAGATTATTACTGTAGAAAGAACGGTCAAATTCCAGTCTCTTATTTTCATAACATATTAAGTGTTTCATGTTTGCATATTTTTCAGTCGCAATGACTACAATTGTAATAAATTAATACACTAATATTTTTATAAATAAAAGTTTCTATGTATCAAATGTTGTAGATATTGATATATATGGTAATATTTCTTTTTCTTCCAGCTTAATATCCTGTATACGTTGGGAATGTTCGACCCGGGAGAGAATGGTGGCAAGAAACAAGATGGAACTATCTTATGGCCTTTTTAAATGACCATCCGTGCAGTCACCTGTAGTTATTTCGGGAAACAATGGAAAACCAAAATTTGGATGGCCGGATGGGAATTTGAGCCTGCTTCCTCCTAAATGCCTGGTGATATGTTTTCTGAACTCCTACTTCTTCACTACGCAAAACGTTACTTTAAATTCAATCAGTATCTCAGGTTGCTTGTTATAGTACTCAAAGTTGACTCATTACTTGGTCGTAATAGTGATTTTAATTTTTGGTGTGCCTTGATGTCTAGCAAACTATAAAAAACTGCCAGGAGGACGATGGGATAAGGTTAAACGTCGCCGAGCAACCGTCAATGACTGGTCACTGTGTCGCATCAGAACTGAGGGGTGCTTGGCCTGGCCAGCGGAATTATGGACAGCACTGGCAAAATACAGTTGACGTGCGAACCTGTGATAGAATAAGTTTGAAGGGGCACAGGACAGCGTGTTCTTAAAATGCTATCGTGTTACGTTACTTGGATACGGGATAGATTTTTTCAAGTGGGAGAGTCAAAATTTAAAGTTACTAGGTAACGCCGACATTCCAAGTAAGTATTCCAAAAAAAAAAAAATAAAAAAAAAATAATAATAATAATAATAATAATAATAATAATAATAATAATGAATCGAGTTCCGTACAGAAGAATAGATAAGCAATAAATCTTCGTTGATTTTGGTGTAGCTGGGACGTGACTTGTGGCTTGATGGTGTAACATAACAGACATTTTGAACCTTCTTACGTGCTTTTTAATTCTTTTAATATGATGTAAAATTGAGTTACAACGATTCCTCCGCTAACGCAAGTAGTAGTAAGCCTGGCGGAGTAATAAAAAGAGTGTATTGAGGATGTGTACAGTCGAGATTTTGAGCGGAGCGAATATTCCTCCCCCCCCTCCCCCCTATTACAAGTTTAATCAGCTGTGACTGATGGAATATTGCTCTTGGTAGTTGGTGAATGACTGCGTAGACAGTATCTTAAGAAGACTTAATAACCGCGTTGAAGTGGGCGGGCACGAAATTTCAACACCACATTATTTCGACGGACGTATTAATATTAACTTTTCAGTTAAGAATCTCCAATCCTTCGGATCTCGAGGTTTCAATAGCTAGTTCTAAATTTGGGTGGGGGCCAATCGGTGTACCTGTGTACGTGTGTGGTCAGAAATAAATTGACTGGTAAATACTGTTACTAATGTCAAACGTGTGTGACTTAAGTGTGGTAATTATAGGGAACTCCCGTCTCCTCACACTAACAGTAGCCGACTGGCGGCCTCACCAGACGACCACTGCGTTCACGAAAATCATAATTCCACATGACCGATTAATAGGGACAGGTCTTCAGTCAGATAATTAACAACCCACATAATTATTAATCATTTTACGTGTTTGAATGTCGACAGGACTATTTTGTATAACAAAAGCAATCTTATTGAGTGGCTCCAGTAGTGAGAACTGTATGTGATAACTAAATATTCAACTAATTAATTACCACCCCACACCGAAATTGTCACTAATTTGAATGGGAAAGATAATACAAAATCCCCAATTACCAACGATGAAGGCAGGCAGGCTGTCTGCAGAAACAACAATAAACGAAAAAATAATTAAATAGTCAACTAATTAATTACCACCTCACATCGGAATTTACACTATTTTGAATAGGAAAGATAATGCAAAGTCCCCAATTACCAACGATGAAGGCAGGAAGCCTGTCTGCAGTAACAAAAATAAACGAAAAAATAATCAGTTTCTTATCTTATTCATGCAAATGAAATTCTCATAATAATGATAAGCCTGAAAGTAATAGTTTTTTTCATACGAGCGTAGCAAGTCACATAAGCTGGAAGCTTTAGGTCACATCGATTTTATCTATTGTTACTAATCCCTCTGGTGCAACTTAGGAAGCAGCTGACTAATATCTCAATAAATAGAAGTTAGTCCGTTCACACATTGATGTGTGTGTCAAGAGAACGAATAAACGAATATGCTACCCCTGTGGAATGAAGAGGTAGATAAATTGGTGGAGACCGAATTTATATTTCACTTCTGTTAGTTGATTAAATTGGCAACCGTCCTCAATTTAACAGATGACAGTTTTATCAATTGCAACAGGCAAGTGTGGAATTATGTATTGTCTAATTACTGTTAGCACAGATCACACAATGTTAATTATAGTGAAAAGTTATTCGCATGAATCACTGACCACTGCTAAAAAGATTGAATGCTGACTGGAGGCCTTCCGGTTGTGCACGTGATGACTGCATATTATGAACCGCGTACCACTGTGTAGGACTCAGAATTACCACTTTATTGGAAAACATTCTCAGTTTCTTGTTTGTAATTGCCGCCCTTTTTGATGGCTGCATCAAAACTATCACATCACTCACTGCTTTCCTAAACACCAACTTTATCTATTGCTACTAATCCCTCTGGCGCAACTTAGGAAGCAGCTGACTCATATCTCAATAAATAGAAGTTACTTCGTCACAGTTGATCAGATGAAGTTGTGATAATTTCAATAAGTTTTTTAGTGTGACCAAACGAATCAACTGGGTAGAAGCACGACATATTGTGCATGGGGTAGGAAAATTTTATAAAATCTTTCATTTATTAGAGAAGGTGACGAGAGGATGTACCAGAAAAGTGAGAGAATTGCGTTACCAAATTTTGGTCAGACCATTGCTTGAATATGATGGTGCAGTTTAAGACCCACATTCTGGGTAACAAATACAGGAGTTGGAGGGGATGAAAAGGAGAGAAGCTAGATTTATTTGCGGAAATTCCCGCCAGTCGCAATGAATAACGGATATGATAAAAGAGCTTGATTGAGAGTCATTGGAAGTCAGGAAGAGGGTGAAGAGAGTGCTGGGAGTGTACAGGGTGCATGCTGGTGATGGGACTTGGAAGGACTTTGGTCGAAGAATTAGGAATAGTGCATGGAAAGGAAAAGATGTCCATGGGAACAATCTGGCACTCGATTTCATGCATAAGGTAGTGGGAAAATTTTCTTTTGTGATTAAAGGTGTCAGGGATTGGAATAAATTTCCAGGGAAATGTCGAATAATATACGAAAAATTCTAAATGAAATTAAAATTCGAAAGAGTAGAGCGGTAGAGGAATTTAACACTCAAATTATATCAGATAATTATAAAAAATAAGAAAAGTGTAATTAGATGAGTAGGTAAATTGTTATCAGAGCAGCACCTGTTGTTCTGAACACCTTAGAATCGAATGTTTTAGTTTTTGCTTATGACGAAGGAATTCGTATTCAACAGCTAGCTTGCGTTACATATTACATTTTGACAGGAATTTATTGAGACTACCGACAGGAAGTGACATAATTCCAATAATCCGCAAGAAAACAAGTGAGATCTGGGACGATATTTGGCAATCCACTTACCATCACAAGTGAGGACACTACAGGTTGATTCATCAGCAAATACCAAAAACACAGTGGCAGAAAAAAAGCTGTATTCCATAATATCGATTTTAAAATTTAATCACAGTAGATTCAGAAGCCACTTGCTCAAAATACATTTAGCAAACTTTCCGCAGCGTCAGTGCGACGGGGAGTTGGAGGCTGATACGAACCACCTCTTTTTCGGATGTAGGAAATTCATAGATGAATCAGACATCTCAGGAAAAATTTAAAACAATGGAATATAAGCTACCCAGACAATGTAAATCATCTCCTTGCCCTCGGTAATGTCTCAATATATGGTGCGCTTCATTACAATGAACACCGTAGAAATATAACTGGGTGGAACCCATGCTACATCTAGATATTTTCAAAATTTTAATCGCAATGATTTATCAAAAGTACTGGATTACAATATTTTTACTCTGGCTTCATTATTTTGTGACGTTTTTTGAACTTCTAATGTTCCAGTAACTATGAAATGAACTTGTAATAGGAACAGTGATTTATGTATATGCGTATTAGGTAAGTTTTAATTAGAAATGTGTGTATGTATTTATATATATAAGGAAATAACACTAAGTTTAACGTCCCCTGATTGTATGACCAACAAGCCAAGTATCAACAAAACAATAATGAAAAAGAGCCAATACACTAAAAAGACAACACACTTAAAACCATCGACATCCGAGCGGCTTCAAACCTGCTTTTCAATAGATTGGAGAGTAGTTGTAACAGTTGTAACAGCCCGTATGGGAGTGGCACTCCACCTTTACGCTCGTGGGGGGGGGGCGGTGGGGTGTTTGTCCTGCTGCACCACTCCACTGTGTGCTGGGCAGCTTTGTTCTGGTGGACAACGGGATCCTCAGGAGGACAATTTACGCTGTTGCGCCGGTGGTAATACTAACACAAACAGTTCCAGCCAGCGTATCTGTCGTAATCGTGTTTGCTGGTCCCTGTTATGTACTCACCGGTCACGCAATCACCAAAGTGGTCCACTAGTGTGAAACAACGATTGACAACTTTCGAACGATTAAAGGCGCTTTGAAATGCAGGAGTAGCATGTTGGTCAATCATGCTGTGGTTGGAACAGCCTAAACAACTACAGATTTCGTGTTCATGGAAATTTATTGATAAGAATGTCAAACAATTACATATAATAAATGAGATTCTGCAGGCTGTAACGAGACAGCTGTGTAAGACTTGTTCAATGTGTTAAATAGTAACAATAATTCATATTGAAAGGAGGACTGGAATATTTTGCTCGAGAATATTTTCGCTTTAAGTCTGGAGGGAGACACCTGTAACGGCGGATGCGACCCATTTCATACCTGCGATGAGTGGCAACATATTTCACAATAGGGAGTGAAGGCCCGCTAATCTCTGGATAATAACGAGCTGTTTGGTGTGTTCCACATCTCCAACGAGCCCATGGATTGGATTGCGGGAGGTGGTACGGTGGTGTCTGGCGGAGAGAGAGGTCACGCCATCACAGGGTCCCCGATTATGACGGGACTTAGGACAGTACGGCTTGAGCCACCTCTGGCTTGCGGTACCTGTTGCTGTTGTCTGAAGGAAGTGTGCCTGTTACCACCATAGGTGCCGACGCACCACCGCTGCTGCATAAACGGTAAAGACCTTCAGCAATTAAAAAGAACTCAGTGTTTCGCATTCCTCGACCCGTGAACGCATCTGAGCAGAGTATCACTCTCCGACAATCTTTCTGAGCGTGTTAATAGCCATGAGCAACCTGATTTGATACGGCAAGACTGTTATAAATTCCTATCAATCAGAAAATATTATTTTATTTAAGTACAAGACTTAATGGCGCCCTGTTTTTAAGAATTCATTTATATAAGCTTGTATTTGTGAACAACTTTATAAATAAGCATCTTGACATAGTACTTAAATTTCACATAAATACGCCACTGTTTGTTTAGAATTAACGTGTTATGCCTCATATTGTAAGACTCGGTGTTAATTTTTGTTTGAACATTTGATTTTCATATATTAAATTAATTGTAAGGTTCTCCGACGTCTGTAGGCATTCAATGTTCAATTTGAATAAATCTGTCAGATTATGACTTTACATTAGTAATGCAAGATAGCACATCACTTTGCACCCTCTTCCTAATCTCAAATGATTAAAATTATTAAATTGATGAGATCAACAAAATCATTAATATTAAAATTAATAAAATGGTAAATGGAATAATATAAATATAATTACCCAGCAAACCCAATCTACTACCACAAGGTGAACGGATAACTGTATTTAAAAGTTTTTAAATCCCTATAGCACCACTCTTTGTAAGATGATTTACACCGAGAGGGAAGTAAAATTTCTGTACCCCGATGAAAGACGTGTATTAAAAAATGCGTATATCTTTGGTATCCATGTATATTAGTTATAAAACAGAAGCATCAAAAATTAACTACGACCTTGTTTCATACGAGGAAATGTACTATCGTAAGATTTGGTCCTTCAGATTGCAAGCATTTGTCGTGCCAAAGATGTTTAAAGGCAGCTTCTTCAACGATATCCAACTGCGATGACATAGAAAGACAGTGTATTCTCACAATATTGCAATTTCATATTTTCAGGGCTCTTTGTGGTTGTTTTTGCATAATATTCGTTTGTGTGTAAAAATTTCTGATGTAACTACCTAAAATGTCATTAGAAAGTCTTGTACTATAACCGCAGATAAAAACACTGAATATGCAGAACTTTTCCTTTACAACTGAGAAACAAAAGGCAAGTTTTTTTTTGTTATGGCTTTACACCTCATCGACTTCGAGGTCATTAGAGCCGGGAACGGACTAGGGACAAGGAACTGGAAGGAATTGACCTTTTGAAAGAAGCATCGTGGCATTCGCCTGGAGTGATTTGCCGAAACCATGGAAAACGCAGATATAGATGCCCAGATGGGGATTCCAACACGCGTCCTCCCGAATGTCAGGCCAAAGCGTTACAGCTCACCCACCACACTCGGTTCATTGTAACGATAGTTTGTACGCTACCGTAGATGTGTTACGTAGAAATCTTCATCTACGGGTGGACGTTTTGCCTTTTGGTACTACTATTACCAGGTAGTGAAATTTTAAATGGTTTATGTAGTTTTGTCTTGCGAATTAGACACGTTCTGATTCAACATGGTTCTACCATAGAAGAAAGCACATCTGAAATAACTTTTCTCGATTCGCCGCGCATTGTGACCTAGCGAGAACTCCTCATTAATATGTTTTTAGCTGTTAAGGGCTGGCATACGTCAGACAAAACAACGACTGAAGAATGCTTGTGTTCAACCACGAACTTTTAATAGCATCCTCCAAGGTGAAACATCCATTGTTTTTGTACAAAGCAATGAGGAGGTGAGCCAGAAGAAGATCGTGATTAATTCTAAAGACATAAAGTACCTTTGAAAAAGTTATTATAAATGCTGATTATTTTTGAACATTCTTCTTTAAAATGAATCTTGTGTTGCACTTATAATATTCCGGGAAAAAACTATTGAATAAATAAAACCATTCAAGCTCTACTGTATTTTATTTTCACCTTATTACCTGTGTGTCTGTTCCCATCCGGTTATGGGAACACTGTTCCTATATGTAACATCGCTGTTGCCTCGATTTGAACCAAGTACGTCTTTGTTGCCGGATCGTGAGATTTAAGTGGTAGTGGGTTTTCGTACTCTTGCGATTTAATGACTTTGCAGGATTGCTACAATTACATAAACTTAAGTGGCGTAATTGCCTAACTGACGTAAAAAGATAATGGGTGATACCACAATAGCTACGCCTAGGTGATGTACTGCGTGTTAAATAAAGCGAATTACAATGCTTTCTAGGAATTATACATCATGTATCATCATCGTTCTGCATTCGTAACTGTTTATATTTTAATGTTTGATTCGGAAAGTGTTATAAATTGACTTTTGTATATCCAGTAGGCTTAGAGCGCAGGGTTAATACTACGCTGTCCGCGCCAGCCAACGGGTAGCTAGTTCGAGAACTGGTACTGGAAGAGATTTTAACAATTCAGGACTTGGCCTACAGGTTTTCTAGTCACCAGATTGCTTAAAAATTCATGGATTAAAACCAAAACCTCTGTTGTGAGAGCATACTTTATTTCATCCGTCCGACTGGAAAATTAAACTTGTCTTCAAGGTTTGTGTGTTTCTAAGAATAGGAGCGAAAAAGTAGGCATAGGTTCCACTCTGTCACTTCTTACATCACTCTTCTAAAAAAAATAAACAGTGTAATATATTTCACAGTACTATGATAAATGAACGTTGTAAATCGTTGCCTCATTTTTTACTGGCTGCCCAATAACTTTTAATTATAAAATACAACAAAAAAAAAAAATCTCATTCATGTATAATGAGTGATTTGGTAAACTTTGGTGTGTGCACACCTCCCGAACCATATGACTCGCTCCCTAACGCATGAATAATGTGTAAAATCAAAATTTTGTATATGGTTTTGTTTGCCTCATACGTGTTTCACTCGTCGCAGTCATCAACTTTCGTGAGTGATGAGTCATGTTCCCCAACCTTTTTTATTTATATTGTCTAAAAGCCGTTTCCTTTTTCCTTAGTATTACTTATGTATATGAGATAGATTTTAATGATAGCTATGTTTTATGGTACCCAAACAAAGTGTTCAATGCTGGATAACCGTAGTAGTTTTTTAAACTGTCAGTGGTACCCACTTAGGTTATAAAGTAATAATTAGTAATTACTTCATGAATATAAAAGTCAGAGGTATATTTGATAACTAACTGTGTGTTTTGAAATAGAATAAAAAATTAGAGTTTTTGTCCCCTATACTTCCACTTTTAGTTTCTGCTAATCAAAACCAGTTTTATCGACTGAACATTAAATCTTACGGGGAATGAAACTACACTGGTTTTTTTAGTGTTGAATAGTTCTCACAACAGTGTTTAGTATGGTGTAAAAAACAATCATTAAATTAACGTCCTACGTATGCGTAACTTTATGTGTGGTTAACTACAGAAACTCTGGCCTCGCGTTCGGGACATCGCGGGTTCGAATCCCCGTCCGTCCCATCCCGATTTGGGTTTTCCATAGTTTCCCATTCCAGGTGAATGTCAGGATAGTTCCTTCAAAATGCCACGGCCGATTACCTTCTCATTCCTTGCTCCCGGACCCTTCTCGCCTCTAATGACCTCTACGTCGATGAGGCATAAAGCCAGAAAAAATAACCACTTCAGAAAATGCAAAGTCCTTATTCACAACAAGACATTTGTCATCTTTGCTAATAACGAGGAAGTTTATCACCATTCACGCTTATTATGTAGATATAGTGATTCCTACTAACACACGAAAGTAGTAGCATGAACGAAAATATATTGTTAGTGATCAGAGATGATCTCTATGCTAGCTAAATAAACAAAGATATTATCAGGTTTGCTTTAATTGAAAGAAAGAGAAACTAAGTTGTGAAACTACAAAATTTTCGTTGTATTAGCACAATAATGCTAAAATTGAAATTTAAGCAAACAGAGGAAAAAGACAAGATGATTGAACAAAGGTGATATCAGACTGCTGTTAATTTGCAGTTATGCCCACAAACCTTTTAACAAGATTTCTTGTTCAACTGCTTCAAAAAAAAAAAAAAAAAAAAAAAGTCCGACTACCAGCAATAATTAAGGTTCAATTGAATATCTTTGTTTTGAGTAGACATTATTAAGCTTCACCTGGCTCAGTGAAATTTGTTTGATGCAGTTAAATAAGTTAACTTTATGTCACTGCGCAACTGAATGTTATATGGAGTGAGGTTTGTAACTTGTAATACGTCGTGACGGGAATTCAA
The DNA here is from genome assembly GCA_031002005.1 of Vandiemenella viatica. Lineage (NCBI taxonomy): Eukaryota > Metazoa > Arthropoda > Insecta > Orthoptera > Morabidae > Vandiemenella > Vandiemenella viatica. The sequence continues at coordinate 330,364,684 of JARYHS010008074.1, read as the reverse complement.
TGGGAGGGATACGGAACAACTAAGGGAATTACTCCATCGAAGGGAGAACTGTGTTTTCTCAAGCGATTGGCAGTGGGATACAGTTTCCTGTTTGCCATCAAATAAAAACAGTATTAAGATGCCCACATACGGGCGCTGTAGTAATTATTCAAAATAACGTAGTAATTTTTTAATTTATAACTAGGCATTAAAACTAGGAGAGCTGGTAAACATTTCTGGGTAGGTATTTGAGGCACTGTGAAAATGTGAACACTTCTCCTGTAATATCTATGTACAAAAACGAAGACCTGGCTGATGGGAATGGGGGCATAGCCGAATTATTAACTTTTAAAAATTTTATTTTCTATCAAAATAGTGTTTCATAAATACCAGAAAAATGTATTTGAGGCTGCTGAGGTATGCACAGAATAATATTTACACCTATAAAAAATATTGTTAAAAGACAGTTCATTTTGGTGGGATATTTTACCTTCAAGGTTTTGGAAATGTCATACCTGAGAGCGAGTGAGTGGCCGAATGAATTTAGGAGTAAATCAGAAAATTGTAGGCGACTTAAATAATTTTTCCCTTTAATTCTGTGATAAGACCATACCAATACTCATGTTTACTCTCCTGCCGTACAAACTGCAGATGCCGTACTAAATAAGTTGCCCAGGTAATCAATTCAAATTTTATCTTACCCGCGTCCGTCACATTACCCTTCCATAGCATAAACAGGACGGATTTTTAACTTATCTTATAAATATTTTACTGCTCATTGGCTCAAGTGCAGCGCCAAATCAATAGTGAAGAATAAATAGTGTGTGTGATATACGACATCTACTTCATGGCTGACGAATTATATGTATCCGGTTTGAAGTGAACGTATTCAGAAGCCACTAATAAATAATTGCTTAACTTTGTGGTACCGGTAGGTATCTACGTGATGGTGCTATTAAACGAATTACAATTTCAGGTGTTACCGCCGCTATAAACGTCGTCCCTGCTATGTCGTCTGCTCTTAATTGGATATTCCTTTTTACGTCAGATTTAGTATCATAACTATTAAATGAAACCTTGATTGTTGTTGGTAGTAGCATGGGACTTTATTTTTCACTGTTGAGTACTGTTGAGTAGAAGCAGGTGAACAAGAAATATGATGATAATTGGGTTATTTCTGTTCTTACCATACAAAAATTACGCCTGTTGATCTCTTCCAGCTTCAGGACGAGCTCACTTCTATCGCTGACGTGTCTTGAACAGTGACGTAGCTATCGGAGTGCTAAGTGGTGCCGTGCACCGAGCCCCCAAGCTCGGCTTAGGGGGCCCCATAGTTCAAGAAGCCAAAAAATGGTCGCCCATCTGGCCTGAGGGTCCCACTATTTAATATTTTTGCACCGGGGCCCTTCTTAATCTAGCTACGCTACTGGTCTTGATATAGTGATTTCGATAGATCTGCACTGGCGATCTCTCCAACTATTAGTATCATCAATACCTCTCTTATTACCTTATTTTCTATTAGCACTAATTTTGAAGATAATTTCACAGATGATAGAAACTTCATATCCGCTGCTTTTTTGTAACGTAATGTAATGGGTATAGTGTTTATGGCGTTAAATCTGAAGTGAAAAGTCAATAATAGGACTGATAAAGGGGGGGAGGGAACTAAGCTTCCGTTTTAACTGCAATCTGTTAGGTACCCTTTTAAATAATATATCATATTCAAACATTATGCAGAATGTAATCATTCTAGATTCAAGTGGTTTCAAAATGTGAAAATTATCTAAATCTTTACACCAAAAGTATGCAACGACAGAGGGGAAAAAAATGATTCAAAATTGCAGTACCAAATGAGAGGCGTTAAACGACCGAACGGTGATAACAGCCGTTTTCCCGTACGGTCTTACTGCCACCCGGACAAATGACACTGCCTCCACCAGGCGGCGGGGCATTTCGGAGCGGAACTGTGTGAAGGATGAGTTGCGCCACCTGCACCACTTCTCTCACCGGAAAGAGACTGCCTGTCGCATATACAGCTGTCAACCGACATTACGACGAATAATGACTCGGTTCTGTTTTTCGCACAGTTTGTTTCGTTGAGAAGAGTTACATGTTAAGCATTCACGGTGGAAAAATAAACAAAAATAAGATACAAATATCTTGTTTTATGCTTTGATATTTAAGAGATACAGTTTAAAAAGAATAATTAATTATTTACTTACTATTGAAGACTTATTGATGATAGACACATTAAAGATCATCATCAGAAAACAATAATGATCTTTGGACTGCGAATAGAAATAAAAAAAAATGAACTGTGTGATTATTATCCTTTTGTTTTATTACCACAATAAAACATGCTAATAAATGTGCTTCTTTGAATAATATGTTTAAAATTCGATTAAATTAGAGCGCACAGAAGCATTTTGTCAATTTTTACTGACAAAGCCCATTACTGGGTTTGAAACCTGCCGTGAACATATCTACCACCGGCGAAAACCGTTGGAGCCCTCCACGTGTTCGTTGTGTGTTAAATGACTCTCTGCCAGACGATGGTCACCGTACAAAACAAATTTAGGTGTCCTACAGACAGGCTTTACCTGATATGCCCTAATTTCTGATCAAATGTGCACCTAATCGTAAATATTCTCCTGAAGTTTTAATACCTTTGTAATATTGTGCATATTCTCACGTTTAAATGAAGCTGAGCTATTAGTAGTAAGAATTCCACAGTTATATCAGAAGTGTCACAATGGCACTATATTAGAGAAATTCCAAATATGGAACATGTATGTCTTAACAAAGAAGTTCAAATCAAATAAATTTTCCTGACTAGCGTTACAGTTGTTCTTTACTGACTTCCAACATATATGTACCCAGTGTCCGTCAGAGTGGTTCAAGGCACTGCTATACTTCAACTGAAGACATGCTACCTTCAAGAGTTGAATTTCTGTCTCTTCTTTAATATGAAAAACTTATTGAACTGAATACACGATTTTAATCCCCACACCTTCGCATATTACACTAACGCCATGGTAATGGTTAAATTTTCGCTCTACGAAGATGGCAATTTTCAAGATAAAATCCATCGCGAGCAGCATATGAAACTGCCTTTCTCCATCATATGATCAGCTTGATGCTACCTCTACACCTCAAAAGTTACATTTCCTTGCTACTTCCCTGGCCAAAGAAAATTCGCGGTGTCACCGCAACTTGGCAATGACTGGAACAGTGGATGCATGGCATGGTATCCAGGTGACGAAAATGCGAAAATAAACATTTAAAAATGAAATAAAATAATTCTAAAATTTATGTCATTTAAATAGGAGCATGAAATACCCTACTGTTTTATCTTTAACAGATGTGTTAAATGTGAGGTCAGCAAAATATATGTGCTGATAAGTAACTTGATCTTAACAGCCAATCAAAAAATCATGAAGTTTTCATTGGAATCTACTTACTGCTAGCCATCTTGAATCTAGAAACCCTTACAATGGAGCCATTTTCAAACAATTACCAACCATCAGCAGTGGACTAATTACGGATTTATGGCAAATTTTAATGAAAGTATAGCAATATTACTGTTTTTTTTGCTTATGGTTTTACTCCTCGTCAACGTTGAGGTCATTTGAGACTGAAAAGGGTTGGGGACAAGAAACTGGAAGGAATTCGGCCATGGCCTTTTGAAGTAAGCATCCCGCCAATCGCCTGGAGTGATTTGAGGAAACCACGGACAACCCAAATCTGGAGGCCTGAGCTGGGATTCTAACCCACGTCCTCCCGAATGCGGGATAACTCATTCACCAGACTCCGCAATATTGCTGAATACTTTGGATTACTGCACGAAAGGACGAGATGATCATGTTCGCAAATTAGAACTGTATTTAAGGAATAAAGGACTTAGAAAATTTATGTTATGGTTGAGGGGCTCAAAGATTGGAACACATTACCGAGAGTAATACTAAAAAATTTATCTGAAACAGTAAAGGAAATTAAGATCAAATTCGAGAACTGGGAAATTGTACGGAAATTGCCACCGGGGATTTCGTGCAATTAAATTAAATAAATAATAATAATAATAGGAGCGTCAGTGTGTCTGACTGCGTGAAGGCACCACCACACAGGATCGGAAGAGTGCATCGGGACCTGGTTCTTCCTGGTCTAAATCCCCGCTTAACGGCAGTCCTCGATGTAGTTTTTGGGTGGTTTCCCGCAACCGTCTAGGCGAATCTCCGCCTTGTAAACTACACTTTTCGCAGACAAAAATAATTTTATAATACAGAACGCAACTTACACTTCCATCAGACAAAAGGCAGCACAAATATTCCCTCTAATGGTTAAATCCTCTGGGTTTCATAAACCCGTTTCTTCACAGCATTATTCAAGCTGGCCGCCTGTGTAAACATGTAGCTGCATCGAAGAACAAAATAGGTATTGGATATTAGAAAACAGAAAGTTACAAATATATCTTTATACCGGCATAGCAGAAGCGTTTTGATAAGGAGAAAATGGAGTATTTATATACCGTAACGTTGCTATGAAACTGCTTGTCTGTAGTTATTTGATTCAGCTTAATACCACGGAGTCACAACCGCGTCGAACTAGCAGAGGTTTTGCTTCAGAAAAAAATGATTGCATCTGTACATCACATTTAAAAAATTCTTATTACAATATTTTTTTGCTGTTATGGGGTTATCTAAAAAAATTAAACGAATTAAAAACGACAGTTTGCTTTAAATCGGCCTTGTGTCCATTCCTAACTACATTAGCCGTTAATATTTCCGAAATACGCTCTTTCTGGTGTGAAAACAGCAAAATAAATATGTAATTTTACAGCAAAACTTACATTAAAGGCCATTATTAAAAAAATTCTAATTATTTGTATTTGCGTATTGTATTTCAATATGGAACGTGTGCAAGTTAAAGTCGTGGGGAAGCAGTAATGTCACAATACATGCGTCCTACTACCGAATATCGGATGGAAGGAATGATTTGTATCTCTGCTGTTTCCACATTATCAAGCACAGTTTGGGAAAGATGTGCCTTACGTTTGTTCCGACAGTTGAAAAGAAAGAATATGGCAGGCAATAGGTTCCCTTTTTGACAGCTTTACGCGTCGTCGACGTAATAAGGATTATTAGGGGCGGTAACAGCATGGGGACAAGGATTTCCGTCCTGTTGAAGGAACCATCCAAGCATGCGCCTGGAGTGATTTCGAGAACAAGAGAAACGCGAAGTCTGGATGACCAGCCGGGGATTCGAACTTACGTCCACCCGAATACGAGACCAGAAAAAGTTTCTTAATCGACATAAATCGTTAAGAATATTTTTACAGTTATGTCTTACAAGGTGTTACTAGCAAAAATTTATTTCTGTTGGGTCTTTTAACTATCTGAGTGTTTTAAATTTTTTGTTTAGTTCGCAGATAAGCTCTTTTCACAACATTTACCTTAAATTCGGTCACTCCATTTCACAGCTTTACTGCAATAACTATACTGAAAAGTGGCAACTCTATTTCAAACAGGGCAGTTTCCTGTGCTTAAAAGACACGAATAAATGATTCCTTAACAACTGACTAAATAGAATTCACGATTTCTTAATTCCATATTAGGTGTTTGAGTCATTTACGCTTAAAATTCACGTCGGCATGGAACATCAGGTTATGGAGTTGCCGTCTGTATTCACAAATTTTTATTCAAAACTTCTTTCATTCCCAAATGATGAGAATAATCTCTGCAGTCAATACTGTCACTTTACCGTCATTGTTATTTGACTGGCGTATTACAAATAACTACTTGTTTCCTTGGGTTAAATAATCTGCGTTTGTCAGAAGGATCGAGAGGTATATGTCTTTAGTCAACACCTGGTTATTTCCAACAAGTAAATTCGTATGGTATTCCGACTTAGTGACATAGATACTTTTGATTTTCATATGGCTTTACGCCTCGTCGAAGTCGCGGTCATTTGAGACCGGACTGGGGACTATGAACAGGAAAGAATTTGTCAATGGCCTTTTGAAGAATCCATCCCATCATTCGCCAGGAGTGATTTCGAGAAACCATGTAAAACCGGGATCTGGATGTCCGGAAGGAGATTTGAATCCGCGTTCTCCCCTCAGAACTCGTGTCCCGTTACTTAAAGAACTAGCGACTTAACCACTGAGCTACCACACCGCTCATTTAGGTATAAGGGAAACATTAGTAAGAACTATAAACCTTAAAGTAAATGGACAATACTTTTGTCGGAGAGAGTGAACTTCCTTAGGGTCAGACAATGGGGAGCAGGATTACAACTGTAGGAATTTTAATATAGAGTGGTAATTGTTGGGGATTGTAGTAAATTATCAGGATCAAAACCAACAAATTCAAGGTCACAAAAGATGAATTTCAGTATATTTATTTTTTCAAAATTCGTTAAACTTACTACAGTTATGTGCAGATCCTTTAAAATATATATCTTGATTTTACTACCACAATTCGTTTTGTTAAATGTGTTAACTAACTTTCTTCTGATGAAATCATATGTATCCTTAAGAATTTTAGCAGTTTATTAGTGTCACGTGCCAAAAAAGTCTCGGAAACGTTCTCAGATTGAAAATCTAGATTATTAGTAAACATAAAAAAATAATTTAAGCATTGTTAGTTATCAATTTAAAAAAAAATACATTTTTATCAAGAGAGTGAGATATATTTTCGTAATTTTGCAGGCCATATTTAATTGTGTATTTACTCTATTTAAAAGTGCTTATGTATGACGATGTTTTCTCATTAAACTATCTTTCGCAAATTTATTATGATTTCATTCTCAGAGTTGGATACCAATTTATTGCTCTCAAGAATCTAAGCAAGTAAAAATAGTGTTTTCACGCACTATTTCGGCGATCAAAGAGTGCCATCTTCATTTCAAGAATTGACCAGACGAAAGGCCAAAATTTTACCATGTTTATAGCTTGTAAATTGGTTGACACGAAATCGGCGGACGTAGTAAGTCGCCTAGGAGCAGTCTCAGTAGTCGATAGCACTCCGCGGTGTGCAAAACGTGACTGACATCCGAGCATTACTAAGTTGATAAAAACATACCGGCTGACGATATTGGACGCAAAACTCTTCCAAAAGTTTCTGGAACGCGCCAGCATCCTTTTGGGTTCAAAGTCGAAGCAATGTTTCAGATCAAGTTTAGGATCCGTCACAGTAGAATTTCCCTGTTGTCCCTGGCATATGTGCCGGCTGCCTCATACCAGAGCATTACGATATTTAATAATCAAAAACCAATTACGAGGTTAGCAAAAATATTCCTAATACTACACTTAAATAAACAGAAGAGGAATGATTCTTATTGAATAATTTTAAATGTTAATTTTCCACGAGGGTTGCAAACACAGCTTAAATGAACGGTAACACCAATAAAACAAAATTGTAGATTTTAATTAGAGTTGCAACATGTTGATCCCACGGACATTTGCACCTAAATCATAGTTTTTAGATTCGGAACATTGTTCTTTACTGTGGTTGTTGTAATAACAGAAGTATAAAAAATAATTGTACTGGCGGGCAAAACTTGGAGAGAAAACTTAGGTTTGAGTAAGGCTAAAAAAATTAATTTATCTGTTTCATTCTGTTACCATGCTAATATTAGGGAATTATTTTCTCATCGGTACAATAACTTCGTGATCATCATGTAGGTATAAAAAATGTCAATCAAAGAGGATTTACTCATCCTTTGTCCCATTACCTTTAATGATATTCTTCATCTGTGAATTTAAATAGTTTTGTTATTCTTGGCAACTGTTGACTTACTGACGCTAGACTGACAGTTGATGGAAATACGGATGAAGGGTGTTTGATGTATCTATGGGCTCGTTACCATAAGGCATTAGTTAAGGAAAAGAATATTTTCTCTGTTTCCTTGCTAGGAATACACAATGTTTGGAAGGAAAAGTACGATATAATACTGACAAACTTAAGAGAATTAATTCTGTCCTTGGTTTTCGTTTGAAGACGTACAGTACCACTTACATTTCTGACTTGAGATTTCATTTTCTGCTAGAATCTTTTTAAGCAGTACGCACACGATGTTTTTAATTTCCTTCCATGCGCCAAGTGGAATAAAGCTTGGCATTCACAGTCCTTTATCACAAGTAGGCGACCACAAGAGAAGGGAAAAGCGGACGGAAATGCGAGGAGACAAGCGAGTAGATTGCTGATGGGTGTACGAAAACAAAGATGAAAGAGGTGGCAGAAAGTCTTTGTCTGTCGCAACCCTGCATTCTGGCACAAAGCGAACTCAGCCAACGGTGATGTGAAAGCTCTTCCGTGTTTTCTGGAAGAGGACACATTCATGTCAGCATAATGAAGAACGGCCGCAGTCACGTCGTTAGAGAAACGAGTGAAAAGTGGGGAAGGCGAACAATATCACGTTCAACAAGGGTATGAACTAATATAGCTCCAGTTTACACTAAGAAACACTAGGGACAGTAAAAAAAAGTTATCCGCTTCTCTGCACGGCAAATCAAATCAATAGAGTATCTAGTTCACTGTATAAAAGAACGCCTCTTATAATTTATATTTATCATCCAAAATTCGTTTTCACAATAACAAAAATTTATCATACAATAATTGGATACCGTTGAGAAGATGAATTAGAATCGATAAGATTGTATTAAGATGATTTGTACATGTGAAAAGGACGGAGGAGGAAAGAATGTCAAGGCAGATGATTGGAGATGGGATTGAATGACAGATGGCTAGACGAAGACTAAAAGCAAAATATTTGGATTCAATTGAAGAATAAGTAAACGAAGAAGGTTCCTGGACTGAAACACATTTATAGTGGATGAACATTCTACAGAGAGAAAGGGGTTGAAAGGTATCATACTTCCACCACCTGTTTTGCAGCTGATAATTAAATCCAGTATGCCATGGTTTATAGCGGAACCATTCTTAGAAGCTTGCATTTACGAATATTTTATGACTCAACATAATACATATTTGTTGAAATGTACCAGTAATAGGTTCCAAAGGGTTATGTGGACTTATCACATTACATCAGAGCTACTAACTAAAAAAACTAATCAAAATAATTCTCTTAAACCTGGAATACCAGTGCCAATATGTAATTCCAAAAAATTCCATAACTTCACTGGGTGTGCGATAGCTGGTAACATGATGGTTATTTATTAAATCTAGTGTTAATACTTGAAACACAAATCAACGGTTATTAAAATAATAAACCTTAATGTACTAATTATTTTAATGACTGATTAGAATAAATCGATTGAAAGGCCTGTAAATGAATTTGAAGTAGCTCAAAAATTCATTTGACACAGTCTCATAGCAAAAACGAATGATCTGTTATATTCAATAAAATCCTTGAAATGGAATCATCACGGAATTCATTTGAACTGTTATGGTAAATCCACGGAAAATAGATTTCTAGATGGGTGGACGGGGATTTTAACCCGCATCCTCCTAAATGATGGTCCTGAACATTAACCATAGATTAACTGCCGATCATCTGAGGTAAGATAAAACCGACGTTGACTTTCAGAAGACAAGAGATTCAGTTAACAGAAAGTCTGGACAGCTTCCAAAGAGTTTTGCTATTAACTTATCCGACTTCTATAGTGAATAACACCACTGGCAGTGGAAATGAAATCAAGAATCTACTATGACACTCTACTCAAAATATGGCAAAGCACAGCAATAACAGCCAACATCTAAAAGATATTAGTTTAGTCACTTGTATTCTCTGAATTCCTGTACGGCTGTGACACTTCGAATAAAATAAAAAAAAGCATTAATGCGTTCGGAATAAACTACTGTGGAAGTGTTTTAGTAATACCGTGGACTGGCAGGTGTACAAATGATTTTTCAATGTAAAAGTGGGAATAGAAATCCGTTTATGCAAACTTATGGACCCGAAAATCATATTGGACGGGGGAGCCTGAATAAATTTACAGTAAAGGAAAATGTTTTGTATACCTGGCACTTAAAGATGGGTAGATGAAATTCAGGATGTCATTCATTTGGCAAAATGAAACAATCTCCGGAACTCAAGAAACCATGTAACGAAGCCTTTGAGTCACAACAGTCAGGTATGAGCGACGCTACCATATATAGAGAAACTGGTGCTACCTGCTTATTTTTTTCCCATATTAAGTTGGTGTGGCTTTAATGATTACGGAGTTTAAAGTTTCTGCGCATTCCGTATCTTATGTTGCTGCAGAAGCGATTTAAAGCGGAGCCCAAACAACGGAGATTTCATTTTTGCATAGAAACGTATGCGTAGATGATTGTAAATTTAATAACCGATAAAAATTCCAACTGGAGCTATGATTTAGACAGTGGGCGTTACGGTTTCAGAGCAGGTTTGCTGTGCTGACTTACTTCTGATGGAGCTTTGCCAGGAAAAAATCTGTGCAACTGTTCAGGAGAACGACCTTTGGCTGCTACAAGAAAACCATAGAGATAACATAAAAAAAATCATGATCCGAATGTGATAATTGCAAGAAGTCACCTCAATAAAATTAATTTACATAGTGTTTTGTAACCATTAAGTAACGTATTGTATTACTGTTGTACTGGATAAACTAACCTAACTTTTTACAGTAAGGCCTTAATCGAATGAAGTCTCTCGCTTTCGGCGAATTTTGCTATGCAAATCCAATAGAAGAAAATTAACTTGGCGATAATTGTGAGAATTCATTATCTTGTGATAATACAATTGAATTTGTTGACTTCCTTGATCATTTATAAAGTAAGAGAGTGGCATTTAATGCATTATTTTACTATTCCTTTTATGTTTCCTAATTAGGATCTTGGTTCTCTTCATCTTGGATTGTTTCTGTCTATAGAAATTAATAAATTGCTTTTTTCGAAGACTTTCTGAGCCCGTGTGGTCGCCAAAAGTGGTCGATAACCTTCTTTTCAAATTTTGATCTTCTGTGTCGCATCAGATACGTTACCAACACTTCTTGATTTTAAATTTCTACACCTCGTACAATTCTGCAATTTCTTTCTAAACACTTTCACTACGCTTTAAATATAAATAGTTGTCAACAGCACATTACTGTAATGTACTGTACATGCCTCGAAGGGAGAGCATCAGTGAGTGTGGCTTTGAGTATAAACTGCAAGTATTCGTTTCATGTCTATTTATTCAGGACGAAGTTATATCAGCGATTAAACCAAATATGAAGAAAATCTCAAAAATATTCCTGATACATTAAACGAAACGCCCGAACGAAATAATTCGGAAAATTTCTCTATCCCAAAACTCACAGTTTTATTCCATACAGAAAAATTAAATCCCAGCACACTCAACGTAAAGCAGTTAAATTGTAGGTACTTCTTTGCTCGTTGGACCAGCTAACTGACATTAATAAACAGAAAAGATATTTTACGAATAAAGTAAAAGTCATTGGTCAATAATACATTTTGCGATTATCTCTTGAAAGTGAATAGGAAAAGAAATGTGAGAACTTTTAAATATTTATGCTGTTTGCTCCTCTCATGAAATTGATTAAAACATCTAGCATTCTAGAATCAATGTGTTTCCAGCGCCTTTTGTGTGATAAAAGACTATTAAAACCCTTCTTTCGGGTTGTAGGAATATATTTTTTATAATTTTAATTGATACGACTGTACATATTCTTTACAAATGATGCGTTGTTTTGATGTTGTAGCAGGTGGGGTTGTTCAAAAGGAGGGGTTTTATTAAGTTTTGTTAGAAATTAATTATCATAATTAAAAATCTTTGATTGGCAAGAATCTTCCAACATCGGTCAGGCCTTAAAAGATCTGACATTGATTTTTTTTAATTTAATTGCTATGGCTTCTACATCGCTAGGCCACTTTACATTTACCGTTAACATCACTCAAACAAGCAAACAACAAGCCTAGACGTTACAATGCGCCGTTATTTCAAGCAAACAGTATTTGAATTTATTTTTAATGTAAGTCATGAATCACCTACTGCAAATTTAAATATCAAGATTAACAAATGATATTTAAAATGAACAACGTTAACAATTGTAAGATTAGGTATTTACAACATGGAATCTCGGGTGCCTTTAATAGTTTAATAGTCACAATAAAATTCGTACTATCACGTTCACAAATCTTTGCCAGCTAACTCAGGGTTTTGTAAAAGAGCAAGTCTCGTAATCTCAGGACGCTTACGGAATTCAACAGTCTCGTGAACTCGTCATGCCTGGCGGAGTACTTTACCAGTTTGCTGACAGCGACTCTGCAAGTTGTGTCACAGCCTATCTGCGTGACATGGCGGTCTATCGTCACTCCAGGATCGCCAGTCTGCGATCTTATAAGACGACTACCAGTACGACATCAGCTCTGTCGAACCGTCCTCGTCCTCTCCAAAACATAACAGTCACTCTCCACTGCCGTAGAAAGAGTCGACCGTTCCTCTCCACTGTCGTAGAAAGAGTCCCTTCTTCCTTCCTCTCCGTCGTCACATGTGGACAGAAAGAAACATATCAAAAAACCCGAATATCACTTCTCATTGGAGGAAATGGGCTTCTTGAAATCACGTGTTCCACCTCGCGCATTCAGATACGTGGGTTCGCGCTCACGCGTCACTTGGCGTGGCGGGAGAAAACTCGCCGACCTTCGCCATTGCCACCCCCAGCGTCAGGGCAACGTCCGCTGGCCTTGGAGGCGACAACTTGGCGAGCTTGGTAACGGGACCGTTTCCGCCCCAGGATACGCTCCTTGCCAGAAATCAACCCTCGCTTATTTTACGTACACTCCCTGAATAACTTGGCATTCATTACACCACATATAGTCTTTGGCTGGCCCCGAGATTAAAGAATCAAATCAATTTACAGATCTGATTATATATATGAAAAAAATTAATTAAGAAAAATGTAAAATATAAAATATTAACTATTAAAATTGTAGTAGACGTAATAACGTCTTCTACAATTAATCAATGTTTATGTTTGCTGTATGTACCCTGGCGCTTCTTTCTCGCACTGTATTAAACAAAAACGTTTCAGCTATATTACGATCCGACTCGTAAATTGGAGGAAATTATTCAGGACCTTTAGTGAATACTGCCTCGGAATTCAGCAAACCGAAAGCTGGATGGTGGGACCAGCAATCGAAACGAATGTTAGGCCCGAAACCTTCTGGTTCGGTGGCTGCTCGCAGTACTTTGTAATACTTCGCTAAAATGTTCTGGATGCCAAAACTTTCGCAGTGTATTAAGAATAGAAACGTGGGTATAATTTAATTCCAGGGAGTGAAAAAGTATAAATTTTGAGTTAAATACTAAAGCGTATCTTGGGACAATCAGATATATATATATATATATATATATATATATATATACAACAAAATAATGTTTAGCAAATTCAATTATTTTCTTAAAAAATTAGTTACAATTTAGGTGTTGAAGTTACAAAGGAAGTTTGTATATTCGAAACAATACTATATAAATTACAGCTAGAAACTAAAGTGACAATGATAATTCGAATCTCGGGATGAGTTTTACAGATTATTTTGGATTGAAACTAAAATTAGTGTGATATGAGGAGCGTCTTCCCACTTAAAAGCTAATACATACCAGCTGGTTAGTGGTTGACTGCGTATAGGTCGGTTACGATATCCGAGCAGCATTCTGTTACAGTATAGTTTTCGATTAAATAACCTCAGTTGCACCATCTTTCCAACATAAAAAGTTATTTTGCCTTCAAGAATAAAAGAGAAACATTTTCACTAACCCTTTTTTGGCCATTTCCATACTACAGTCCTTTTCCTGGGCCTTTTCAGTTTCTTTCATCCTGCTCCAATCTCGCGGACTATCTCGCCTCTACAAATATGACCCTGGAAATGAACTTCTTTTAATTGTCTTTACTGAATTTTTATCGTTCAAATACTAACAACTCCTCCCACACGCCAGAAAAAACTATTTAGCAATATTTTATATTCCTATGAGGTAAGAATAAAAGTGTCATCAACGTTAAATATGTCCACGCCAATTAACCATTGGGTTTAATAAGTCGACAGAACCCGAACAAATTAACATATCACTAGATGACCCTTGTGAAAATTTCACGAATACAATCAATATTACGGTTGGGGGTTTGTAATAGGATGAAAAATGAACCGTCTAATTTCTTTCAATTGTTTATTTGTTTAGTGTAACAGGTACGCAACAAAAGTCGACGCTAGTGAAGAAATTTATTAATATTTCTGTGGTATGTGCTACTGCCATCTATTGGCTTGGCTCTGAACTGTCTCTAACGAGAGACATTGACAGTTATTACTTTTGCCCTTTATTGGTCAAATTCCGAAAAATTTCGTTCCTAATTTATAATGATTCGTGAGTGGAGACCTCAATTTTTTAAACGATACCTCATTTATCAATTTAGGTTAGGTGTCAATGGAGACAAATGGCTCGTAACAAAAAAAAAAAAAAAGTGTTATTGAAATAATGAAATTGTGCCTTTGAAGGGTTGAATTCAAAAAAATTCCTTTCTTTAGATATGATGTGGCCAAAGCAGAGACCTTAACCTTTTTTATGATATCTCATTTATCTATTTCGGTTAGATATCAAGGGAGATAAATAGCTCATGATAAAAAAAAATATGTAACGGAAATAATGATAATTTTGCCCATAAAGGGTCGAATTCCAAAAAAAATCTTTTCTTAAAATATGCTTCGATCAATGCGGAGACCTTACTCTCTAAAATAATACCCGATTTAGGTTTGATATCAAAGGAGATAAATGTGGTAGATCATAAAAAAAAAAAAATACTGTATGAAAATAATGATAATTTTGCCCTCCAAGGGTCTAATTCCAAAAAAATTCATTTCTTAAAATATGATTTTACCACGGCGGAGAATTTAATATTTAAAATTATACCTCATTTATCCATATTGGTTAGATATCAAGGGAGATAAACGGCTCGTGACACAAAAACTGGTTGTAGAAATATTGACACTTTTACCCTTTTAGGGTTCGAATTCCGAAAACTTCCTGTCTTAATATATGTAATGAAAATGGAGTTCTTAATCTTTTGAATGATATCTTCATTTAATGATTTCTGTTAGGTATCCAGGAGATAAATGGCTTGTGATATAAATTAAGAAAACATTTAAGAAGTATTCACATTTTTGCCCTTTAATTGTCGAATTACAAAATATTACTTTCTTAAAATATGTATGATCAAAGCGGATACCTTTAAAATGATACTTCATTTATCTGTTTCGGTTGGATGTGAAGAGAGATAATGTCTTGTGACAAAAAAAACATCTTATGGAAATAATATACATGATAGCATAATAAAATCATATTTCTATAACGAAGCTACTTCTTAATATGTTTCATGATATTCTGACTGTTACTCTCTTAGCAAAAACATTTCAGTAGCATGAAATATACACGAAGAGATCATGAAATAGTTCCAGGTTACAGCTCAAAATTAAATTAAATTTTAAATCAAGAACTGAAGTAGTTTTAATGTTTCGGTGTGTTGAGAAAAGATAGAGTGATGTTGATAAGGAGAAATTGAAGATACGAGCGTGTTATCCTTCAGTCGAGGGCGAGATCTTTGTGTGGCGTGTTCATAGTGAGAGATGAAATGTTGGAGCCCATAGAGTCGCTGACGGACGACCAAGATGCTGTCAGCCAGTTCCGCGCTGTTGACTGCTCTCGTCGAAGATTACCCTCAAGCTGGCGCTATAAACGTTCCCACTGAAACAGATGGCATTTTGAAAGAAGAGGGCTTTTCTGGGACACGGGTTTTCTTGCCGTTAAGAGGATTGGGACCCGCGATCGATAGCCATATAAAGACCGGGACGAAAGCTTGCAGTCGGATGTGACGCATTAAAACTTGGGACATCAGGAGACAGCCACTTCCAGGAAGAAAGCCCCACGTCCACCAAAACCATCAATCAGGGCTGTCAGTGCCATTACTAAACATTTACAAATGTATAAAGCAAGAGGCAATTTATTTGGAATATATGAATGATAGTTGTTACAATTGTATAATCTTAGTAAATAAAACACAAGTTGCGTTAAACTGTCTAGCGTATGAGTTCAAGTATCCTTTTTTCTGGTGTAACCGTATTATCCTATTTCGGATTATAAAAACGATCTGGAAATGAAATAATGGCAATAGGCAATTTAGACTTTTCATATTTGATTCACCAACAGTTAGTATTCAGCCCGGAGTCTTTTTTTTAATGGAAGCAGCTAATAAACATCTGCACAGCAGAGATAGCCACAAAAGAGAGTAAGCAACAGAAAATTTTAGTATCTTGGTACCAAGTTAACAACGTGCTTAATAGTTCAACATTCATGATGATACGACTGTTATTGTGTTTATGTCCTTAAGATGAATATAAAATTTGACGTCAATATGTTAGTTGCTATTAGGTTTCTTATCCTAAAATTATATTTGCACTGCTGAATTAAAATTTTCGTAGAAATTTGGACATGTAATGCTGTTAGATGCAGACTTATAACAAAATATTCGTTAGAAGTTGTTGTAATATAACCTAAATGTTGTCATTTCCCTAACAAAATTTGTTTAAAGAATATCGAGCTAGCACTAATTCTATTACGTATCATATTTAAAGTCATTTTCTTAAGTATTTCAAGGGTCAAGTACAGATAAAGAGATACATTAAGCCATTATGGAATGTAAACAGAGCTGCAATATAGGGTTTGGCTTATTTCGTGATAGAAAAAGTTGCATTCATTTTCAGAAATTAAGTATGTAAGTCAGCAGGTAGAAATTTTCACTGACGAGATATCTGCATTTTAAAATCAAAGTTTTCCTGGTTTCATAAGTCGTAGACAACAGATCAAAAATTCTTGAAGCCACAGTTTTAAAGATAGGAGATAGCTCGAAAGATTCGTAAATGTTTATTACACCTTATGTTAAGTTTGAGAAGAATAGCTAAATTTAAAGTTTTTTTTTTATAGGAAAGTGATATTTCATCAGAATACGTGGTTCTCGACGCAATTAAATTCAGAGAGGGCAGTATAATTAAAATAATGTAGAATTTTTTTCTGAGCACAAAACACTAATTGTTATGAAAACGCATACGGTATTTTGAATAGAATGGAAACATAAATTATTGAGATTTTCGATGAAATGGCCACTTCCGGGTTTGAAAATTAGTGTGATAGACTGGCAAGATAAATTAACCAAAATTAAAACTATATGAAGGAAATTTGTTAGCGGCTACACAACTTCAAACCTTATAGAAAATTTAACGTAGAATCATTTGGAATTCATTTTAATTGGAGCGTTGATTTTTTCGGAGATAGAGATCTTTTGCTATTTAAAGAGAAGCCGGGTTTTGCATCCAAGCTAGAGGAGGAGGAGCAGATCATTTCAAAACTTGTTTCAGCTCGATAGCTTTAATACTTTAGCGTGAGAGACATTTCAGAATTCATCCCTAAAATAATTTTTTATGTCAAAAATAATAGAAATGAAATTTTTTTCACTTGTATCAAGTTTGACATTTACAACAAAGACTTCGTACAGCCAAAATTTCAAGTAGATTGGGAGAAAAACAAATCCAGAAAGGTTCAGTGATTTCATGGGAAACGCGGAAGCGGGTTGGTTCCTACAGCAACCCTATAAAAGAGCTCCCTGGAGTGGGGGAAGGCGTCAGTATGTTGCGATCGCTTGGGTAGTCTCCATGTCGGGCTGGCCAGTACTTTGGCGCCGTACGTGGTGGTCAGGCATCACTCGATTCCGGAAGTATCTCAGCTTCGGCATCCATCTTTGAAATTCTGGAAGCGAGTGCTACATCTGCAAAATTATGATTTAGCTGATATCAGTTAGGGGTTCGTGAGAGTTGACCTACATGCTTTACTTACCAGTACCTGCAATAATTATTTTGGAGAAGGATTTCCGATGCCAATAGCTTGTTTAACGAACTTCTAATTTATTTTTATGAAGAACATAGTGAGCTTTAAATTTATTTTGATACTACAGTGAACTTTTATTCTTTCACGTACCTTTTCTAATTGAGTTTATCCAATTAGATGGTGACCGAGATAATCTAACTAACAATCAGTTCTTCATAGGCAACATTAACGGTCAGTTTCATGACTAGCTATTATGCATACCCCCATAATCAACACGCGTCTGACATTGTGTGCTAAATCGTAAATTGAATTGTACTTATATCAGTAATCAAAGCATACATATAATTTATTAAAAGACTGAATGGGTAATACAATAAAATGCATTGCGCCCTATTTAGCGCTTTATTTGCGGTCAGTTTATGTCGAAACATTTCAACTCGACAAACTATGGACAGTGAAGGGGTCGACGCATTCTAACAGACCGAGTTTTCCAGGTATCTCTTGCTGTCCCTAGTCTGTGCACAGACAGTACATAAAAGCTGATGCTCCGTTTACACGATGAGAGTTGACTGGAGCGAGTGTACTGATTTGCTGCGCGCGCAGCACTGGTTAGTCCACTCTCCTCGTGTCAACAGGTACAAGACAGACAGTTGACTGAGGATAGTGGCCTCGGTTCACGACCAACTTTTGGCGTGCGAGTTCAACAATCAACATGGCGACATCTAACAAGTCGCGTAAGCGGAGTGAAGCAGAGGCATTAAAATCTTTAGAATTGCATGAAAGTGAGGAAATTATGTGGAATTTTAAGAATAAAAATTATAAGAACAAGGATTTTAGAGACTCTGCTATCAAAAAATTGCTTCATAGTGGTGTCATTCTTTATGTATTGGAAAAAATATTTCACTATACCTCTTCAAATTGAGACACAGTTAGTGTTAAATGATGCAACTCTATATTTTCACCTGAAACTTTATTTTCAAAAAAAAGGCACTGTGGCATTTAAAGCATTTCTTTTTAATATCCACTCTTTTAACTTTTTTCTACGTTTTATTTTATTATTCTTCACATCATTGAACATTATAATCAACAAATTATCTACGATGTTAATTCCTTTCTGTAATACGAACATACTCTTTTCAATAAGATCACAATGTAGGAGTAGAGAACTGTCCTCACAGTGGACAGTACACTGTCTTCAAGTTATTACTAGCATGCTAGTCCACTCTCTTACTCCCACTACCGACGGTCCGGCCAACTGTCGTTCCAGTCAACGCGGCCTGTATGGACTGACGCGGGCGGTAGCCACTAGAAATCCCTCGGGTCAATATAGGGAATTTCATACATCCATCTCAAGCTATCGAGTGTGGAGACTAGCGGCAAGACTGTTTTCCACACACGATACAAGAGAGAGATGATGAATAAGTTTGACAAAGAACTAAAACGAACATTCCCGAAGCTATATGATTCAGTCAGCCTATCACAACGAGCGTACATGGGGCAATATCAGAACGATTGTGAATATATATATATGAGTTAGCGATAGCAGAATTGTTTAATAATGTTGCAATTTGTTTACATAATAGAACCAATCAGAAGAATATGCCAAACCAAGTCATCCCTTAATTGGTTGACATGGGAAGACACAAGACAAAAATGGAGGTGAGGAGTCAACAGAACCGTCGAAAGGCGACAAAATACGAGATATTCGTGTCTGAATCTGTGGAGGTGACGAATCTGACATGAAATGGCAGCTGTTAGGCTACTGTCAAGGTAAAGTAAACGTTTGTATCTGATTTTAAACCGTTTGCACTCATATGGCACTTTCAGTAAACTAAATGGCACCTTGGGTGGAGTGACCCCACACGATTAAGAATCTCTCTATAGAACCAACACTCAGCAAACGCACGTGTTGTCATAACGAACTTTAAACTGAGAAAATAGTTGCAATCCAAAAGGAAAATTAAGTGAAAGACATTCCGTTTCGTATCTGCTATTGCGTTTCATGCATATTTCGTAATTTTGTTATGTTAAGCTAGTTTCGTTCAATCTGACTGTCACATATTTTTCATTCAACTTTGAGATGGTGCTTTATACAATTTAGTGACTTTTAATGTAAGCAGGATGTCTAGTGTTTCTGTGTTTTTTGTTTGTTTGTTTTTTTTTTTTTTAAATTGTGTATTTAGTTAATAGTAAATGTATCTACCGTCTGGCGGTCGTGTATTTTATATATTAAATGGCCAAGTTATCATGTGCCTTCAACATCAGTGTTAAACACTTCTTTTATCCATAAATTACTCAGTAATTAACAAGGTGAAAAGTAAATAATAAGGATAAGTGACTAAAATCATAAATTCTTAATTACGGGAGAAACACCCCGTTTCGTACTGTACGATTGTTATTCTTCTTTATTTGAATAATGTATTAGAGGTTTTGATAAATGGACACTTTGCCTTCAAGTTGTTCAAGAAAACGTATAACGCAAATGAAACTAAATATGAGACGAAACACGAAACCAAGTGTTGGCAAAAAAAACAAACAAAAAATATTCTCTGTCACAGACAAGAACACACACCGTCAGACATGAACGTAGTCAGACTAGAAATAGTGAGGAGGTGAACTGAAGGAAGAATAGGTTCATAGTATTAAATCAATTGAACTGCGTATACTGGTAGATAAACAGCAGCGTGTTAGACAGTTAAACATTGTCATCTACAAAGACAGATCTACATATCTGAGGAGATAAAAATAACTTCTTATTGCTACTTTCTCTTCCCCCCCCCCCTTTCCCAATAATTATGTCTTTTCAATTCTTGAATTTGACACAACTTAAATCTGAAAAGCTTTTTCAACCAATAACTTGCTGAACTCGCAAACCATCAGGTGGCAGGTGGACGACTGGCCACATGTGACGAATTACTGTTAAGAATTTATCCACTGGGGGGAAGGTACAAGCGCTCTGATAGCAGTATGACAGAATGGTAATTCCAGACAACGTGTTCGGTTACGTTTCCTTTTCTAGTGAAATGTACATTCGTAGTTATATAAGTAATACACATTCAAAAGATAAATAAATGTATATATATACTATAATTTTTAAGATTAAGGATAACGAATTATACACCCTAACACCCAGAAAAAAAATTGCATACAAGTTTCCAGTTTATAATAATAAATTGATTTTTTTTAGCTGCAGACTAGTATTCAGAATATGAGGTATCTATACGAATACGACGCACATAATAACGAATTATTCTGTGTGGTACATCAGTCCTCGAATACTTAAAATTGTGCTTCATTGGTTGCTATTAGAGGTTTATTAATGAAAGTAGTTATTTCAATATGATCTTAAATCTTCAAATTTGTATTAGCTATCTCCGGCGTTTTCATAGATTGTACGTGAATTCATCTCATTTACGTCCTATAGCGTACGGAGGGAGGGGGGATGTACTTACGCAAGTATTAAAAAGGCTGATACAACCTAGAGCTGAAACATCACTGTTTACAGTACATTTTCATCATGTGCCAAATCTGATACTAAGTATAACCACAAGATCTAAATTTCATTCGTAAAATTTATTATGACAAATGCCACTATTAATCAAGCTTATTATTCCAATAAGACTTTTGAGAAAAGCAGTTACCTATGATTTCGATAGTTAACTGTGTTTGGTAGTTCGTAACGTGGTACAATGTATGGAATAGCGTTTTGCTCCAACGATGTGTGGCCTTTGCAGTGGAAGGAAAATTACATGTCATCCAAATAGTGATGCCAGTTTCTAGATTTCGGTGGAAATAATCGATCTTTCCTTATGTCAAATCTGTTGAGATTCACATAGATTGAGATTTTAGGAATACGAAACACGGAATTAGCTCTGCTTTTGGCGCGAAGTTGTGTATGTATTGACAGATAATATAGACACCTGTTGGTGCACCGACTTTTATAGGGAATGCATTCATACTACCACGCTCCTTGAGATTTCTACTTTTAATGTCCTCGGTTCGTGTGACTTTGGGTTGAAGATTCCTTGTCACGGAAAGAAAAATTATAATAATCCAATGTTTTTGTGTTATAACTGTTACTGTTTTTGTTTTAAGGATAAACGTTTCTGTATAAAAAACTACTTACTGTTTTCTTGATTTCGATTAATGATATACGAAAGGCAGATAAGTTATATTGCGCGTTTTACTAATTTTATACGTTTGAAATCTTGACAAGAGGAGAGATTAAAAACTCATGATCTTCATTTTTCTGGTTTATTACAAAATAAAAACTAAATAGAATGTTTGATTATTGAAAAAAGGCTTAACTTGTAGACTGAGAAAAAATACTGGTCTTCAAAATGCATGACTGGTTTCTTCTCACAGGTCATGATGGTAAATACTTCATTACATACAACAGAGTATTGCAAAGGCCAGATCAAACTTTAACAAAAGAAAAACAGTACGGAACCATATGTCTTCTTTTACCTTAGATTAAATCTTTAGTAACTTGTGATATCCTCGTTGGGATCTGTTAATTACCTCAACGGTTGCAACTAACAATAATTTACCTTAGATATAATCTCTACACAGCGATCATTGTGTCTGCATACCATTATTTCTATTTACATTAATGGATGCTACTTGCTATGGATAGTGAAATCAAATAACATTTAATAAGTAGAGGGCAGGAATTTATTATTATACTCTACGACAACTCACAAATTTTAAATGTTAAATAAAAATGAATTTAATATAATTCCAAAAAAGATAACTTAATTTCATTACAAAATAAATGGTACGTTACAATAAAATCGAACAACAGAAATGATTCAGCAGGTCACAGAATGTATCTAGTTCGTTAGTAGGCTCAAGATAAAGTTCTCTGTGTGTTACTGAGCACATAAAAAGGGCCGCTTTTCCTGTGCGAATTACTAGTATTGATGGCCTCTACGTGAAAAGTGCTGCTTATCGTAAATTGCTTCGAAGGTCTTGTAGATCCCGTGGTTGCTACTAATGTCTTCATCATAGCGTGGTCCATTTTCGAAGTCGGTTATCCAGATGGACTGGCGACGATACCTTATCAGAACAGATGTACGTAGAGGTAGAAAATTTATTAACGTTAGAGTGATGTTGAAACTCGCGGTCATATAAGCGGTAGGTATAAACACATCTGCTGCGCCTTAAATATGTAGAGCACAGTTTAGTAAACAAGAAGCTCCTCTTGAATTATATGGCTTGATCTACGCCGTATGATAATACAGTCTTCCGCCTCTCGCCGACAAAGAAAACTTGGTTTTCTCTTTTTCTTATGGCGCCAGGGAACTTGGCTAATCCAATAACCTTAGAAATCGTCACTCCTCAATACACATGCATAATAGAGGACGTTCGGAATATAGTTCTGTTCGATGTGTACCTGCCCCTACTCTCCGTATACTCATCGTTTTTTTAAATTTTGTCTGTTTGTCAAGCAGGCAAATTCTCTCGCACACATTGTAGTTGGTGATCAGTGATCACTATTACAGACAATGCTTGCGGATTCCGGCCTTCTACACCCTTTAAAAAATGGCGCGTCTACATTCTAACCAATTAGCCGGCCATATCTTCCTGTGAAGGGCACTTGCAACCGGAGCTAGTCTCAATATTCACCTAAGCTACATCTTAATCGTAGTAAAATATACAGGGTGATTCAAAAAAACTTGGAAAAAATGGCATGGTTGATCTGTCATACAATAAGGATCAAAAATCGCATAGGAAAAGAGGGTGCTACGAGAGGCATGGCCAACACGATCACCAAACCTGTCTCCCTTGGATTTTTTCTTGTAGGGATTTTTAAAAAGACTTGTGAATGAAACACCTGTTGAAGCGCCGGAAGACTTGGTAGGAAGAATCGTTGCGGCGGCCGGATGTGTTCGAGATACACCTGGTATCTTTGAGAAGGTGTTCAATGCAACGGAGATGCCGGGCTTGTCTCGATGCATCTGGCAAAAACTTTGAGCATCTGCTGTAGGCTCAACATTTGGCTTGCATTAGTCGCATGTGAGTGAGTAATTATCAATAAAATGATCTGTAATGGTTTTGTTTCTTCTCTTTGTGTCAGTATTATTTTAGACGCCCTGTAGCGGCTCCGGATCGCAGTTGCGACCCTCTGTTCCTATGCGATTTTTGATTCTTATTGTATGACTGATCTACCATGTCATTTTGTCCACGTTATTTTGAATCACCCTGTAAATTGCCAGATACCATCAACTGCTCTAGGAAAACCGTGCTTTTGACAAACAACTTTATCTCATCAATTTTTTATAAAGGTGAATAACACGCCAATGCAATTGAATTTTGTTTTATTTTGGTGTCGTACGCGTTTCGCTCTATATCAAGAGCATCATCAGCGACATCTGTTAGATATTTATTCATTTATTTAGTTACATTTGATTTACAAAACAATATAAAGTTGAGGTGAAATTAAATCTACTTACATGTTACTTTTTTACTTTTTTCTCATGATCAGGCTTAGCTTCTGTGTGTATGTTTTGTAGAATTTGCTGAAGGTATGAAGCACTACACTGCACTGACCAAATTTCACATTGATACTATTATTTACCGTTTTCAAAACATGAGAAAGTAAACACCACGCCATGTTTTTCACAGGTCCATAGAGTGTATGTTTGTTTATGTTTCAGGTTTCATTGTGGTTAGAGGTCCTTGGTTTTTACAGTCTGCTTTGTGTTATCTTTGTTGGTAGGCGGGGATTTGAAATGATTGTCTTTTAGTGGATATTTATTTCTTTTTTAATGTGGCATATAGTGTCTGATTAGTTAAGTTTGTATAATCATTTATGATCTGCTTTCCTTCAACTAGTGCTTTTTGGATGTAATAATTTTCCTTAAATGTTAATGCCTGTGGTCTGCTATTGTTTATGGTGAGTATTTGCATGTCTCTGTGGATATCTGTCGGTTGGTGATTGTGTTCTAGAAGGTGTTCTGCAAATGTGGAGTGGTTAGTGTATTTCAGTGCTCTTAGGTGTTCTTTGTATCTTGTTTCGAATTGTCTGCATGTCTGGCCAATGTATTGAGCTTCACAGTTTTGCCATGTCTGTCTATGCATATACAGACTCACATGTCAAACATTGGCCAGACATGCAGACAATTCGAAACAAGATACAAAGAACACCTAAGAGCACTGAAATACACTAACCACTCCACATTTGCAGAACACCTTCTAGAACACAATCACCAACCGACAGATATCCACAGAGACATGCAAATACTCACCATAAACAATAGCAGACCACAGGCATTAACATTTCAGTAAAATTATTACATCCAAAAAGCACTAGTTGAAGGAAAGCAGATCATAAATGATTATACAAACTTAACTAATCAGACACTATATGCCACATTAAAAAAGAAATAAATATCCACTAAAAGACAATCATTTCAAATCCCCGCCTACCAACAAAGATAACACAAAGCAGACTGTAAAAACCAAGGACCTCTAACCACAATGAAACCTGAAACATAAACAAACATACACTCTATGGACCTGTGAAAAACATGGCGTGGTGTTTACTTTCTCATGTTTTGAAAACGGTAAATAATAGTATCAATGTGAAATTTGGTCAGTGCAGTGTAGTGCTTCATACCTTCAGCAAATTCTACAAAACATACACACAGAAGCTAAGCCTGATCATGAGAAAAAAGTAAAAAAGTAACATGTAAGTAGATTTAATTTCACCTCAACTTTATATTGTTTTGTAAATCAAATGTAACTAAATAAATGAATAAATATCTAACAGATGTCGCTGATGATGCTCTTGATATAGAGCGAAACGCGTACGACACCAAAATAAAACAAAATTCAATTGCATTGGCGTGTTATTCACCTTTATAAAAAATTGATTAACTTGCAATTGAGGAAATGGCCCACAATATCCAGTCATTTACTTTAACTCATGTTTAACTCTTTAATTGCTCATTTACAATAATGTTAAGAGTTCAAATATAATCATTTCAAACTTTCCTGCTCCTAAGAAATTGACACTCTGATGTGTCCGCTTTGCCTTAGTCACATTGGACAACTTCGCAGTTCCCTTGACGTGAAGGTAGATAGCCTGGAAGACAAGGACTCTTGGACCGTTCCATCGGCGAGGCGGCCTCTTGGTGTCCTTGTGTACAGACTAAGCACTTAGATAGGTCTTTGTGTAAGCGAGGAAGAGCTCTCCGCTAATGAAGTAACGAACGTCAGACACGGTCCTCGTTAGCGATAACTTAACTTTGACGAAGAGGAGGCAACAAATAGTCCACTCTACCCGTCTCCCACCGGTGTCCGGCAACTACGACAAACATTACAGAAAATTCGAATCCATAAATTAAATCTCTTTACGGCAGATATTTAGATCTGTTAGTTTTCTGGCACATTGATACTTTCGCTCCAGTCATTAATGCTATTATTAATGGGGAATTGGTTTAGAAGAAACTATTATAAAATGATATTGATTTCATAGAAGATGTTTATTTATATTTTTAGCTATATATACTTTGTGTTTTCCCTATAACACGGTTGGCCGGAAGATTCCGAAGGTCCGACCTGCAAAACGAAGGATTATATCGCACATTCCTTTTCTGCAGCGTTCGTCTATCCTAGTACGGGAACGTGTGTGAAATTCTTTCTGTGAACTATATAATTTATACTCGTTGTGTTGTTGATTAGATCGTTTGTGTAAAATTACTAAATTGGTCCCCCCACCCTCTCCTTCATATTCTCCGCCTAATAATGATGAATAGGGCAGTCAGTTTTACATGCCATGCTGCTGTGATCGATGATCCGTTGTGTCTTCTCGTGTTCGAGGTTACAGTTTTTTTTTTTTTAAACTGCTTAACGTCCCTTAACAGCGAGGTCTTTAGAGACGGGAAAGGATGGGGGGCAAGGAATGGGAAGGAATTCGGCCATGGCCTTTTGAAGGAAGCATCGCGGCATTTGCCTGGAGTGATTTGGGAAACCATGGGGTTACAGTTTAACGCGAACGGCCTTCTAGCGAGTTGCAGATGACTTTAGTATGTACAAAATAGTAATTCACATCAAACGACTGAATTATTAGACGTATTGCATTCCATGCATTCTGAAGGAGTTATAATACCAGCGAAATGTAGAACTAAAAGAAAATTATTGCATTTTTTTATTATTTTAAACATGAAATAAAACAATTATGTCAATATTTTAATGATGTTTTAGTTATTGCGGCATGTACCGTAGTTTCGTAATATCATAATAAACATAGAGCTCACATTTTTGATTGAATTTCGTTCTCAAACTTCTTTCTTTAATACATATTTAGTCATATTAATGGTGATATTTACTTCGGAGCGATTAGCAACCCCATATGTTTAACCGCTAATTGTTTGATGCTACAAATAAGATATAACAATATCATTTCAAAGTAGAGTGAATCTAAAAAACACGAGAGGACTAAATCACAGTACTGTAACTATGAATTAACTTGACGTTATCTCGTTAGTTGTGATTCATCAATCAAATGGAAACATCAGCTCTGGTGGTTATATTGGCGAAAGATTGATCGTATCTTCCGGTTGTGGCATCTTAAACGGCGATGCTAACTAGGTCCGCTAACGTCGCTGCTTGTCTCCCATGATGAAATCAGACTGCAGGGAAGCGATACGAAAAGAGGAGCGGAACGAGCCTTAATCCTATTTACAAGAACGTACGTTTCGCTCTTGTCAAAAGAGAACGCCAAGAATCAGTTACCACAACTTTTCACTTTCGGAGCAGGCGTCATGAAGTACTCAGTTGAAATTTCCTTTCTGCCGCGTTCTCTCAAGTCACTTCCACTAGGGTTTGCACCGCGAAGCAGACTAAGACTGACGAAAATCGGAAAGTTGAAGGGAGACATGCTAATTGCGAGAAATTTGAAATTCTTGTTTAACTTCGCAGACACTCTGTTACATAATATGGTCTACTTTCGAACATAGTATTTTGAGGTATGTTACAGGTATTTTGCTTCCTTACTTTAAAAAACTATTGACTCTCAATAAAGTATAAATCTAATTTTTAAGGAAATATGCTATATGACGACATCTGATATTCTGTCATACGACAACACAACAATTTTTTTGTGTAGTTGCCCCCCCCCCAAAGTTAGTTTAGTGAAAATTTTTGATCCGAAAACTGTGTACATTATTTTGCGCTATTAGCATTTAACTGTTATCTGTAACCCAACTACGTATGTGAAAATGAAATTTCATACAAGTTATTCATTAAAAATAAAATTATTATCCATAAAAAAGGACTTATGACAGTAGAGTAGAACCAGTAAATGTTTCAAGAAATGGGACATTTAACTTTACTGAGAATATGAAACAAAATTGGCAAACGTATGTTATTCTAGACATTTCTGGCCTAAGAAAAATTATTTGGCTAGTTTCATGTTTTTATCTCTTAATTATGTCCCCATCAATCGCGACCTCCTTCCCACGCAAACTTGACCGCTGCCTAGAACCTGAACTTCGAGGGAGACACTGCCACGGGACGAAACGGTACGTATTGTGTATACGGGGAAAAGGGAAATGTTAATTTTTTGTCAAATGATGTGAAAAACCTGTATCTGTGTTCTTTCATTTTGCCTGTTTCGTAACGCATCTGACTTTGATCTGTAATATTTCCTACCGCACAGTGTCTTAAAATTTTATTGAAAAATCCCGTAAGATAAAATATTTAGAAAATTGTTATCTCTACAGAAGCATTGTCGTAAGCTCTATCTATATGTTTTGATATTGCATGCATATAAGAAGTACGATGTTCCGTGAAATTGTGGAATATTGTAGAAGACTATAGAAGAATATGGAACGTTCAAGAATGTTCTAGAAAGTCATGGACTTATATTCGAGAATGCTCATTTAAGCAACGATCTGAAATACTGCAGATACTGGAATGTATTCTAGTTGGTCAAAGTTTGTATTTTGATAAATTTCCTGGAAGGATGGCAGGCTCTTCTAAATAGCCTTGCTCGTAAGTCGTATGCTACCATTAAATGGAAAGTAACATAAAGTAACATTGAATTTTAAAAATTGGAAATGTAATATTTTCTGAAGAACCTAAATTTCACTTCAGACTAAGAGAAAATTCATACAACACAATTTTACACAAAAATTTCAAAAAATATACTCGTAGTTGGCTGCTTTTTCATTTTGTTTTTGCTTATAACTTTATGTCTCTTCGGCGAAGAGGTCATTATTGTCTAAATGGATTGCTCGGGGCAAAGAACGTGAAGGAATTCGGTCACGTTCTTTAGAAAAAATCATCCCGGCATTCACCTGGGGTGATTTCGGAAACTACGGGAAATCGAAATCTGAATGGCAGGGCAGGGATTTGCATTCGCGTCCTCCCGAATGCAAGGTCAGAACCTTACAGTTCATCCACCACTCTCGGTTTTCACTGGAAGACACCCCGTCATTCATTAACGTGACACAGGATTAGGTCTAGATGCAAAACTTGATAATACTCTTCCCATATAACCTGATCTCCATGAATTCTGTAAATTAACGTGAAGTATACCTATCCCTTATTTCTCTTAACTGTCCCAAAGTAACTTCTTTTGATTCAGAAGGGAGAGGATTTACTGGTTTGTGCACTACAGTAAGCAGTAGTTGTTTGTTATGTTTCAGTAAGAGAAACAGCACAATATGAGAAGTTTTGCTTACTTTTGGTCCTGTCTCTTCGTTTTTACGGTGATTGTTGTGTGAAAATTGATTAAAATATGTCGTTCAAGAATTTTGACTTCTCGCATAAATACGCATCAAGGAGTTCATAAACGCAAAAATTGCGTGGTAAAAGATCAGAGTGGTCAATATCAAATATTTTAGCTGATATATTATTAACTCTGCAAAACATTACTGGTAACTATTATTACATTTTTTCGGTAATCAGCTGGAGAGAATCACCCCAACTTCGTTGATATACTCTAACTTATTTTGTTGATAGCCCTAGAAGATGTTAGACTGTTAATACTGATACCATTTAATTGGGAAATACGAGTACCCCGACGTAGTCGCTGGGGGTTAGTACTGGACAGGCCTTTGACGTAAAAGAAGCGTCTTGCACAGTGTTGACAGCAGAGCTACTCTGCTTGATTGCTTCCGCCCGAGTTTAGAGTACCAATCTTTAAACTGCCTTGACATTTTACTAGTCAATTTGGATGAACTTCTAGGAATAGTCCATAAAAAGAGATACATGACCTAGTCAGTTTTATTTTCTCCATAAATAAAGATACACAGAAAGTAATCCGAACTTTTAAAATGTTGATTTAGCTAGAATTTTGTTTTACAACTCGCTGAAAGGGTTTAAGTATTTCGTAACGATGAAAACAGAATGAAGAACTGGAGCAGACCATCGAATGGCAGTTCTTGGGACGGTTCCCTACAGTGACTAATGTTTGGGATTCCAATGATGGTATGTGTGTGTGTGTGTGGATCCCTGTAACAGTGTTTGTGGATGAATGTGAAGACGTGAGTGTGTGGATGACTATGATGCTGCTTGTACTAGTGCAGCATGCTGCTTCTGTAAGATGTGAAGTTAAAGAAGGCAGTTCCATCCGACAAATTACTAGCGGCAGAGGGACCCTCATCGTCACTCCATACACACTGCGGCGAAATATGGGACCTAACACAGGTCTTGGTCCACAATCTGGTGAAATGGATTTATGATCACCAATACTACTACCATTGCCCTGAATGATTAGACCGAGTATGGTGGTTGAGTGGTAACTGTCTGGCCTCGAATTCTGGAAAACGCGAGTTCGAATCCACGTGCAACCATCCAGATTTGTATTTTACATGGTTTCCCCATATCACTCTAGGTTCGAGCGCTACGTCAGGGTCCCAAGAAGTAAATGTGCTATCGGTCAGAAATTTACTGCACACGTTGCTAAATGCATATTATTTCATGAAACGGTGCATATGAAGCCGTCAAGCGTATGAAAAATGTATAAAGTTGTTTGAAATATGGGTAGCTCGTTACAAGTTATCACGCAATAAATGTTATTACCGCCCACGTTATTACATGTTGATATTTTCTGCGTGTTTCTTACTTTTAACTATTGGTCCAGGCTGCATTTCAACCTAACCACAACTGCTATTATCAAAAATTTAAACTAACTTAAATTCTCTGTATCCAACATCCGTTACGGTAGCGCCATGTTTTACCCTGGAAGGTAGGCTTAGCATTGAAATCCAATATGTCGCCACGCACATATGAATTGTAAATATTAATGATTTTCTTCTTATCAAGTGTCGGCAATTTGCAAGTGGAAAGCAGTTTTTATCCAATAATGAAGGCTTAAGAACACGCGGAATAAATATTAACAGCTAATAACGTGCATTTATTGCGTGGTTACTTCTAACGAGCTACCCATATTTCAAACAACTTTATACATTTTTCGTACGCTTGACGGCTTCACATGCACCGTTTTATGAAACAATATGCATTTAGGAACGTGTGTAGCAAATTTCTGACCGATAGCACATTTACTTCTTGAGACCCTGGCGTTGCGCTCGAGCCTCACTCTAGGCTAATACAGGGATGGTTCGTCCAAAAGGGCATTCCCTAATTCCTTACCGTTCCTTGCTTCCAGTACTTCAGTACTTTCCCGCGTCAATGACCTAGAATGATTAGGATTTACTCACCACCGTGGGTCGAAGCATTTTGCAATTAATTACCGTTGAAACAGTAAAATTATGAGTGACTTACGAGTTTAGCAAATAATAGAATCACATATACCATACAATTCATTCAATAAAAGTTACATCTTTAACTAAACTAAAGACGGGCTTCATATTTAGCTACTCTATGGCGTGATCAGCCTACCTAAAACAAGTCAACAAGTTGTTGGAGGAGTAATTTTACCACGA
This sequence comes from Vandiemenella viatica, assembly GCA_031002005.1. Classification (NCBI taxonomy): domain Eukaryota; kingdom Metazoa; phylum Arthropoda; class Insecta; order Orthoptera; family Morabidae; genus Vandiemenella; species Vandiemenella viatica. Next base: position 330,332,957 of record JARYHS010008074.1, on the reverse strand, counting down.
ACAGCCATAACCCGGAAAAAGATTAGCCATAGATAACGAGCAATCTGTTGTACAAGAGGTATTTGTCATTCTGTAAGAATAATTTAAGCTTCCGAAACAAGTCATACGGCAGCGACTGTAATAAATTACCAAGAGAAGTGGTGAATAATTTATCTGAAAAAAGAAAAAATTAAATAAAAATAAATGAATACGGCTAACCAGCATGATATGATAGAATAGGTATTTTCTGCTTTCGTATCGTGATGAATTATCTGCTTCACTTCCAGCAGGTTGCTAGGTTTTCGATGATATGGATTCCCGTTACACCATTGCCGTAGCTACTGTCCGGTAGGAACAGCAATGTGGTGCAGTTAAAATACATATTTAAGTTTGAATATCATTATTTAACGTTCCAGCTCTATTCCTCTTGAGTGCAAAGAGGTAACAGATATTTTTAGAACTAGTTTTACACGGTCCTCTATTGTATAGTTCATGAATGTCGCTTTATTTACACATCTTTCAACAGTGTTTGGAAGAAATCTGTCAGCTAGTTGAGCATATCTGTGGTCTATGTCTAGTTAAATTTTAGTACATGAATTTATATCACCTGTTTATACCATCTCTGGTGTCGCAGCTTCTTCCGTCGTCCTTCTTCTAGGGTTGAAAATTGGTGACACGCTCCACAATCTGTCTACAATGACTTTGCTCTTCTGCTTCCCGCTAGAATCGTCCAATTTGGTGTTTGCACAATCTGGTCTAGCCATCGCATTTGACATTTTTCCACGTGATCGTTGGTTGGCCTTATACTTTCCCTTGTATGATCATTATTTCAAATTTTTTCCATGTCGCTGAATAACACGACTAAAGAACTTTAGAATCCGCTTATATCATTTGTAGAATAGTCCCTTTTTCCAAACTTGGTAACGAAAGATGACTGTGGAGAGTGGTTGTGATATAACAGGCTACTATAATAATTACTCTGTGAAATGGGTAACTAAGGAAACGTTTATATAAACAGAAGAGGATAGATCAAGACTAGACAAGCTTGGTGAAGGCCGTGTCGTGTTCGCTTTGAATTTTAAGTTACTGTGGAAAAGAACCTGTACATATTCAGATGATTAAGGATGTTATAGAATTATAATAAAAAGGGAATTAATTCACATTAGATTATTATTTATTTGGCGAAGCTGCATGATGTGTAACGGAAATTGTGTTTCTTATTCTCTCATAGCAAAGGAAATAAAACTTTAGAAGAAACTACATTAAATAATTAAGTAGATATTTTCACTACGACAAGGTAAAAATAAACAGAAGTACGAGACTTTCTGAGAAGATTTACATAGAAATACGAGATTGTATATCTACTATATAATTTCGTAAGGTCATTCACTCACCTCGATAGCTATTGGCTGGAAAATGATGACGTCATGACCCAGCCTTCGCTCGAAAAACAGCGACCAGAGATACCATTACAAGAAATTTGTGGTTATGTCCACAATTTAATAGCTAAGCAACTGCTACAAAATTAATAGCCATAATACAGTCATTAAGTTTGCTTTTCGTAGCGTTTCATAGTTAAAAATATATTGATAATTTTTGCGGCTGAAAAAAAGTGGATCGGCTTTTCAGTAACATGTTGCTAATGAAAGCAACTAAAAAAAAACTTTTAAAAAATTTAGTCATGGTCTCTGCTGTAACTACGAATGACAATTGTTATTCCGGATTGGAAAAATTTCAATCTAATTAAAATTTTCACTAATGATGTTGTTTGACCAAAGTTTATGCATTACGATTTATTTGCATTTTAAGGATTTTAATGACCAATTTCGTTAATGGCTTTTGTTCATGTTCGCTGTACGTGAGTTATTAGATAATTATAAGTGTACATCAGACCAAATATGTTACCGAATCGAGTATTATGGAAATTAATTTCTTCGGAGTTGCTCAACTGTTTAATAATATGGAATGTGCATTAAGTTCTCTGGCCTTTACAGATTCTATGACCAATTATTATATTTTGAGTGTTTGCCCAGTCTCAATAAAAAAAAAAATCACCTTTCTTTCGAAGCAAACATGAATTTTTAAAATTTTGCAGAGTGAACTTTAAAGGTCAAATACAAGTAAGCTTCTATGTAAGCAATTATACGATTGCGCTATGGTCCCTTTTCGAGTTCAATACCTATCTCTATTAATGCTTCTGAGTTCTTCAAACTCAACAGATTTTATTCATCCTGAAGCACTGCTCAAGTTTACATTTGGTCAAATCATGTCAACTTGTCATAATATTTCGTCCTAGAAACCGGAACTACTCTAGATCCGTGACAATACGCAAAAAAACGGTCACGGGCTTAAACTAGTAATAATAATAATTCCGTGTGGTCGCAATGATCTGGTGACAGTGTCTTTTTGCCTGCGCATTCCGCCCCTGTTGTAGCCACATTACCGGGTACAGGGAACCTACAGATTAATGCGGAATCCGAAGCAGAGTTATGGCGCACTTCACATCACACAGCGAGCTGTGCTGGAGGTGAAGGTAGGGTCAATAGCGTGTGAAATTCCCCGCCAAGACTGGGATTCGAACGGAGGAGCTTTCGATTCCCCGTCAGACACTTTAATCACTGAGCCACCAAACCGTTCTGGAGAAGACCAAGGTTGCGTAATTATTCAAGAAAGGTGTCCTGAGAATTACCCATGAGGGTATCAGCTTTCGGAACTTTGAAAGTAAATCCAGTGCTTTTATAATTGCTACAAACCCTAAAAAATATATGACAGTACTTTTTAGAAAAAGAGAAAAATGGATTCTGGAAAGGCCGCTTATGTTCCGACGAAGTATTTACCATACAACTTATACAAAACCGACACGAATTCATTTTAAATACACACATTGCTTTTATTGTCTACATAAAGGTACCTTATGAGGTGAAACCGAATAATTGTGAAGTATGCGTGAAAAAAAAAGCGTTCTAGAACATTAAATACTGATCAATAACAGTTTGTACAAACACAATTATAAACAAACCAAATAACAAAGGCAATAAAAACCAACCAAAGTGTTATAAGATTTATCAGTCTCCAGTATTGTTTGTATTATATTGACGGTCTGGTAATAAAATAGAAGGAACTAACATCAATAGGAATTCAAAACTAAGTGCAGTATTGGTGAAACACATTACTCTTCGCTGATTGCAAATTCAATATAGTCTACTTAAAAAACTATCTAAAAATAGTATACATCCTGTAATACCTCATCGTTTAAGAAAACCGTATTATAAAGTGTCAGTCCTATGAGCCGGCTTTGTGTGGCCTGCGTGTATATATATATATATATATATATATATATATGTATATATATATATATATAAAACTGAAACCGGCGGTTGTAAAACGATTTAGACTTAGTGCCAAGAGATAAACTTCGAAATGCAGTCTGCAAAAGCGTTTTAAGGAGCGAAATCAAAATTAATGGCTTCATGAGACTCATGAACCAACACAGATTAAAAACTACGGGCCTACGCGAAAGCTGGTTGTGGGAATTAGCCGCCGTTCCTGATATTTTCACATGCAGGGGAAATGTCAGCCAATCCTGAGGCACTTTGTTACAAATTTCTGCTGGCGTTATGAATGTTATTAGGATGTACGCTATGAGAAGCAAGTAGTCTCACGAATTTGAGACCCAGCTTCAGAGGATTCAGTTCTGAAGTGTGGTTCTGGTTGGTACTCCAGGTGAAATCGACGTCTGGCTGCCCTGCACAGCTGTGGCCGAGGTCAATAAGTTTAAGTGAATTGCGTAACCGTGATGGACAGCGTCCCTAGCTGACCGAATCGACTCCACACAGCAACGGTAATCCAACACTGTATGTGATGGACGTTGGCAACAATCTTCTCAAAACCCCGTTCGTGATCCAGAGATCTCACTTGCTCCCAACTGAGTTAGCAGTTTCAAACCCTAACATTTTCTTTGAATAATGTCTGTTTGTTGTAATTTTCTTATAATGAAAAAGTTTCATTTTTGCTTGTCAATAAATTAATAGGTTATAAAATATACCCATTATTTTCATGATAAAATACTGTAAGCCCAGATTCATTCAATCAAGCTTCATAATCTCGCGAGTAACGTCACATGAATTTGGCAGCTACATAAATTGAAATTAAGGCAAAATGATTTATTAACAGTACCGACTCCCAGCATAGCATGGTAATAAGAAACGTCCAACAAAGTAGTCATTAGAATCCAAAACTTGTGCATATGAAATCTCTAGAAATAAAAGGTAAGTTGCGGCATTTAAACTCAAACACATGATAGGTCAAAAACGTCTTTAGAAGGTTTCTGTCAGGACGAAACATTGAAATTTAAATATCTGGGATAAAATGTCATGCGCTAACATAGCAGTGACAGTGAAAACAAGTTAAATAGTTTTTCAGAGATGCGTGGCAAAAACTGAAATACACTAGGTTTAATGAAAATCAAATGAACATCTATAACAATGGCAATCATAAACCTCTTGCCCCAGGCGAACATTTCTTACGTGTTCGACACATTGCTGTACAAGAGAAATCAGCTGTGGACGAACAAGAAGGACTTACATTTAATTTTGAAGAAACTACAATTTTAGCCCGGGTCAGAGATTTTTGGGACAGCATTATAATAGAAGCTGTGGAAATCAGAACAGCTGATTCTTTAGTTAGCAAGGACACTGGTTATAAACTCAATGCGGCCTGGCACCCGTCTATCAAAATGCTGAAACAGATTCGCCTCGGTAACGAGCAGAAGAGTGGATGACGTAATCGCGCTGAGTTGGCTTTTGCCTTCCACCGTTTCCGCGGCAGCTCGTAAACAAACAGTTATTTAGTGACATCTATGGTTAAAAATGAGGGCTGTGACTTCTTTACGCAGCTGGAAGCTCGAGAAGAGGTTATTAATTTACAACGCCGTGAAAAACTGCAAACTTACATGAATAACACGGTTTTATGACTGGCGAAAGGTATTGAAGGCATTGAAAAATGTTTAATGGTGATTTACTTCGGATAGCCAGCAGACACAAGCAAGCTTAAATTTTAGGTTTAATATCTTTTGGATTTACTATTAATTATTTACAATTTTTCCACTGATGCATTAGAAACATTTTAAGAGGAATTAAAGATAAGGTTGAAAGTGGAATTATTCTGCGCCTTATTTGAAGAATTCGTACATATCCACTAAAATATCTAGCCACTAAATTTGGTACTCGACAAGCGTTATCTCGTTCCAGTGTTGGAACGGTGACTTGTCATTTCGGCGGACAGGCTGATAGGAGCTGTTGGGTGTCTGATACCGTCAAAGCCGACCTAATGAGATGTAATGGGCAGAAGAGCGGCCGCCAATTAGCAAGTCCTGTGACGCGGCGGGAGTGAAGCGACGCACGAAACGCACCAGGTGGCTGTGGACTCAGCCGCACCTGTCAAACCAACCGGCTCTCTCTTCTAACAGCAGACGGAAAAAGTAATACAAATGGACATGCTTTTAGTTTCGGGCTATATGTGTCTGTAAGCTACCCAGCCAATCCATCGAGTAACCAATTAGAAATTACATCACATTTATATGGGTTCCTAGGATCTTCTGTTCTTTACATGTCTACGTGTGCGTTATAGGGATAAAGTGAAAAAGAAATTTGACGTGAGAGAGAATTAACACGAAAATGCAGGGAGTACAACGATGAAAAATGTTTCACCTAGGCCATACGCAGTGATACTGAAGGCACAAAAAATGTTTTTTACTAAAATTATATGATCACTGTGGTAAAGCCCTTACACGAGTAGCGAGAGTGGCTACTGAAAATTTTTTGAAATATTTACCGATAACTACCTTATAACTTGAGATTAAAAAAATATTTTCTACATAGTATAATTCTGCTCCGCCCTTCCTTTTTGTTTCTTGTTATTTTTTTTTTTTTTTTGTTACTTCTCCCACAGCAGGCAATGGGAGGTTAAGATAGTACACAATGATTCAAGCACAACCGCAGTGAGAAAATGAACATAGTGTCTTTGCCTGGTATTGTACTGTTTTTTTTTTTATCTCTGGCCTCTACTTTTGTATTAATTGCAGTTACTTTCACAGTGCCCGCCAAAAATGACGGAAATTTTTATTGTTATTAAAAAGTTTCTAAGGAAAGCATAATTTCAGAAACGATTATTTATTTCTCTGGTATATTTATTGATTTCTTAAATACTGAGTAAACTTTCTCTGAGTTTTTTTTTAATCTTTATAATCTTTCCTTCTGATAAAAGGTTTTTATGTTATGTTGTGAACTGACTCTAGTAATTGCTACAGAGAATACACCGTAAACATCGGAAGCTCTTCTCTTAGCATGAATTTAACCATTTAACCGTCGTAAATAAACAAATAACAACATATACATTTAAACGAATGTCGCCTGTAACTCTGTGTCGCATTATAACTTTGTCTCTACCCTTCGTAGGTGTGTGCAGTTACTTTCTCAACAGATAATTGCCTTTTAGTTGGCATTTCCTTTTAAGAATATAAGTTCAAATAAAATCAAATACTGTTATTTATTTCATATATCCTTCGTATTGAGATTGCCGAGGGAACGTATCGCAGTGCTGTGGTGGCATCTTGTGTAACTAACACTTCGGTCTTTATCGAAACTAGCTGAAGTTAGCCAAGCAATTCAGAAAATGTCTAATCTCAATGTCCAATGTATTTTACTAAAGTGGATTACTCTCAATAAACAAAAAAACGTTTTGGGATTCTGTAAATTTTTAATCACCTACAATATAGAATAATGATACAACCTATAAAAAAAGCATATTGTTTCCGAAGATGCAGAACTTGGCAGAAACTAGTGTTACTACACCATTTTCTACTTGTTGCGCCTTATTTAATCTAAAGACACAGTATACCGGTATAAACTTGTAATGAATTAAAAGGTACAGTGCCATTAGGCACTAAGTGATCCCACGGTATGTGTGAATATTGCCGATGCGTCGTGTCAACGAACAGAAACGTGACGGAACTAAAGCGTCCGGATTTACACGCACCTTGGGGGGTGCTGACAACGGCCTACTCAACTTGGACATTAAGCGGATTTATAACCCCCATAAATAACTGAGACCCGCTTTCTATTTTCGCACGTTTCGGAAAGTTCCCGCCGAAAACTGGCGCGGACTAGCAAAAATAAACCTTAGTGACGTTTCCTAGTAAATGAGTGCTTTATGAGAGTAGGGGAAGACGATCCAGCCAATAGAGAAGCCGCCTCAATTTATTGCCGTGTTGGTGTTTTTTCTTGTCTGTTCTGGGGCCAATGTGATGCTGGTCCTTTGGCGCGGATTGCGGTGATTCGCCAAGGGCCCGACCCGACATCGCATTACGACAAGTACAGAGTCTTGCTCGGGGGAGAAGAACGGACGACGAGGGACTCTGGTTCTGATCTTCATCGAGTACAGCCGTTCAACGACGCCGGAGCTGGGGACACTGCATTCACGCGGTGCGGTCGAGGAAGCTGGACGACCTCATGTGGTGCGGGTCTTGCCTGGTCGCTGACCTGGGCTGTGAACAATGGTAAAAGCTACGGCCCGGACGGAAGCTCATGCAATCGTTCCACCCAGTAATGACCCTGAGATTTTGCAATGACCCTGAGATTTTGCAATGACCCTGAGATTTTGCTCTAACTGTTTGATATTCAATGATATGTAATTGTTAACCTCAGAATAAAAACAAACATCATGTTTGACTAATTTCACAATAATAAATTGTACACCCAATTTTCAGTTTTCCTATTCATTACAATAATATTTCATGTGATGAGCTGAAGATTAAGTATGACTTTTGATATTCCAAATTGATAATTTTGCTAATGATAAAACAGTATGACCCAAAAGTAAACGTCCGCAAGGTAGACGTTACAAACTGTTAAGTCACATTCGCGAATTGTTGTGTTTGGTGTTTGTTTGTACATTCTTGTTAAATAAGTTGTTAATTACTGTAATAGTGTCTCGCGGGTAGAGCTGTTCAGAATATATTGTCAGCCACTTTCAGATGCGTTTAATTATATCGTAATCAGAGTATTCATGTCCAAAAATGAGCGAAAAGGAGAGATAGAATATCACAGCTCCTTAAGACTATAAACAATTATTACGACGTTATACAAACTCATCTGTAAATTTAAAGGACTAGGTATGTTTGTTAGTATTTGTCATTTCTAGCAAATATGACACCACTCAGAACAGAATTAACTAGTGTTTATCAGATCAATAATTTCAGTGTTTTGATTACTTATATTAAAAATAAACTATATTCATAATAGATTTTTGTGTCATCGGATAGCGATGGAAATATTCGATGATCAGTAATGGAACAGCTGGTTGATATAATTATGTTGACTCAGCAATTTATGAGCACGAAAGTATTCGTGGTGACGATTACTTCAACAAATGCATTAACTTTAGCTAAAAGTATTGATAAAGAAACATATGTTACGGTTCTTTTTGAGGTACTGGTTCATCAATTCGGGCTGCTATGGTTTCAAATTAATTCATATTTCTTGTATTGTAATTTTACCGTTTTATCGTGAAAACTATTATTCAACAGACGACAGTAATTAAAATTGCAATTATAATAAGAGAATAACAGCTTATGTATTCACAAAGTTTGAGAAGCAATGGAGAAAATTGTCCCAATATTTATGAAATTAGAACACAATCTTGCTAGCTTGTTCTAACCTTTACTTACCAGACAATAAGTATCTTTAAATTTGAAAATATCGAAGAATACATTATAAACCTGCGTTTAACACTCTAAGTAACGATCCAGTTCGTATTGCGGTTGCTGAGTGAACGTATCGCAGACGCTGTCTGTTTATTGCATGGATATATAGCTGCTGCTTGTCTGTAGAGCATTTTCCATATTCAAACACAACAAGATATTTTTAAACGCCCAATGAAGGTTCACTGCTGCCACACCTGTTGATCAATTTCCCCCCTGTATTGTAGAGGAATTCCAATCCTACATTTATTTATCAACAGCTTAATATGGGTATGGAAATTAAATGTGCAGAACGCCTCAATAACGGGATGTTTGCAGTGAACATATATCCCACTGGACGCGAAACTGATCTGTGGTGAAGTCGGCTACCTGGTTAATTCGTAGAGGAGCGGGGAAAGGAGCCTTTCCCCTGTCAGGGAACAGTACAGGAGTGAACGGACGCTTGTTTAGTATGAGGATGGCCACAGTTTAACCACACGGTAGCGAATTTACCCATTCCTAATGGACTATCAATACAGTGAGATTCTCGAAAGGGGCAGTAACGCTCAGAGATAAATGTAAAGGACATGATTTTAACATGATGTGAAGGCTGTGCATTTCTCCACATTCAGTGTAGATGAAAACAGAAAATAAACGCTAAACAGAAAGAAAGCTATACTCGAATAGCAACGAAAATTACCTAATCTATACGATTCGCCCATCCTATCACGGAAAGCAAATTATGGGAATTTTTGGAACGCATGAGAGAGAGAAGATGAGTTATCCATCATAAAATTGTTCTAAAATGATTCTATTCATTTACAATTTTGTTAACATGATGGAGCCTATTCGGGAATCTGTCAAATGGAATCAACCCTTTATTGGCGGATACATGAAAACCCAATACGAGTTTGGAGGGGATCAAATCGACTAGCGTCATGAGATCTGTTGGAGCGAGGTCTTTGTGTTCGAAACCGTTGAAGAGGGTCAAACTCAAGCTGGGAGCCTGAAATAAGCGTCTCCAATACTTAAGCTTTGCAGAAGCAAATATTTACTTTTTTTTATGGACTTGGATATTTTGAGATAGTAGTGGCTGGATTTAGACATTGTCAGGCGATACTGAACAAATGTCGTTATTGTAAGACTGGAGGTTTTCTCGTCGCTGTATACAGATAAAATCATCCCTGGTAACTAGACGAGTAAGTACATTTGTGAAATACAATGTTTCAGTGGTCACAACACTGCCGCCATAATATCAGTTGGATAGTTACCCGAGAGAATTTTATCAATATGTTGCTGTTATGTGCTGGTGACTACTTCATACGTCGACAGTACGGTACAAAACTTCATCTGATTTTAAAGTTTTTGCATTTATATTATCCACTTGTGCAGTCAAAGTAACATCCTGAGCGGAGCGATCGCATGAAAACAGTATCTCTGTACCAAACCAACACTTGAGTATAATCGTGTTCATTTATTTAAAATGAGCTAAAAGTCGAAAGTCGTGATCTAAAGTAGGAAGATTTCATTACGTGTCTTCGTTTTTTATTATTATTATTTCTAATAAATTGCAAAAACATAGTAATTTCAGTTAACGCGAATATACATATTGTTTTACGATATTGACTGCATAATAAAACGACCGTTAATGCAGGACGGTGGTATTGTTTTTCATTATTTCTCTTATTGTTTATGAAATTTAAAATTAAATTTACCTCCAGTCTGCTGGTAATTTGTATTTTTGTTTTTTGTAAAATAAATGGACAGGTAATAACATTTTTTAGTTTTGCCTGAGTTTATAAAATCAATATGAACAACTCTTTCATACATAAATAATGATACTAATTAATTAAATGCAAATAATGGAAATTATTAAACATGAAATATTAGCAACAATTAGGTAGCAACCAATCCACCCAATTTCAATTCTTACCTGATCGTCACTTTACTGTTTATAAAGTTGCTATAGAGGCATATTGAGGGGATGTGAGTTCTTCTGGAGCTAAAATCCATAGTCTGTGCAAAATATCTCTGAAGAAGAAGTTGAGTGAGTATTTTAACTAGATGTTTAACTTAATTAAATTCAATTGAGCATACATCCAGATGAAAATCCTCCTTCACACCCATCTTACCATTTATTGCTTTTCTCCTTCCATGTAGTTATAACGTCTCTCCTTCCAATAATTCAAATTCTTAATTAGCATTAACACATATTAATTTTTAAAATTACCTAGAAAGGTTACATATAAACTATAATAATCATCGCAAGATTTTTCTTAGCAATGAGTATATTCAGAAGTGCCTCTTAAATACTGCATTGCGTTATAACCATAACTTTGAGATAATAATTAGATCTATCGCCTTATTCATTTAGATCAGTCATTCTCAATCTGTTCTCCATGGACCACCCATGGTGCTCGAAGATGGAACTGGTTTTCCGCAGTTTTTCCTAATTTTAACTTAATTAAAGATAAAAATAAATTATTAAAAATTCTTCACACAAAAAGAGTACAATACTCGTACTGTACATGGCTAAATGTATAAGCCGTAAGCCTACAAACCAAAATTTAAAAAAACAAAAAAAAACATGATATTTCAACGACCAGGCAAAAACCTGGTATTTCCAGGATAAGACGGCATTGATGCTATATTTAAATTCATTTCCAGTAGGCATTGTAACGATTCGCTAAGCTCCCCGTTACATATCACTTTTTATTGTATATAAAGTAAAGGAATAGAATATTTTTCCATTTCTTGGGATGTCCACGGTATGTTCGAAAGATACGCTTGAAAGGGTGAGAGGCAAGGATTTTACGCTTCAGTGAAGGGCAGACGGACTGGCGCCTTGTTGGCAGAATGGTAAGAGGATTAGGGATTTCTGTCGGGCAACCGGTAAACAGAATTCCTTCCTCCCGAAGGAGACATCGGCTCCCGAGGTTTGCCGAAACTTAACGTGGCCAAGAGAAGCACAGATTCACATGACGTCAGATGGTCAGCCAATCACAGGGACCATAGTACTAAGATTCGGGGAATTTTATGTTCTATGTCGTCTTCGAGCCACAAGAGGCGGAGTCAGAGTTTACCTCCGTGGCGGCAGAAAAGACGAGATCACTTCCTGCCTGACTTCCCTCCAGTTGGGAGCCCAGACAAGTCACTGGTGACTTGCGGTCCATGTGTGCTGGGCTGACTTGTGTCCTGGAGACCATCTGAGGCGCACTTCTGACTTGCGACTTGCCGCATACTGCTGGCGTGGCCAGTTACGACGCTCAGCGCTACCTGCCGTGGAACGGTAATGTGTTTCTTCGAAGCCATTCAGCCTGCAACTTCCGTGAAACTGTACCCGTAAGCGCATCTGAGATAAAGATCCTTGCTCTGATCTGATAAAACCACTGAGCTAGACTGTGTAACTGTCGAATGCAGGTTAATCATTCGTGGCGTCCCAACCTATTAAAATTCATTATTGTTTGCCATCATCATAACTGGTAACATACTTTGTATTAGAATAATTGTGAGATTTTTAAAGTACAACTATACTTGTTTGCTTGCATTTAAAGGGCTCATTGTACGTCTGAGCGTTGCTTAGAAAATTGCAAAACCTCTTGTTTATTAACGTAATGGTAAATACGCTCAGATTTGTAGATGCCATTGTAAAAATCTTTATTAAAATGTCTTTTTGTGACAGTTTTCAAATCCCAGAATCATCCAATTCTCATTTAAATAATTTACATTTTGACATTCAATTATAGTATCCTATATAGCGTAAAATATTAAGAATTAATTAATAATCCCCCCCCCTGGTGATACGCTACAATTGGCGAACCCAAGCGTTGGGGCACGAGTAAAACATGGTATTGAAGCCCAGAATTTTTAATAAGTTTCATGGAGTGTTGCAAATGGCTTTTGGCAGTTTTATTATTCTTGTAGAAAATAGATAGTGCATAACTTCATTTTGATGTTGCATTCATTACATGTATTTTGTGTTTGGTTTCTTTTGAAAATTTATGTGTTCTTATGTGCTCATGTTTGTGCTTAATTTTGATGGATAATTTGTGCGAAGGTTCTGTCCGCATGCACTTGCTATGTTTATCCATTACAGCGTTGATATTGATTTTTGTGATCTGTCTGTCTTTTGAAATTTTGTTTGATATGTGGTGCATCATTTGCTGAATTTTGGAGGGGTATATGTACGATTTTTCTTGAAAACCGGAAATTTTTTCATTTGTGTTAAAATTGCGTCGTGTTCGATTTCAGAAACTTAGAGATCATTGCAATTGAAAATTCGTACAAACACAGGCACTGAAATGGCGGTTAACACCAATAACATGGCAAATCAAGGGGATTTAACACCTCCAGTCCAAATAATGATGGAACAATTTCAGAAATCTCACGCAGATTTGGGCAGTAAATTTGATAAGTCATTGGCTGAGAACAAAGAATTTCTTGAGAACCGATTAAATAGTTTATCGAAGAAACTGGACAGCAGTCAAGTCATGGTGCGTTTAATTTGTTTGCTGCTTGTAATTTTGTTGATATCTGGTATTTCAATTGATACTGTCAAAGATTATTTTGTACCAGTCGGATCTTGGCGATCGTTGGCTATTTGTTGCGTAACTGTAACGGGGTATGTATACAAAAATGGATTATGGCTGAATAATGTATTAACTACATCTCGCTTTGTTTTAAAGTTGAGCTATGGGCCTGATATATTGGAAACGATAGAGAATCGGACAACAGCTAAGCGAGTACTTGAATCGACTGTTAATTCCAGAATCAGTGCAAATAACGAAAGTGAACATTTGGAAAGGCGAAATAATAGTACAGGACATGATAAAATCAATTTGGTTGTTCCTGAAAGAAGCATTAATGAGACTGAACATCCACGTAACGTTGCGGGTGACCAGAACATACAAGGGCCAACACTTGAAATGGTACAAAAGTTAATTGCACAACACCTGGAAGTAATTAAAACACAAATTAACGCTCAGCAAGCAGAAACACACAAGCAGAATGCACATATGCTCGAGAAACTGAATACTTTAAGTAACCAAGTGGAAACTAAGTTTTCTGATTTTCGCGAAGAGGTAAACGAAAAATTTGATGACTTTCAAATAAAAATTCGAAAGGAAATATCTGGTATTCAGAGCACCTCAAATCAATTAGATATGAGATGTGGAAAGTTGGAAGATGCTCAATCGAAACACATGACAAGTATTTTAAATACGGAACAGCTGGTTTCAGATTTTCGTAATAAAACACATCAAACGCTCTTCGCGGTTGCTGAGAGTATGGTTGAAGTTGATAAGTCAGTGAAATTACTGCATCAAAATTATCAGGAAGTGCGCGAAATGCAAAATACCTTCCAGGCTGACATTATTTCAAAATGTAAGGCAACTGAAGCGATGGTCAGAAACGGTATAAATGAGAGAACATTATCCATTATTTCTGAAGGCAGAACGTACACGCAAGACGAATTGGTACTCCCAAAATTCGAAGTGCGAAAGGGAATCAATCCAAAAGAATATATAGATGAATTAGAAAATTACTTTGATCTCAAAGGCACACCGGAAAACCTAAAGACTCGTGTAGCATTTTTATGTCTTGGTCCAGAGGAGAAGCTTTGGTTTAAGTCCTTTTGTAAAATTGATTTTGCATACCCAGAATTCAAGAATGCATTTTTAAGTGCATTCTGGACGGCGACCGAACAGAGGCAAACCCGAATTCGGATCTGCCAGGGAAAGTTTGAGGCGAGTGAAGGCGAGTCAATGTTTGTCTATGCTTCAAGGTTATCATCTCTGTCGGAATATCTGGACAGACCCATGACAGATACAGAACTAAATGCCGCCCTCACTGAGCATTTCCCTGCAGAGATTCAGGTTAGACTGAGCCATCCCGCAATCACCACACAAAAGCAATTCTTGGAAACCTTGAGATACTTGGATAGGATCGGCATAAATCAAATTCAGGATCATCCGGTGAGAGTCGATCAAAGTCATAATTTCAACAAAAGAGGTCAGGTAACGGATAAACGATGGTATATAAAGAATAATTACCGACACAATTACCGGGACCATCAACCGGACAGAGATCCGAAGAAACGTTGGCATTCGAGCAACAAGAATCACCATCGATTCGAAAATAAAACGGCGCGTGTACAGAATAATGCTATGATTAGGCAATCAAAAAGAAATACCAAAATTGGTTCGAGTGAACAATTAACGCATTCGAATGCAAGGGTAGACACGCACGGAGAAACTGTCCACACTACGCCAAGCCCGCAATAAAATTAGAAAGGCAATTTTTGGTTGAAGTGTGGAATGTAAATACAGAATTAAGTAGTTAAGCAAAATTTATTTAATAAGGAAATAAATGGCTGATCAAGAAGCTCGTGTCATATAAACACTGTGGATGAGTTTGAAAATGTTAAACGCGAATACCTTGAGTGTATCGACGTGTTTGCAACAACACCGTCAGGCTTTCCGAAACCGCTAATCCAGGATGGTCATCCATTGTCTGGTGGAAAGGTCCAGATCCCCTCAGGTAGACACCCTTGCCACAGCGGGACGCTTCCGCTAACAAGCGAAGGCCGATGAATGGAATCGCCAACAGCTTACATAGGAAACATGTTTTGACGTTACAATTGCTCTGATAAAACTTAGAGGCATAAAGATAACGTGGTGATTTGTATAAAATCCTGTACTGTGAAGAAGTAAAGAAAACAAACACAGTACTATAGAAATTTACTGTGCTATATTTGCGTCCGAGTAACACAAAAGCCTAGGCCTAGGTAATAAAAATGGAAAGGGTAGGTGAAAGTAAAACCTAGCTAAAGTGTAAGTAAAGGTCATATTTCCACACAGTAGATGGGGAGACAATAAATGACTTAGGCAAATATTGAAGCGCAGATTAAAGAGGAATTACGAAACATATGTTCATGGTGTATTCACCAGCAAAAGGGTTTACCATAAAAGGATAGCGTGAAGAA
Source organism: Vandiemenella viatica (assembly GCA_031002005.1). Classification (NCBI taxonomy): domain Eukaryota; kingdom Metazoa; phylum Arthropoda; class Insecta; order Orthoptera; family Morabidae; genus Vandiemenella; species Vandiemenella viatica. The sequence goes on along the minus strand of JARYHS010008074.1, from coordinate 330,317,259 downwards.
TGAAAGAAGCGTTGATTCAGTGCAAAAACCACTGCAGATCGCAGTTGTGAGTACGGAATGTGCATTACCAGACGTGCAATTCCGGAAAATTTGCGTAAAGCGTGTATATGAGGACACTCATAGGCCAAAAGCACTCATCTTGGGTAAAACATATCCCGAAGATAGAAGAATATTTTAATACTACGGTAAATTGCGCGACGTTATTCCGGCCGGTCTAAACTCCTTGCTGAAAAGGTAATAAAACACCCTGCTTCAGGAGGAAGAAAAAACCGGGAAGAAGACATAAAAAGGCGCATGAATATTTGTTGGAAAAGGCAACAAAAAGACAAATTAAACAAGATAAAAAAACATACGCAAAGGTTCGAGGTCGGACAACAAGTTCTGGTACGGGCGAATCATATATCGGATGCGAACAAAAAGTTGATTCCACCCGTTAACATATTATAGCAAAAGACTCTAGGTTTACCACGCCGCCTAAGGTGTAAGAGTAACAACAGATGTGCCAGGTACACAAGAAACCACTACTCCCAGGAAGGTAGACCCAGATTCTTATCTCGGGTAGACGACCCATTAGCGGAGAGAGGCAGAGAGCCGCAATTGCCGGCGGCTGGTGTACAATGACATATGATTTGGCATATTTCTACATTCCTAGTTACTATGCATTTTTGACTATAAAATCCTGAAGGGAAAAATTAGTTTAAAAAAAAAATATTTTTATTAAATTATGATCAATTAGCTTCCTAACATTTTGTTTAAATCACGCACTTGCTTCAGTTTCTCTGACAATGTTCTGCGTATATTGTAGATATTAAGGTTTCATAGAAGTTTATTATAAGCCTTTATGTAAATAGGTCTATGTATAATTTATATTCTCATGTATATGTTATTATTGTGTTTAATATATGTTTGTATGAGGGATGGCTATCTGAATTCATGTGTTGCAATGGATAAAGGAATTCTAAGACGGCCAAAAGATGTAAGAAAGCCCATTAAAATTCAATTCACAAATCGAGAATCGCGGTGATTTTGGGATCTCATTTAAAAAACTGTGGCAATTGTTAAAGTGCTAAGTTATTATGTTTTGGTATCAACTAAAGTAGAATCACAAAACTCAAAATAAAATTATTATGTCATAATAATTTTCATTAACATTGGGGCATTATGTAACGATTCGCTAAGCTCCCCGTTACATATCACTTTTTATTGTATATAAAGTAAAGGAATAGAATATTTTTCCATTTCTTGGGATGTCCACGGTATGTTCGAAAGATACGCTTGAAAGGGTGAGAGGCAAGGATTTTACGCTTCAGTGAAGGGCAGACGGACTGGCGCCTTGTTGGCAGAATGGTAAGAGGATTAGGGATTTCTGTCGGGCAACCGGTAAACAGAATTCCTTCCTCCCGAAGGAGACATCGGCTCCCGAGGTTTGCCGAAACTTAACGTGGCCAAGAGAAGCACAGATTCACATGACGTCAGATGGTCAGCCAATCACAGGGACCATAGTACTAAGATTCGGGGAATTTTATGTTCTATGTCGTCTTCGAGCCACAAGAGGCGGAGTCAGAGTTTACCTCCGTGGCGGCAGAAAAGACGAGCTTCACTTCCTGCCTGACTTCCCTCCAGTTGGGAGCCCAGACAAGTCACTGGTGACTTGCGGTCCATGTGTGCTGGGCTGACTTGTGTCCTGGAGACCATCTGAGGCGCACTTCTGACTTGCACTTGCTGCATACTGCAGGCGTGGCCTGTTACGACGCTCAGCGCTACCTGCCGTGGAACGGTAATGTGTTTCTTCGAAGCCATTCAGCCTGCAACTTCCGTGAAACTGTACCCGTAAGCGCATCTGAGATAAAGATCCTTGCTCTGATCTTATAAACCACTGAGCTAGACTGTGTAACTGTCGAATGCAGGTTAATCATTCGTGGCGTCCCAACCTATTAAAATTCATTATTGTTTGCCATCATCATAACTGGTAACATACTTTGTATTAGAATAATTGTGAGATTTTTTAAAGTACAACTATACTTGTTTGCTTGCATATAAAGGGCTCATTGTACGTCTGAGCGTTGCTTAGAAAATTGCAAAACCTCTTGTTTATTAACGTAATGGTAAATACGCTCAGATTTGTAGATGCCATTGTAAAAATCTTTATTAAAATGTCTTTTTGTGACAGTTTTCAAATCCCAGAATCATCCAATTCTCATTTAAATAATTTACATTTTGACATTCAATTATAGTATCCTATATAGCGTAAAATATTAAGAATTAATTAATAATTCTCCCCCCCCCCCCCCTGGTGATACGCTACAGCATCAAAAGCGACGTTCCTTTTAGTATTATGTTGATGAGAATTTTATGACGATTTTGCTGTCTTAAAGCACCACGGTGAGTGCCGATAACAATTGGTAGGGTTGGTTAACAATATAAGCATAGGTAAAAAAATTAGGCCCGCTAAAGTTAATGGTACGTGAAATTGTTCATCACATTTTACTGGTACTTAGATTAAAAAAGGTTGAGAAATTCTCGTTTAGATGATTACTTGAAAATGGTTTCAAATTTGGAATTAGTTAGGCAATGGTGAAACTTATACTGATGTTTCCTAGTCTCTAATCGCGAGATGCATTACAGCCATTGAGGTGGTGCCAAGACAAAAATTCTATTTTAAACTCGAGCTTACACATTTTTATCATCAAAATTTAGCAAAAAGAGTACGTGAATAAAAGAATTGTTTGATTCCCCCCCCCCCCCCCCCCCGAAGGTTGAAAGATTGTTACAGCAAAGTAGGAAAACATATGCTGGTAGTTAAATCTGATAGTACTCTCTTGACCTAAGGTACGTGCGGCGACACTTGTTTGTTGGCAGTATATCGCTGTCTCTGCAGCTAATGATGTAGTAGCGGCGCAGCTGTGGAATAATTGGCTCGTTAAGGGCGGACGCAGGTAGCGCCTACAGATAGGCAACTCAGTCGGGCCCCTACAGAAGAGACCCGTGAGCGAGAAGGGCTTTTTCCTCAGTGTTATGTATTCCGCAGAATGATTACATTGATCTAGTCTGTGAAATTATTGGCACGTAAATCGAATTAAATTAATTTGTTCAATTAAGGTGTTTTTAAGAAATATAACCCACGGACATCAAATCCACACTTCTGACTTCTTTTTCGCAGATTCTCAAACGTGTCGTTAGAAAAATATCTGTAGCCCTACATTAACTCAGATAATCTCCAACAAAGCCTCGGATGTTGACAACGATCAAATAAGAAAATTTATTATTTTATTTGGACCGATCTCTTATACCCATCCTTAAAAGCAAAACTGCCTCTTTATTTGAATTTACTGTCATGGTGTTAATTTTACTTAAATAATAGATATGATATAAAAACAAATCATAAGTTAATTCTTCAGCACTAACCAATAATAATATAGGAGTATAGTGAGGGTGCTCTAGAGCAGGGAAGTGCTCAGAGAAATGCAAAGGAATTATCTGCAACACTTACTAAGCGATAATGTTGATATACGTTTTGAAGCATGAATGACGAATGTAAGGGATGTTATTGTAATCCGGACCATTGGATGAGGTTTCAAATGAGTAGGCCTGGGACAGCTAGAACTGGACGAGTTCTAGATGAACATATGAGGAAAGCAGTAAATGAGAAATTTGTATAGAATAGGCTCCATTCTGTGGACAAATGAAGAGAATGACTGAAGAATTGTCAAGAAAAATGTTTAGTTTGAAATTAGAAAGCAATAGATTATGAGTACAGTTAGCAGATAAATGCAGTATGAGAAAGTGTTCAATACATAGCAGCAAACTGGATAGAGGTCGAAGGGAGGAATGGTGGAAGGGCGGAAGACAGATAGATCTAACCAGTGGTTAGAAATTGACCCATATGAGGATCTACTATTCATGCCCATCTTGTATCACCAATGAATTAAAATACATGGGAAAATGCAATGCAGCTATATAACTAAGTTTCTATTTATCGTAAAATGTATATTTCTATTCTAAATATTTATTTTATGTAAACGTCGTTGATGTTCTGTGTGTCACCTGCCAATCAAAGGAAAATTATGAGAAACCGGTAAGTTAGCAGGAAACAGTACTGAATCTGCGAGAATGAACGTATTTGGTGGGTCCATTACTGAACGATGGGTACAAATGCCCAGACAGCACATCGGGGATGAAGAACAAGTTGTTACTTGGTGTATCCCTCACCATCGCCAGTTTCAGTCTGTCGATTGTCTGAAATTTACACCCACGTTGACGCAACTACATGGGAGGAATAAAAGCGGAAGGGTTCAAGTTGATAAAAATGCTGCATATATATATTACTACAATTTCAGTAACTAAAAGTGTAAATCCTTGTCCATATTAGTGCTTACACACAATCCTCGGATCACTTACATCACAGTTGCTTTCTTTCCACTTCTCCATTTGATGTGGTTCCTCTTCCGTTAAGACCCTCCTATACGATCCGTCGGCTCAGGCGATTGTGGGAAATGACTTTCTCGGTTGAGAGCTAACCGCCAGGAAATAAGCTCCGGATTGTGGTAACGTACTCACCTCTGAAGAACTCAACAGTGCGCTATCGAACAGTTTCATGCATCATCAGTGTCTCATGGTTCTCACCATATCCTGAAAGTTAAACAATGTTAGTAATGAACACGCATTGAAGACATTTATTGTAATATGCTAACCGTGATTTAATATTGGCACAAAAATACCGCTTAATTGAAGCTGCTTTGCATCGTGAAGAAAAATCACATATTGGTAGTATAAACAGTATTGAAACATAATAATTTTTCACAGATCAGCGGCTGTAATGCAAAAATAACTTCAATTTTCTAATAATTTCAGAAAATAAAGATAAATCTAAATTTGAACAAAGATAATGAAAAAAGGGATTTAAGTGACATTAGTGTTTCTTTAATAGTGTCAAAATCATTCAATGAATTAAAGTAAAATAAGAAATTAACAACGGCAGTGGAATATATTTCAAATTACTGTTATCTCGGAAAGTATTTGCTCAACTTTGACAGTAACATTAAGGAGATTTAATTGTTTCCAAAACTTCTCCAGTCAGTATGTTTACACGCTCGCAGGTATTAGCTACATTGCGGAGAATTTTTATTTCAACAAAACTGAAATGTAATAAACCTATCTAATTTCACTGATGGCAAGTGAATGGTTTTGCTTCTGCCATGTAGTTAGAGCATAGATGTAAGCCCATCTCAGCATCATCTATTTGGTACAAACTGCCAGGCAATAAGTATTTTTAAGCTTAGTTCAGCCCTTAGAAACGATACTAAATAACTCTGTAAGCGTCCCTTAGTTTAGGATAAAATACTGATAGTAGGGAGCACAGGACGTTGTACTGGTAATGTCGCGGTATATAATAGAGAGAGTGACCTGAGGAGGTTTGGGAAAGAGGCATTGCATACAAGTTCTGTTTCTCCACAATCTTCCACAGTTAAATTTAGCCATGAGACGGGTAAACCTGGATGCAGGGATGAGGTCTAAAATGCATGTTGTGAACGTGGGAACCATTTATACAAGACTTATATTACGCATGGTCTACATCTAAGTACGAGGCCAAAGGGCGTAATCTAGAGTAAATAACTACAACCCTAAGGGAGTCCACTTCCAATTACGTTAATATTAGGACGGTGCCATTATTAAATATGGGGCTAATTGTGATGGATATAATAAATGACCGAATGGCACTGATTACAGATGAAGATTGATGATTACAATATACCGAAAGCAATATTCAGACAACTATCGTGTCAACTGTTTAAGTATGATGAGTAGAATATAAGATTTCGATAACTTATTGGAAATGCAAGAACAATAAGTTTTAATTCATACATAAAGGAAGGTGTGTTAGACAATGAGTTTTGCTTGAGAGTTATAGACTGTAGCGCAAAGGAGAAGACGAAAGGTATTCATAGTTATTAGCAACGACTATTACATTTCTCTGGTATTATAAGAGGACAGACATGGCTTACGAGGACTAGAGTTCTGGAGAAATACAAAAGAAAATGCAACGGTCATGGGTGCTTACCGCATTGGAGTTCACAAGATGAAGGCTATGGATGGAAACTTATTGTGTGATACAGAAAGAGCAGTGGTCATAATATGATTTAATATAAAAAGTGTTAACTAGGAACTAAATGACATTAGTAATACAAAAAAAAGAAGTATTGGGATACCGAAATGAGTGGAAGAGGCCGTTAACAAGGTGGTTTATGGAATTTGTGGACGTTTGATTCTACACTGAAGAGCCAAAGAAACTAATATAGGCATGCATATGCAAACACTAAGATATGTAAACGCTTTGAGTACGGCGCTGCAATCGGCAACGCCTATATAAGACAACAGGTATGTGGCGCAGGCGTTAGATCGCTTACTGCTGCCACAATGGCAGGATATCACAATTTAAGTGAGTTTGAACGTGGTTTTATAGACGGTGCAAGAGAGATGGGATACAGCATCTCCGAGGTAGCGATTAGGTGGGGATTTTCCCGTCCGGCCATTTCACGAGTGCACCGTCAATATCGGGAATCCGGTAAAATATCAGATCTCCGACATCACTTGGCCGGAAAAAGATCCTGCAAGAACTGGGCCAACAACGACTGAAGAGAATAGTTCAACGTGACGGAATTGCAACCCTTCCGCAGATTGCTGGGGATTTCAATGCTGGGCCATCAACAAGTGTCAGCGTGCCAACCATTCAACAAAACATCATCGATATGGGCTTTCGGAGCCGACTGCCCACTTGTGTACCCTTGCTGAGAGCACGACACAAAGCTTTACGCCTCGCCTGAGCCCGTCAACACTGACATTGGACTGTTGATGATTGGAAACATGTTGCCTGGTCTGACGAGTCTCGTTTCCCATTGTATCGAGTGGATGGACGTATACGGGTATGGAGACAACCTTATGAATTCATAGACCCTGCATGTCAGCTGGGGACTGTTCAAGCTGGTGGAGGCTCTGTAATGGTGTGGGGCGAGTGCAGTTGGAGTGAGATAGGACCCCTGATACATGTAGATACGACTCTGACAGGTGACACGTACGTACGCATCCTGGCTGATCACCTGCAGCAATTCATGTCCATTGTGCATTCCGACGGACTAGGGCAATTCCAGCAAGGCAATGCGACACCCCACACGTCCAGAATTGCTACAGATTTCAATCGCAGTGACGTTACAATTATTCATAAAATTGCTACAGAGTGGTTCCAGGAACACTCTTCTGAGTTTAAACACCTCCGCTGGCCACCAAACTTCCCAGACATGAACATTATTGAGCATATCTAGAATGCCTTGCAACGTGACTTTCGGAAGAGATCTCCACGCCCTCGTGCTCTTACGGATTTATGGACAGCCCTGCAGGATGCATGGTATCAATTCCCTCTAGCACTACTTCAGACATTAGTCGAGTCCACGCGACGACGTGTTGCGACACTTCTGCGTGCTCGCGGGAGCCCTACACGATACTAGGCAGGTGTACCAGTTTTTTTTTGGCTCTTTAGTGTATTATTTAATTACTTCGATCTATCCGAGTTTATGAGATTATTGACTGAAATCGATTATTGACTGAAATCGATTATTGAAATATGTACACTAACACCACACAATGTTTGTTAACGCATAATTAACAAACTGCATTGATTATTGAATTTGCAATTACATTCTAATCACCATATATCAGCTAAAAGTATGTTTCCCTAAATTATCAACGCATTAACATGATACCGGTAAGTCTTCATATAAAAATATTATACACATTATTTAAAACCACAATTACTAAAAACAGCTGCGAAAACGAAATGATATTTCCAATAACAAATTTTCTTTTCAAAGTCAATAAAATCCAGGACTGCAATTTAATTAAATTGCGATGGAGTTCTTCCTTCGGTGACAATTTCCCAACACACCAATTTTTCCCTTTCCTTTTCCCACCTACTTTTTCCTTCTATTAATTTTAAATTCTTTCGGCGTTTTTCGCAAATTATTTATCATTTCGGTTGGTAAATTATGCCGATTTCTGACCACTTTACCTGCAAAAGAAAATCTATCAAAACCATTATGCCTAAAATTGAGTGCCGTCTTGCTGTCTTTTCCCTTCCATGCACCTCTCCTAATTATTTCACAAATGTTTTTCCACATCTCATCACAAACATACGCCTTGCACACTCCGATGGTAATATTCACCCTCCTCCTGTATTCCAATGAATCCCATTCCAGGTCCTTTGTCATACCACTTACTGATTTAGTTCTGCGGCAATTTACAGACACAAATCTAGCAGCCATTATTTGCACACTCTTCAACTCGTGAATTTGACACCCAAAATGTGGGGAAAAAATTTTGGAACGCTTCAAAATTTTGCGTATGATTCTTACACATGGGCCATGCTAACTTCCAATTTCCTTCGTTTCAATTTTAGTGTATGTACTGCAAAAGTACAATACGAATAATTATTTACGAATAATTTATATAACTAGTATAATTATATATTTACTTAAAGTGAATTACGCATTCCAACACATTTCTATAACCTAAAACACACTTGAGCATCTTGCATCTTAACCTAATGATTGAGAAATTACTTTAGATGATACCCTGAATATATTATCTAAGTATCAAATGTATTCTTTCTAATAGGTGGTTTCTTTATTGTTACTCCATTCTCAACTGAAATCGATAAATGAGGTATCATTGTAAAGATTAAGATTGGTAGCGTCTCATTTAAACAAAGCAATGTTTCATAATCCGACTCCTAAAGTGCTAAATTAGATTTTTTTTAATTAGGGCTTTACGCCTCGTCGATGGCCAAGGTCATTAGAGGCGGGATTGGACTGGGGAAAAGGAAGGGGAAGGAATTCGGCCATGTTCTTTTTGAAGGAAGCACCCCGGCATTCACCTGGAGTGATTTGGAGAAACCATGGAAAACCCAAATCTGGATGCCTGGACGGCGATTCGAACCCGCCTCCTCCCGAGTGCGAGGCCAGAACGTTAACCGCTCACGCACCACCCTCGCTTGCTAAAGTATCAACGTCATCCGTATGAGACAATTCAGAGCTAAGCCGCTAGGTTTCGCTATCGTCTATAAAGATTGCTAGCGTACCGTTATATAACAGCGTCAAATATCGCGGAGATATGAATATCCTGTGTCTGTATTGTTCAACTTAGTTGTACTCCGGTGAGGTCTGTGACACTCCGGCTTCCGGGAAGGGATAGATTCAGGTGTTTACGTCAAAGCAGAGGGCTTTAACATGGCATACATGATGTGAAATTACAAAGACATTGCTTGAAGATTTCTCGGGCGTGCAGCCGCGTCAATTGATCGCAGATGTACGAAGTTTCGATGGTGTAAAATGCCATCATCTTCAGGTAGCGTCCACTGGTCGGCGTGAGGAGCGCAGTCCAGGGCGCGACTGACTGCGCTCCTCACGCCGACCAGTGGACGCTACCTGAAGATGATGGCATTTTATACCATCGAAAATTCGTACATCTGCGATCAATTGACGCGGCTGCACGCCCGCGAAATCTTCAAGCAACAGATCCTTCGGGAAAACTTACAATCACACATCAGAAACACATTGATACAAATGAGCCGGTTCTTCTTTATACCTACTACAAACCACCAACCTCGCTATTTATCGTATGTTCTTAGCGAAATTTTGCGCGGACTTGTGTTTTTTTATACAAATGCTATATAAACATTTTATTTGTAAAATTTTAAAGAACTTGACATAAAATCGTACGCTTGTCTCTGACTTGGGTATGCTGGAAATAAGCGTCACGCACAGACTCACAGATGTGCAACTGATACACAAGATTAAACAAGCTGAAATGCTTCTTAAAAGTATGCTATTAAAGGAACTGAAACTCCACATAATATACTGCGTGTCTGTAAAGGAAACACAATAAAAGCCACGGGATGTTGTAAGTAGAAGAACACGTAAAGTTTGGGAATCATAAGTTATGACTATAAGAAAATATGCAAAGACTTAGTTATAGCTAACCGACTAACTAATCTATAAGAGGCAGATCAACTCACAGCATGACCTGGCTACGTGGTATCTGCGTCTTGTACTGTAGCCAAATGAGATATTTCAAGACGGTGCTGTGTCCTCTTTTGCCGTAGCTTTGCGTATTCCGCTCAGGTGGTTGGCAGAAGGCCTCACGCATATGCAGCCAGAGATGCTGAGTTAGCTCCCCTGACTTGGTTTTGCGTGTGCTCGCTAAAGGAAGCTTTTCGCCCATATATTTTACCGAATTGATCATTCTGAATTAATATCTAAAACTCTTACTAATATTTGTACTTTTAACAGGCTATACATAATTAGTATAACAAAGTACAAGTTGGGATGTTTTCTTAACAAATTTTAACGATAATTATGTGGATTCTGACATCACAGGAGGAATAAGTGATCGCAAGTCAGTAAACCGATACTCAAAAAAGGATATGGATTTAGGCATAGCTATAAAAATACATGTATTCCATAACTGAAAAAATACTTCAAGGAAAATTTCAGTACGTGAAGATGGCAGTCGTACAATGGATAGGAAGTTGGAACAGACCAATGAGATTATAAGGACGAGAGAAAAAACAAAAAAAATGATCACGAGGTGCAAAGGTAAAGAGAAGAGAACGCAGCGGACTGAGAAAGGAGCAAGGCGGGGGGGGAACAAGTGAAAAATGTAAACAAAGAACTAATAACAATAATGAGGAAAGCTAAAGACGCATTCATGATGAATAGTACACCTGCAATTGAGCAATTAATAATGCAGCTAGAAAGTTTTATGATTATACACACAAAGTAAGGAAAAGACATAGTATTTATACAATCATGGAAAACGATGACAAAGAAGCAAGAATAATAGAAAAAACAGAGCCTAATTATTTCCACGTAACTCGAAATGATGAGCAGATACAGATTTCATAAAATATCATAAGGATATTACGAGGTTCCAGGTAACCGTAATATTGTTTGTAAGTGTGAGATAAGTAGGAAATTTGAAGTGGTGTAGTGTATCAAATTTTACAGTAATTTCTTGTAGTTCTTTAAATTTAATTGCGTCTGACCGAATTTTGTTAGTCCAAGGTAAATGAAAGCACAGAATTGGTAAGTAAATGTGTGTTAGGTATATGAAATGCGTATCTTCTGAGGTTTGTATTATACGTTATTTGAGTATGATTTTCATACAGGGTTAACAGATCTAGAAAATGCCACCCTGAAGCATAAAAGATAATTGTTTCTGCTTGCTGTTCAGATGCCATCTGCCTTGCCAACAGTTTAGCGAGTTGGCTTGTTGCTGTAAGTCTGTCCCCATCTTGAGGGGCTTAGCAGCTGCCCCCTCCGGCACCATTCTCATCAGAGCGGTCCACTTGGGGCACTTGTTAGGGTCGTCGGGTAGCGCAAAGTGGCGACGGCGTCAGCTGCGTGCCTAAGATAACACGCTGCATGAGTTGGACAGCAGCAGCCAGTCAGCGGGACATGTACGACGCACGACAAGTGCCGGCTAATGACCTAACTTGCACCGACAAGTTAGATTAAAGTCGTCTTACTAGGAGGCACAACGACAGAATGTTGCAGGCAGATAACGGGGATGATATGTAGGAATTGAACGGAACTAGACAACATAGGCTCCAACGATTACAGTTACCGTGACCTATATATGGATATACGCTTAATGAATGCAATCGAGTAAATCTGAGAAATATACAAACTGACAACAGAGGAATATATTTTTATCTCAAAACCTTTCTATTACGGATGTAGATATTTATGTATATCATATTTTTTATGTTTTACAATTACCGAAGATTTAAATGCATAAGTGGATAAATCTGTAAATGGAAAGTATCTTTTCGAACATATTTGCGAGAAAAATATCTTTTTTTGCTATCATCAGTCTCTCCACTTGTTTTATTCAATCCCCCATCTCCTCGTATTTTGCGCTAACCTCTTCATTTCAATATACTCTTTACAACTCTCGTCCTAAATTATCTGATTCGTGTATTCTAATCTTTGTCTACTTCTACAGTTCTTTACTTGGAATGTTCCATCCACTAACAATTTACGTTCAGTGTTGAGGACGTATTCGGCCGTCCGCTAGGGAGCATCCCAGCGACGGTGGATGGCTTGAGACGTCCTTTCCCTATGGGATTGTATAGAAGGTTGGTGATTCCATTACCTGACCTACGAGCTCACCCTTCATTAAAGTCTTACCTTTTACCACCGAGTGAAGACCGTTTTCATATCGGACAACTGGTGTTTTTTAATAATATTTCAAACTTTGTGTTTTATTTTTTTTCAAGTGCAAAATATTATTCTATTGATTAATTTATCCCATCTACTTGATAATTAGAAGAATTTTAAGGTAAGTCTTATTTAAATTATTTACTCAATTACTCTTCATATTGCCAGTAGTGTTCAATGTGTTAACCAATCCCGCGTGTCTTAAAATGTGACCCACAATCCTGTCTCTTCAGAAATCTTCTCTCCTCATCCTCACCTCCAAATGCAAAACTGACATATCTGTTGCACATCGAGATTTCTTTATGACGCCATTCAAGAAAGGTTTTTCATTTTTTTTAGAAAGTTTTGAAGACAAGTATCATGGGAATCCTACGGCTCCTGCCACTTCCCACTGAATTAACGGAGGAAGGCTCTGCATTCCCATTAGAACCATTGGCATCAGAAAGAGGTGATAAGATCAGTGCCACAGTTCGGCCATTTTTTACATTCCGCGGAGTATCCTCCATGATAACTTTTGAATAACAGGCTGAGTGGGCCTTGGAGACGTTCCGGACGTTCATCTTTGATGAAAATTCCTCAGATTTATCGGGGATCGAATCTCGCTCGCCCGTTCCGCATTCAGACACTCTACCGTCTGAGCTACACGGCCGCCGTTTTAGAAACTTCAATTAGTTAATTTTCATTTCTTAAATCGGTAATAAATTATAATATAAGAAATATATCTTATTATGTTTTTTTCAACTTCAATCAGCTCTGAATATTTTTAATGTGTAACCTTTGCCAACACATAAATGTAATTAGCACCTAACTAGAGCTTAGCTAACCTTTGTTACAAGCTATAGTATTCATGTTTATTATATTTATCTTTATGAGATCGTTTCAAGAGTTTTTGGTAGGGGCAGAATTAATGTCCGCTGAGGGTATGATCTCCTCAAACAAACGCGTATTAGAAGAACAAAATTTCTCCACCCGTGACATAAGAAATGTTCGGTAGTAAATGTAGGATGATTCATAGATATAATTAAATCTGAGAGCATTTACGTACAAGGGTCGAGCGGAACTAAGCCAACACCAGCAGCGTACGAGATGGCGATGTAGCTTTCCGCTGTAAGCGCGGCCAATTCTATATTTTGTTTACTGCGGCCTTACGGCTCGTCGAAATTATTAGAGCCAGAATAGTTTGGTGGCAAGGAATAGATAGGAAATCATCCATGACCTTTTAGAATAACCAGTATTATTGTTGTTAATAATATGGAAATGTTCATGCAAAAAATAATGAATAATAAAAGGAACCATTCATACACTCATCTTAAGTGATTTCTGAAAGACGTGTAAAACTGAAATAAAATTTGCCAGACCGGGTATCGAACCATCGTTTCCGAGGAGTCTGGCAGAGCATTAGCAGCTGACCCACCAGACTCGCTATCGGTCAGATTAAATGCAGCCTGAAGCATGCGTGATTTTAGCTAAATGTTGTGTCTGTATTGTATTATACATACTGTGTAGACATTAAAAATAAGAAGAGCTCTCACACAGCGAAGGATGTGTATTGCGTCGTATACGAAGACAAATTGCTATTAAAAGAAGATGTATTCGGTCATAATGACGAGGGATATTTCATAAATAATGAACACCCGCTAAGACGCCGCACACTGGATCGAGGAGATACAACTGGTAGGGGCACGACCTCAATCCTCCTCGTACAGGCCGTCCAGCCTGTAGTTTTTAGGTGATTTTCCCGAAGCCATCAAGACGAATCTTCGCCTCATAAACTAAATATATATATATAAAAAAAACACTTATCACTTGCTGAACATAATTAGACGTTTCAAAGACAGATCTCTCCACTTCCCCCATTAGCACTTGGTACGACCTGGCAGTCCGTATAAAATGCTTACCGAGCGTGGTGGTGTAACGGATAGCGTTCTGGCCTCGCATTCGGGAGGACGGCGGTTCGAATCCCCGTCCGGGCATCCAGATTTGGGTTTTCCATGGTTTCCCCAAATCACTCCAGGTGAATGCCGGGATGCTTCCCTCAAAAGGCCATGGCCGAATTCCTTCCCATTCCTTGACCCCATCCTTTCCCGTCTCTAAAGACCACGTTGTTAAAAAGGGACGTTAAACTGTTAAAAAAAAAAAAAAAAAATAAAAAAATGCTTGACGTCAGCAAGAGCTTGCGAATGTGAAACCATAGCTTTAAGTTTGACTATGCCAATGATGAGTAAGACTCATTCAAGGCAGTCCGACATCAACGTGTTGGTAAACGGTAGCGAAGAAGAAGATTTCATAAATAATTTTTACTCTTTCGTATATTACTTATATTGCTGTATTTAGTTGAATCCAAACGGAATACAATATTAAAAATTGTGTAAAATTATATTACTTTTTATACAGATAAAGAGCATGTGTTATAGATTTTTAAGAGTTCCTTAAGTAGAGAACGAAGAGGTTTTTAAATTACTTTTCAATTAAAGTCAACGACTTCAGTTAGGTTAAAGATGTAGATTTTAGATTACTTTGGTTGCCGGGTGTATCACATCAAAGTTATTGCCCAAGAACTTGAAATTTGTTATCACTATCGATCATATCATTTATTTAAATGACAAATACTAAAACTACTTATAACTTTCATGTTTTCTACGTTTCAACGAAATCAAGCAAAGTTTTTATTTTGATGTTACTTGTATTAATACTATTTTATCCAAAAGTGATTTTAGTTGGAAGTTCATTACTTGTTAATAAAGGTACCAATATTTTTTTTTATTTGAACCGGATGATTGTGCTTGCGGTTCGAGCGCCAACGTGGAATGACTTTTTTAGCCGAGCAGCAGACTCCATTCCTTAACCAGAAAACGTATCGGGCATTGAATTTTGCACCAAGCGAATAGTTTCTTACCTGCTACCAACAAGACGTCTACTAAAATCATTAGAGCCTGAATCTCGACTCGCTCTGATCCTGTTATTTCTACCCTTCAATACATCCATGGAATACTTACTACGCTTTTTTTTTTTTTAATTGTTTAGGGCTTTCCGCCTCGTCGATGTCATTAGAGGCGGGAAAGGACTGGGGAAGGAACGGGAAGGAATTAGGCCATTTACCTTTGAAGGAACCATCACGGCATTCACCTGGAATAATTTGGGGTAACCATGGATATCCCAAATCTGGATTGCTGGACCGGGATTCTAACCCGCGTCCTCTCGAATATGCTGTTAATTTTTTAATCGACTGAAGAGTGAAGGGAAACAGTTACCTGATTGGGATCTTTAATCATTCTTTACTATACTCTCATTATAAATAAATATTTCGAAAGCTTTTTCTGATTTTTAAGCGCTCAGAAGCAATTTGTGGAATGGAAACAAGGTTAAATGCAATCAGCATTCTGAGAGCAGAAAAAGGTTGTAGGCAGCGCTGTCTGTGTCTCTGGCAGCCAGCCACGTGCTGGCCCAGTCGATAGCCGGCTGGTCGCTAGACATGCACACAGACACGCATTTCACGGCTAATTGGAGCGCGCCTAATGGAGCAGCCGGGGTGTGCTAACACGGGGCCTCGCCTCCGCCCCCTCGCGTTATACAGACCCGCGCAACTCTCCTGCGCAAAAACTGCCAACGGCGGCAGTTCAGCGAGATGTGGCTGATCTCGGGAATGCTTTACTAGTACGGTGAGACAGTACCTCTGAACGTCTCCAGTTCGAGTACCAACTGAGCAATCAGTAACAGCGTCCTCACAATTTGTGTCAGAAGATTAAGAAAAAGTTTCACCCGTTTAGACGAAATAGTTAGATATAAAAATAAGAAAAAATACTGTTCTAGGTTATAAAAACATTAAGTTTAAGGTCGTTCTTCAAGCTAGCTTTATTTATTCGTGAAAATATAAAACACTTCCAATTTCTAATCTATAATGAACTCGGAAAGAACAATTTTAAAAAATCAACATTGTATTTTAATGATCTAAATTGTTTCTTAACTGACATCATAGTCATAAGCCATTTGTCTCCACCATTGTGGGAGTATGGATTTACATAAATGAGAACCAATTTGCTTTGCTGATAAGTATTTTATACTACTCATACACTAGAACCCAGTTTCCGTTTCAAGATAATAGAAACGGAAGATTTTCTTCTAAACGTTGATTCTATTAACGGGACTTTGAGAGTTTTACCAACTCAGTTAATTTATGTAACTGCGTATTTTAGGTACCAGAATTTTCGAGTGGATTGAAATGGAGTGACGGCCAGAGATGATTAACATTGATCGTAAATGAAGAGTAAATTTATACACCGGACAGCTGAACGTCATGTAATGATCTGCATAAACCAGACGATTCAGAATAGATTCTAAATACTCCTATACCACTACAGGCGAGCGTTATGAACTGTAGCCTCAAAATGATGGCTACGAAAGACACATCGACAATGTTCTTAACCCAAAACACATCTTATCTCAATGTCGGAATGGGCTTTACACAATGAAATCTCAAAATGTAATAATTCTGTGGATCAGGAATGTTATCAAAATATTATTCTTTTTACGATCTAAGGACAGATTCTGGAAGTGGAGGATGTACCGCTTTATGGTGGCTCTATGGGAACATGACCTACTGTGGTTTCCCGTTGACTTTCCCTGTGTGATACCGTGTGCGTTCAGTATAGAATGTTGTTTAAAATAAGAGATGAAGAAGGTAGAGGGTGAAATCCGGTGCAGCCCCATTTAGGTCTAACCTTCCGAAGGACACAGCGTGTGCCACCAAGCTAAACGCCCCCATTCTACGGGCGAATCATCATTAGGAGTGCTGTATCCCTCATTCCATAAACACTGTGGACATGTTTGAGATTTAACCCAGGACTTTAACGCACAATCTGGTGAATAGTAACTGTGAAAGTCCACCTGTCCTACCCTGCCAGCAAAGTCCTGATGACGAAAATTTCTTCTGCTACCTGTACTCGAAACAGCTAACCCCTTATCACGGCGCCATAACTAACTGAGCCAACGGAGGGAGACTTTAAAATATTACAAGTACAAAGTCCATTTATGGAATCTTTAGTTATTAAAAACAGTTAAATAGATGGTTTTCAAGTTGACTGACTTTCAGTCCATATGGCGATCGCAATTATTTTACATTAAAATATCTAACAACGTGGATAGGATGAAAACCGCGTTACTTTATATCGTTCACTACATGCATTTTATATGATCTAAAGCAGTAACTCCTAGTTTTCTCTGGCTAAAATTTTCCCTCAGCTTTACGTTTTCAACACTGATAAAATAAAATATAGCACGTGGAGCTGTTTCGATATTATCAAGACTATTTTTCAAGTTAGTCACGATGGTGGATGATACTGGAATTGCGAACTATTTTCCACATTTTTTCATTTCGTTCTAAAGTATTATGTTCATTTTTTTTTTAAGCTATTGCTGTTTTGTTAATGCTGTATTTTTTCACTGAATTTCATTCATAAACCAGTGAATGTATGTGTAATTTTTCTGCGTTCATGTTACAATTTTCGAATAATATAACTCATTTGCCTACGCCATATAATTATTATCTTCCGGAGTCAGATTCTTAGATATTAATGAAACAGCTGTGACACTTTCAGTGTCCTTACGTTTATCAGTGTGTATTGCGAGGACATGAAAACATTTGAGCATATTAAAACATGATAAAACCTATTGCAGTTCAATTACCACTCTGTTTTATTCGTATGTAATGAGCACTTTTATTATAGTATATAACTGGGCTGAGTTTCTATACGTTCCTCTGCAGTTCGTTTTGGCAACCATAAGCCACTAACTGCTCACGGGTATATAATACTTATGTCATACTAGTTACTGAGTAAAATGTAGCAAAAGTTTCGTCTTTTCATTTGAGTTATGGGTTTAGAATGGTTAGCCACATTTCAGGCTCCATAAATTAGAAAATTTCCTTGGACCGGATACCGAAATGATTGCTAAAAGCATACAGTGGCTTATTCATTTATCATTTATTTGTGATAATTTATTTATATTTTTGCTCTAATCACTGCGTAATTAACGATCGTTAATTTTCAAGTAAAATCTATGAACTTTGTTACTGCTGGCTATAATACTTTATGTCCAGTCTACAGAATCATGATGCTTTCTACATGAAGCCGTTAATTGGTGCCCGTGATTTTCTGAATGAAGAATTTGATACATTTCCAGTTTCTCATTTGTAACCACTGAAGTCAGCGTCAGGAAGCCAGCTTTGAAATCGACAACTTAAGAGACGGCTATCGATAGGCCAACATGGGCGTACGCATGCAGCGGTGCCTACGAAGAAAGTAGGGAAATCAGTCAGAGGCGGAGGATCATCAATCGAAGGTGTGCATCGTGTGTAAGTGGACTCTGAGAGAGGAGAAGAGCGGCACTTTGTCCCAGACGGCCGAGGAGTCGGATAAATGGCCCGGAGAGTAGGCGGGATAAATAAATGAGGAATGAAAGTGGAGCCCTGCCGAGCGGATAAGATGGACGGCGGAAAACAACACGAGGCTCCAGAAATAGTAGCGCAGAGAAATACGGCCAACTGCTTCTAGTGGAACTTCCTTTCAATCAGAAATAGAATATTGGTTGACTGCGAACAGACTACAAATACACACTGTGCTCCTCTTCGTGCCTCCTGGTATACGTTCATAGCCCTGTTCTCTCCTCACCATGGATTTGCAAATATCTCTGATATGTCTGAAGAAACTGTGGCTTCTTCTGACCACGCGAAGGGGAAGTTAGTACATTTCATGATTACAAATGTAATTAGACGTAAGTTACAGTATCGAAATTACTCATTCTTCCACAGTTCCTCCTAATTATTAAAAAAATTAATGATGAACCTATATGTACAAACATGTAAAAATTGAATTTCTTAAAGCCTACTCGTTAAATATTTATTGTAAATTGAAGTGAAATTTACCTATAATGGAATATTTATCATATGTTTTGTTGTACTCAAAAACGTTTGTATTCTTTAACTATAAGAAATATAAACCTGGTTTTTCTGTACATTGATTTGTGGTAATTCCAGAAGTTTTTAAACTGTTCGAAAATTTCATACAAAACGAATTACCTAAATAAGAAAATATAAAATTAATTCCGTGAAAATCAGAACAATTCGCCTATATAAATAGGACAATTATTACGATTTTGGACGTACGCAGTCTATGAGTAAAACATCAAAGCTACTGTTTTGCGCTCCAAAACGTGCAGATCACTATAAATATTGAGAAATTACTGCAAATTATATGTTTTTTATTACTTAGAGCAAGCGAAAACAGTTCCCAATTATAAGCAGACCGCTGTTAATATATCACATACCGATTTATCATATATACTGATCGCAACGATTGCTTTAAAGCCTTAATTCTAAAACTAAGTGCACCTTTTAAAAAATCAGACAACCCTTTAAAAGTCCTGATACTATCGATAGTACTAAAATCTTTTCGGTAATAATATAATTAATGCATTGCGTCACAAATTTTCCTTATAATTTCCCAAACAACGAGAACTGTATATGCAACATAATTTGCAAATATTGCGAGACGCATTAATTAAAATGCCGGTTAATGGTTCATTGTCCACGAAAATTAGATTACGTCATTAAAATTAATTTCCATAAGCTAATATATTTCCCACAACATCGTCTAATAAATACTTAATAATGATTTTCCACTAACCCAAGTTTTACTTCGATTAAAATTATTTTTAATCGATTTTGTTACTTTTTATGTTAAAACAATTTCAACTTGTATCTCTTTGCATTATCGATATTGCGTTATTTTAATACGCTCACTAATTCTCCAGATCATTATACAATAATTAACACTAAATTAAATCCCTTTTGAAAGTGATAGTTCCCCAACGACGCAAAACGAAAAAATAGAATATGTTGCTTTTCGAAGTAATTTATATTATTTTTTTCCATTTAGAAATTAAATACAATTAATTGAAGCTACATTGCATGTATAACCACGTAAGAAACACGTATAGGACCTATATGTATTAGAATAAAAATAATTTTCAGTATCCAAAATGTATCAGTCCAAAATTTTTTTACGTTTTTGGTGTTAAATTTATTTGTTTACAATAATACAAACCAACAAATATTAAAAACTGAAAATACTTTTCCGTCCATAACTTCATCATAATAGAATGAGCAGCTTCCTTACGTGCTTGTCTTCAACGTGTAAAAATCTATTACGTCCTTCATTTAATATGTATAAATTTTAAAAAAATATATCCAGTCCTAAACTGTCATCGAAATCACTCTGTCTGCTGCCTCAATTGGTTAAGGCGCGTGACTGGGAGAACGGATGATCCTCGGTTTGAGTTCCGATCTCGGTTTGAATTTTTACGGGCACCAAAACTGATCTTTACCTCTGGCGAAGCTTTACTTTTCTTATGTGAAGTACTCTTGGGTGTTCCGTGCTTTGGATTCTACGTAAATGCAAGTCCCCTATATCCTGCAGGATTACCGGTTTATAGCAGCTCATCTTTCTTTGGTATGCGATATAGCAAAGGCAATGCAATAAACGATGCAAGTGGTAACATCCTTTGTGATCATGGTGAAATTGTGAACAAGTGGAAGCTATACATAGAAAACCTGTACGAGGATAGAAAATTAGATTCTAGAAAGAGAGGACGAAGTTGAAGAAGAAAGTAAGGGATGCAGTATATTAAGAGAGGAATTTGAAATGGCACTAAGGAGATTAAAGAATATTAAGGCACCGGGTATCAATAATTTGAAAGCAGAACTCCTGTAAAAAGTGGTATTGTAATGAAAAAAAGATTGTTCCACGTAGCTCAGGATAGTTTTAAGGAAGGAAAACTACCCTCTGAGTTTGAGAAAAATGTAATCATTCCCTTACGAAAGAAGCTAGATGCAAAAAAATGTGAGCAGTATCGACCAATGAGCTCAAAAACTATTATCAATATATTACTACGATGAATGTAAAACAAGTAGAAGAGTTTCTAACAGAAAACCAATTCTCTTTCAGGATTGGAGAGGTACGAGGGAAACAATTCTTGCACTGAATATTAGAAAAGAGGCTAGAAACAGGAAAAAAAAATGTGTTTAGGTTTCATAGATATTTAAAAAGCATCTGATAGTGGCTGAAAATGTTTGAGATGCTCAGAAAAATAGGTGTACAATATAGAGATAGGTGGCCAATATGGAATCTATACAGAAATGAAACAGCTGTAATAAAAATTGGGAATAAACAAGAGTAAGCAACAACACGTATAGGAGTCAGACAAGAATGTGACCTGCCTCCTATAATTTGCAACGCCTATATTCAAGACCCACTGGATAAGATCAGGAATGAATTTGATTCTGGGATAAAGATACAGGAAGAACTAGTAAATATGATTCGATTCGCAGATGACATTGTGATAGTAAAAGAAAGTGAAGAGTAAGAAAATTTTGGAAAGATTTGAGGAAAAAATGGGAAGGAGTACAATATGAAAATTAATAAAGCGAAGACGAAGGTCATTGTATGTGGTAAATATAGTGTCTCGAAAGTGAAAATTAAAATTAATGGAGAAACATTGGAGGATGTGCAAGAATTCTGCTACCTAGGAAGCAAAATTACAAAAGACTGAAGACGCAAGAATTAGATAAAATGCAGAATTGCACACTCAAAAATAGCATTCAAGAAAAAGAAAAGAATTTTTACAACAAATAACATCAGCTGGTCAACGAGGAAAAGATTATTAAAGGCTTATGTCTGGAGTTTTTTATTCTAGAACTTTTCATTACGTGCTACAGCGGTAAGATTCTGAGTGAAATGTTTTATTATTATAGTAAATTGTTCACGTCAACCGTAGAAAATTCGTTAAGAGTTAATAATCAGTTCAACACAAATATATCAGATTCCATTATTCAGTACAGACGGTAACAAATTCCTAAATTAATACTGTATGTATCCGCACTCTGAAATATCGCTATAGTAGTTCGTAGGTGTTGGCCATTCTTTTGAAATAAGTATTTTAGATAAATAAAAACGTATGAAATATTAATAGTATTTAACGGCGTTACTGACTTGAGGTAGCGCTATACTAAAGATATGTATGTTCGTTTGCGTCATGCATGTTTTCTCCTAGTGAGATTCAGTATTTTTCAGTATTTAGGCTCCGTTCTTTTAACTGAGGAACGTCATTATCAAATCACCATGTTTTTCTCTTACTTGGTTGATTGCTTCATATACATAAAAGATTAATATTAATGGAGCTTTACTGTTCCCTCACCTTTCATCATTTTTAACTGATGCTTGTCTCTCGTGATTGTATCCCTCATTTTCCTAAACCCAAACAGATCTTCCAATATCCAGAATCATTATATTCGTAGGTATATTTTTCTACTAAATAATTTGAAGCATGTGATGTTAGAATCATTGTGCGGAAATTTTCAGTCTGTCAGCTGATGCTTTTAATTAGTTTGATTCAACAAAATTTACAACACTAAGAACAATTTTTCCAGCCCAAAACGTTTTGAGTCTTGGTTATTTATTATTTTCGTGATGCATCGATATTTGCCCAGAACTACAAGTGTTATGGGAGTTTTGGTCGGAAAGGAAATATAATTTTGCTTTATTTGCTTCTGATCATTAATTGATAATTATTTCTTTTTGTCTGAGCATATACTTCACACCACTAAAAATATGTAGTTTAAACACTACAGCAGCGTAGTACTCCAAACCCTGTTATAAATAGGCCTACAATACAGAGAAAACAAAATATACTGTAGCTTCAGGTTCGTTAAATACCATTTTTTATCAATTATTACAGTATACGTGTTGCAGCGTTGATCAAGTGGGAATTTTTATAAATTCCTCAGGTTAAATTAGCGTAATATTGAGGTAATTGTTTTCAAATATCTTCTAACGTACGTATACGAATATCTACTTTTACAGACTCAAACAAATTGGTATAGGTTCTAGTATGTAAATTGTTAGCGTATGAGTGTTCAGATGTCAAGTTTGTTTAGTAATCCAATTTAAACGTCGTTGCACGATACATCAAATGAGTAGCTATTTGCGAGAATCATGTTGCTACAGTCAGATAATGAGTGGTAATACGAACGATAGCTCTTTGTTGACGATTCTGCTAATGAATGGTTCAGTAATTTGCAGCCCATCACAGGTTAACTAGTTTGACTTCGCGATACATTAATTGGTTCGCGGGACTGGAAACATGAAATATACGATCTTTAATTAACATACTGTTCGGAGAATGATAATGGTAATGTCTGAGACGAAAGAGTCTGCAGTTTTTGAGCAAAGACATCTCATCGTCCTCTGAAACAGTTTCCAACCTCTGACTGAGTTTGTCTCGAACACAAGCATCGCATCGTTCTTCTCTCCTTCCAGTATTCTTCCTCTTCCAGCACTTCCCGGTTCAATTATCTGACCTGTACACTCTCGCTCACTTTCTTCACGCATTGGTCTTTTCGCTATCCTCGACTTCTCTTCTATTACAATTTCTAATCGCATATTTTCTTTTCAGCATTTCTTTACTCATCATTTTAATTTCACACCTCCGAAGTTTCAGTCTTTCTCTGCTCTTCGTTTTGATTAACTGGTTTCCTGTCATACTCATTTGCAAAATTTGTAGTTGTTACAATTCTACTTCCATATCCTGGAGTACATCATCCAAACGTTGTAACAAAATGACACTGCTATCATTCGCAAGCGTTAATAGTCCACGCCCACGTCTTAGGAAGACGCTCACCACACTTAACAGTTGCTAGACATTTTAACTACGCCAATTTGTGTGCAAGGTACACTGGAGGAATGGTCACTCTATTTATAAATATATATTTCACAGTGAATACAAAAAGAAAATGAGTGTTTAGAAATATATGTTCTTCACACACACGCTCCACGCAAGTTCTAATATTTCTTTCTTGTTCGAAAAAGTTTCTCTTCCTTTCCAGATGGGCTGTCAATTATTTGATTGGTATGTATGCTGTATGGTGTTTTACTGGGGCTCGAGAGGTCCTAGGTTAAAATATCAGCTTCAGTCGGACTTTTTGTGGACCTTTAAAATGATCTTCGCTTATTGCAAAGCATTACTACGTTTATGTTTCAATGTCACAATGAATGGATAATTTATTGTTATTGTCATTAATTTAATATTTAACAGTTATATTTAATTTTAGTGATAGATTGGAGTAATAAGGTGATAATAAAGGCAACATTAAAAGTTTCAATTTATTAAAACAGCAAGCTGACGCCATGTTTTTGCTAACTTTTTTCAAGAAATGATGATGATTGATAAAAATTGATCTCAACCAAATGTAAATACTGATATTTTTTCTTAAAGTTGTTACTGTATTAGTGGCATCAGTGGTGAAACACACACGTGAAACGCAATGATTTGCAGTTTTCATAGTACCGAGTTCTGTTTTTTTCCGAATAGCTAGTAGATAACGGATGTCGCGTCCCGTGAACAAATCACGTGCCCACTAGCAGGTAATAGCTGCGCGACCGTCCGCGTACGACGATCACTTTACCATATTACTGACGAACAACTAGCATCGCGGATAACAACCTGCGCTGTACAGAAGTCGAGGGTCGGGCAAGGAGTCGCCTCCACTCGCTGTGGTTTCGCGCTGATTTGGATGCTAAACAGAGACCCGAATTAACGGCCTTCTCCAATAAGGCCACTGATGTCTCTGACTACAGAGCGTCATTCTCACTCAGGTGCGCACGATGGTGATAATCTCACATTTGCGACTCGAACCGGAAAGTTATATGGTGACCCTGCAACTTTTAGACGACCGACGAAAAACAATGAAATAGGCGGAGTTGACTACAAAATTGAATACGTGTACCAATCGTTTCTCAGGACCGTGGTACCTCATGCACATCGTTCTTCAATCACCGCCTTGAATTGTTACTTTGGTGGGTCGCGTTTACCATGCCCGCTCTCAGGTATCGTCTCCCAGCTTCAAAAAGTTGCGTCATATTCGCATCAATCGCCTGGGTGTGGCGTTGTCTTGCAACGGATCTATTACTCGGTCGCTGGCCATAGCGAATAAAAGAAGTGTCCCCATACCTCCCTCCGAACAGGAAGCTGGTCATTACTCGCTTCATCACAGCCCCGCAATGTTAGTAATTGTCATATACAGCCATTAATTACGGGCGCCAATTGTGTGTGTGCCATTATAATGTAAATCACAGTAAGACTCTGCGGTACGGAATTCACTTTACGCTTTAGGACCTAATTATACTGTAGCAATTCTGTGCATGCTGTAAATGTTTTAGTTTTCGTATGAAACTTACAACTTTCTCTTCAGACGTTTACCTGTATGTGTTTCTTAGTCTCTCTGGTCATTTTTGAGGCTACTTCCAGCATAAAATGCTTTTAATAGAGACTTACAGGAAAAATGAATCAGAAATAATTGTGTATGGAATTTTGATTCTGCTAATTTATCCAGAACGAAAGTCACGTTCATCAAAGCCAAGTGAGGTGACTTACCCTCTTTCTGCGTAATATTGGTCTTTTTAATCGACTGCGCTAAAGTCGGAAAGAAACAACCAACTACGACACATTTTTACGTTACGATCAACAGAAAGGACACATAAGCGAACGCTACTACAGTACATTAATCTTTTGATGCGCTTACATTTTTCGCAGACTAGAAAAGTACGTGACTAACGAGGAAAAGATATTACATGGCTATTATTCTTTCCTCCCATTCTTCCATGGTATTTCGAACTGTAAAACATCTTATTAGTTTTGTTGTAGCAGTTACAGTTTAGCACTCTATTCACATCTAATTTATTAACTTTACTTATCGGAGCATTACTATATATACCATTTCTCAGTAACGCTAGTTGAAAGATTGATTACAACCCTTGATCTTTTTAATGAAAATTGACTGAATTGATGCTATCATCCATCTCCTCTTTTTATTCTATACTAATGTCTTTATGTCCATTTAACAATTAAAACATCAAAGACCTGGTTCAATCATTTCAATCTTTGTTACCTACTATGTAAGCTCTACAAAAAAATTAACTATTGCCGTATGACTCTAAATATGACGCACCAATCCATCTCCAATTTTTAAAATATTCTTTCCTTCTGTAAAACTCAGATTGTTTCACTTATTATTTTTTTTTATTGATTAACGTAATTTTCAACACCGTTCTGTAACAGAGTATTATGTTATGGAAAGATTTTCAATATTTACTAGATTTCCCAGAGGAATAAGCTATCGGATTTCGTCTTAAATTAAGTAATACCGCCACCACATTTGGACGGTTAAAACTGATTTAATGAATGTTTGTCACCAAGTGCAAATAACACAACGTCACCTAACCACTATCAACATAAGTAAATTTACTTGTTTCTTTGACTAAATACAAGAATGTACCTATTGGTTGCAGATTCTTTTCAAGTGAGAAATAAAGAAACAAATGATTTTATTAATCACTATCAGTCTATTACAAACATTGTTGTCTGGTGCAATAAACACACGTGATCAAAATGCTTCTTCTGATAACTTGACAACAACTTTCTTCTTCAGATCGGCGCGGAAGCTCAAAATTGTATCGCAACCACAGACCCGGTAAACTTGAAGCAGCATTTTATTAATTAGGTACCGATATAAGCATGCACATGAACACTGCGATTCATCATACGCACGCTATTTCGCGCTATCGAAATTTCATCTCCTAGTCGATACAGAAATTGTTTGAGTTTCTGAGATATTAATTCACAATAAAACACAGAAAGGCCTTGCTATACAGTAATGTGACACACTGAATGCAGATTTGCGTGGTTATAACAAAGTTCTGCAAAGTTTTTTTTTTAATACCTGAGTGGTTGAAAGATTCTTCCTGAGTTAATTACCACCAACATTTCCACATACCAAGAAATCATAGGATAATGTTCTATTTAGGTAACCAACATTACCAAATAATGAGATCACTTTTTAAAGTTCACTGTTTACTAACTAGACTCCTTGATTAAATTTCCCTAAAGCCACCAACGGAATTTAATACTTCAATTTTTGCCGTGAAATAATTGCATCAAGATTTCTTACTCCATCGACTAGAGATTCCTGTTATACGCCTCGTATACTTCTAATTCACATGGCAATGAGTTCCACACAAGTTTAAAAATTATCCATTACTTCAAATTCGCTAACTTGTCCAGTATTAGCGCAAACCGAGGGTTCGACACAGATAAATACTTAGGAAATTCGCCTCTATTCTTTTACGTGATTTCAAGTGATTTTAAACACTTTTTACTAATTGAAAACGCTAAAACTGACAAAAAATCCAAAATATCTCAATCTTAAGGATTTTTACGATTCAAATTGGTTTTAATGGCCATGCCTTATTAACAAATTACTGCATCGTCACAACCGATCATCTTGAATTTTATCCATCAGCAACACGAATGTTAGGATTCCATCACTGCGACTATCCAGATTTTAATTCTACTTTCATAATTTCTGATACATTATGTGACCAACTTATTTTTTTTTAATTTGTGTCCAAACGATTTTTCCATTTCCTTCAGTCTTTGTGTTGTTTTTATTTTATCTGGTGGGATATAATCATCTAATTGTAGCATATTGATTCTTGCTGCTTTAAACTTTACGCTTCACAGAAATGTTTCTTTCTTTCGCATCATCGGTAGACAAGCTAATTATCTGAGGTGAGGCATGCCACACACTCTACTTAATCGACGCTTGTCCTTAATCTTTTTCTACTCTTACAAGGATGGGGTAAAACTGTTCAGGCTCTATTGATACAAAAACTTCTTGTTTTGCACTGTAAATTCATCAATTTTCTACCCAAGTTACATGAATGTCGGTAATCTATAACAGAGGTGACAGAAAAATTGGCTGCCGAGCTTTTGATTTTAACAAAACAGAAACTTTGGTAAATACTATATCTCTATCAATCACACACTCATAAGAGGATGCGATTGGTATACATAGTGAAGCACTTAAATTTAACTTGAAGTTAGTCCGCAACCAGACGGTTGGTTGTAACCTTCAAGTGGAACTATACTAAACCAGCTTATTGGTCACCAGAACCTGTTATTTAACCTAAAATCCGAACCACGAAAAGGTCCCAGCGTACTTAACACACAAAAAGCTGCTTTTAAATAACTCCATAGAAAGTCGCGCGAGTAGGAGTCACGAAGAAGGAGCTCATCTTCCGTTCACGTCCAAGGCTGGAGGCAAAGTTGAGCATTGGAAACAAGGAAGTTATTTGGAATGATAATCTAGTCGTAATTGATCAACTAGACTGAAGAATATTATATTTTAATCTTCCTACTTTTTAGTTCCCTAGTCATTATTAATATTTTAAAAAATTTTCCCGCATCAATAATTAACGTTGTACTTATTTAAATGCATATTTAACTCCACTAACAATATATAAATATCGAGTTGCGTTCATTTATCCATGTAACATAAATCGTAACGCCGCGCCGGAGGTATTTCACTCATTTGGATACGTCATAGAATAATTTTGAAAGAGAATCCACAGAGTTTGTACGTTGCTTGCTAGTTTACAGAGAAGCAAATGGAGGGTGTTATAAGAAGAGACAAAGCAACCAACAAGAGAGGCGGCGGTGGCGTCGATGCATTCGGGGTAACTGCACTCCTGCACTCGACTGTAATCAACAGAGACCGCTTCGTTAGTACCGCAACTAATGGAGGGGCGACCTCCAAGTGTGTGCGAGTCGCAAACTGCTGTCTAGACGATGTTATGTTCCGCTGAAGTTTGCTCCGAAGAAACTCTGCGACCTAACGTAACTTCCCGCAAGATCGTCTGAGCGGGAGTAGGCTGAGGCAACGAGTTAGCAAAAAGCAAGCAGTACTTTTCTTATGCCACGTAGCTCTACAAAACACCCACAACACTGTGAGATCGCGAAATAATACCACGATGACGTCAACAGCTATTAAGAATTTGTTTCATATACTTGATATCATGTAATGTAAACTGTTACATTTCTCTCATTCTTACTATTAAAAATCTTTTAATTTCATTTTTTTCTAACATAATGTTAGGTATCTCTTTATAAATGAAATAATTAGTCCAAAAATATTCACTTTCAAGTTGGTTTATTATCCTTGAAGATTTCGGACTCCAAAGATACTAGGTGCAAACCTAAATAAATGCTCCAGCGATTATAACTTTCAATACCAAAACTCAAACTAACTATGAAAAACTACTACTACTGAATACTAAAAACTCGTCTCTGCCGATCGCTTATACCTATAAGCTTTACAGAGAATTCCAGGATAATTCAAACACTTGCGACTGACGTTTCTGGAATTCTAACAATACTTAAACAATTAAAATAATATTAAAACAATCAGAATTAGTAAAAAAATCATTCACAGTAAAAATGAAAATGCACAGAAATGACAATTAAAGATGTTTACACACAAAAATAACCACATAAATCATTCCAAATTGTCTCAAATTGTCCTCTAAACATCGTGGCTCACCTCAATACTTAGAATTACAAACTTTTAACCAATGTTTCATGCATAGTACTATTCTTGAACATATTAAATAATATTTACATAGTTTTGTACCGTTAAACAACGTTAATTTACACAAATTCACAATTAATTGCTAGAAAAATATTGAGTGATTTTCATTTTGCCATTGTTTTTATAAGATATTCACTCACAACAACTATATTGTACGTGGAGTACTTTAAGGAAATTTCATTAATACTAATAAAAGACCACTTTGGTAACTGTGACATCGTGCTGTAACTCTGTTCTTAGATGTCGCTATTATGGCAAGCTAAGAATGTAGGACATCTAGTTATGATTCTGTAACGGTTCGATATATCTTAAATTGCAAACCAACGTTAAACTTAACTAAGTATTTCGTATAAGTCCACATATTAATAGTTACTTGCTTTTTCCTTATTTATATTAGATTGAAGCAGAAAGTAATGTTTACAACATTACAACAAGATACAGGTTTCGAGGGTTATTTAATAACAATTTTACTTAGCTAAACAACTGAAAAGAAATGAGTTGGCAGAACACTGTGTTCAAACCTTCATTTTTGTCTGAATTGGGAGCTAGTATTACAATATCAGCTTATATACTTCAGCACTACCAACAGAGGTACAAACTCGTATCACACTTATAACCTATTTTGCCTCAATGCTTTATATATGTTTAACTAATGTCTAAAAATATTTTCTGCACTCTTATTTTAGTTAATTTCTGCATCTTTAATTTATAAATATTTTTCATTAAGACGTCAGGATATATCATATCATTGGATAAAGAAATAAAAAGAAATTTAATATTTTAGACAGATTCCTATAGTTAAACTAAATTGTGGGTTTTATATCGCACCATTTGTACCGAATCATAAATTTACTGAAATCAGTGAGGATGATCGAGGAAATGAAATAAATATGTGTTATACTTACGTAAACAGTATGCGGCAAACGGCAACATCCAGTTATACGTCTCCTCATTTACTCTGACATGTCCTGCGGCTACTTTTGGCCGTTCTGTCACCAAGGTCGAGATAGTTCTCCAAAGCCGTCTGCAATGCAGTCAGCTCACGACATGCGACTTGGCTGACGGAGGGAGCGGACTGATCCCTGAAGGCGGGACATAACTGCCACCATACTAAACACAAACCAACCGCCGACAATCAACCAGAGTGCACTACTTCTGGTAGTCCTTTGTGAAACCTCCAATAATTTTGTTATTTTGTCTGTGGTAAGTTGACCTTAGTTTTCCAGGAGCGAGTCAGTTAACGTCTCTTAAAGATGTTTAAGAAATACATCCGTTTCGTACAGTTTTTAGCTGGTTAATAAGAATGCTTCTACAGGATTAGGCTGGAGAAAATTAAAAAATGGTACTTGTTTAATTTAATATTCTATATTCATTGTTTCTAAAACTAATAAAAAGTCCTTTAGCGCACATGATGTTTTGATCCAATCATAACTTCTATCTTCATTAACGTCACTTCCGTCTCCTATTTTCCAAACAGGCATCGGATACTGGTCTTTTGCCATACTTGGATCCAGGAACCGCTATTTGAGAGAGGGAAAAAAATAAAAAAACTGAGCGGAGTTACAGTTAAACTAAAGGAAGGCAAAAATCATCATCTCTCTTCTTCTACTGTCAGCCAGTTTCCTTCTATTTCTTCAATACACTTTTCACCCATCTGTAATTTGGACTTTTTCTGGGTCTCTTTCCTTTCAGCTATATGTCCTGTACCTTGCATGGTATCTTCTTCTCTCCCGGTCTCATTACCAAACTTCTGTATCTTCCTTTTCTCTATTCTTTGTTATAACGGTTCCTCCTTGATTATCTACCTGATTTCCTCATTCCTCTTTCTGTCCATTCTCGTTACTTGTAATCCATTCCTCCGAAATTTCTAGGAGTCTTCTCAATTAGAGCGATAACACTAATCGATCGGGTAGACGGCGAGAGGCCTGTCATGGAGACATCTGCACACCACCGTGAGCTGACTGCGTATGCATACGATTGGTTATTTCTCGTATTGATTGCAATTATTTCACTTAAGGTATCTGGGCATAGTATATAACCCGGAAATTTTCTTTGAAATGGTTCACGAATTACATGATTATGTAGGGATGTTATCCACATTCCTAGTTTAAGCTCCCGTCACAGTTAACGTTAGACATACCCAATCGGTAGCGAACCCTACTCCGTTGTCAAACGTTTCCATTACAGCTTTGAGCAATGTGAATAAGTATTATTGTATCAATTTCTTGTTAATCTAAAGAATGGCAAACGCCTACATGAAAAACACAAACTCATGTACAAAGTAATTTCATCCAATGATTAACTAGAACCGTTTTGGCAAAAATATTTATGTGCATTAATAGAAAAGAATGTAATGTTATCGATCAATATTGCTACTTCTTTTAGGGAAAATATAAAATATTGTTTTTTACTGCAGAGACTGTAATAACCATCTACCGTAGTGGATGCGCGGTTAACGTGAGAGCATGTTATTTGGAAGAACGTGGGCTCGACCCTCGATCTGGCCATCCAGATTTCAGTTTTTCATGGTTTCCCGAAACCATTTCACGCAAATGTCACGACTAGTTCTTTCATGAAAGACCTTCTCCGATTTCTTTGTAGTTTATTTTCCACACTTCCCACATAGCTCAAATAATAATAGAAATAGATAAAAAAAAAGTAACGCTGCAGCTGGCTTCAGAAAACTTGTAAACCTCGACTCCTGCATTTATGATAACTTTCCATTTTTTCTCCACAGCACCAAACTAAAATTAACAAGCGTACATTATTTATTCATTGATTAAATTAATTAAAAACTCTTCTTTTATGTGGAAAATCAACTTCCGACTAAGATATATCAAATGTAAAATTTATGTTAACGTTATTATTTACTCGACAGCAGTTCTGTAGATATCCTGAGAAGTGTTTTCAGTACTTTCTTGTCCAGCTACGTTTTACTATTTCATGAACATACATTTGAGCAGACAAGAACATCGAGATATTTTGACTTCAATTTAGTGCCTACAATTTTATTTAGATATTTATTTATTGGTATTTGTTGATTATATACGAAGTTCTCTCAAGTAAAACCAATAAATCACACGAACTCAGTCACGCGGCTTCAATTTACCACCAAGTACATACCTAGATAAAAGATGCAATGTGCTCTGAACTGAATGAATTTTCAGTGAAATAATGTTATTAATTTCCGAAGTAAATGAAAAGTAATATATTTTGCTTGTGTTTCTACCCACTAAAAACTACGTAATGTAATAGTCTCTTTAGGTGGGGGTGGCTCTACCTTTTAGACACCCTGTATGGCGTCAGCAATTGAAACTTTTCTATCTTTCTCTATCAATATATCAATATTAAGCCTCGCACATAACATGTCTCAGGGGTTACAAGAATATGAAAGATGGGTAACAAAAGACATGAATTTATTATACAAATTAAAAGACATCCTAATTTTGACATGTGAAATTTGAATATTTTAAACAAGTATCCAGCTAATCAGGGTAGCTTCTCAGGGGTATTTTCCGGGCTCTTGATATGTTGCACTAAGTCTCACTTTTATAGGCACATTACCGTGTCCGCGCACTGCTCACTGCCGGCGACGGGAAATGATCCTCAGGCCCACGGAGGATGGCGGTGGTCTCGCAGTCCCTCCTCTCACCTCGACATACAGTCCAGAAGTGTCTCGTCTCCAGTCCCCCTCCGAGCAGCATTCCATGTAACAGGATACAAGAATATCCGAGTGGCGGGTCACTATTGTCTGTAGGTTGGCTGTCCCTGCTGTTACTATCAACAGCGCAGCGGGTGGCTTGACGAACCGGCTCGCGGCTTCCGCACGCCGAAAAATAGCCCTCGCTTTATCTGTCCACACTGCGTCGCTTTGGAAACGTGACTTATTACAGCTTGCCGACCAACCCACCTAAATTTAAATTCCATGGAATTTAAATTTGCTTATAAAGTCTTCTCTGCAACTTTGTTCTCAGTTCAGTTCCTGCCCTCTTGATAACAATACCCTTGATTTACAAAGCCATAAAACCCTGCAAACTTATAATTTCATAAGATATTTACAACATTCACCCATTTTCAATCAAAATTCCCCTGCGGAAATGTCATGTGAGGACACGTTAAAGGCGCCAAACTGTGAATGTTTACAATACAACTCGCTTCGTGTGCAAAACTCCCCAATGCATCAGCCATCCAAAGTGTACCATCTACATAACAGCAGGGTCCAGCCTTAATCTATCATTATACACACAACATAAAAAAATATATATAACACTAAAAATAAAAAAACAATGGTTCACAATACTTATGATAGTGTGTCATAAGCACTTACTATAGATTCACAATGGAATGTCTTTAAGCGTTACAGGTCCATCAAAAATAAGAAACGTATGAACATTTTTACGTGAGGTTGTCCCTCCACAACTCTTCCACTACACAGCTGAAGTCTTTCAGTACCTATTGTTCTTAACCTATAATCTATGCATTTTCTACTAATTCCAGAATATCAATTGAGAAACTAGAACTCTGAGGAATCGTTATGATCTTAAAATTTCCAAAATATAAATCTCCCAATACAGGATAAAAGATAACCCTCCATAATTCACATACCCCTTCACACATAATACAATTACAGATAAAAACACGTGGCAATATCAATCAGTGCCACTCAATAATTACATAAAATCTAAACTTAATGATCCAGATTCTTACAATATAATTACATCAGATTAGAGGGGAATAACATTAATCAATGTCCTCTAATATATATTAAAGCGTAAAATAACAAAACTCATGCTATGAAAACAATTACTCTCAAGACAGATGATGCACCAATCACAACATTTGTACACATACCTCGAATCTAACAGCATTTGCTTACACGCCTCATCAAATGAGAATGGAACACTATTCAAAACAAAACTGCAGACAAGCGTCACTACGCGATGGTAAGTTGCTTCTTCGCAAACAACGGTCATCTCACCCCGTTCATTCAGCCCAGAACAAAGTCAAGGACACTCACCTGCCGGGCTCCAGCTCCACTCAAGAGACTAGGAGATTAGTCTACCTGCTGTTTCCCCTATTCCGAGAAGTTCATACAAACACTGCTGACCCCCCTGCTGTCAGGGACAACATCCGCCCCAGCTGATATTCACAGATTCGCAACAAGCCACTTTCTCCTGTTTCTTCTTGGCATTCCAAATCCTCAGTAACCTATCTAACCCCTTGTCACTGCTATAATTTTGCTTGTTTTAACATTACGCTACCTCAGTATATCACCAGTCCTTTTTGAACCGAACATACTGGAGAAACAATATTAAGTGCGTGTAGTGGGACAGTTTACTCATCTATGCGGCCTTTCATATTTTTCATTTACATCTTCGCGGGCGTAATTACCAGAACTTCAGGAACATAAGATAATTATGAATTTTAACAATTGATTGCTTCCTTTTCTTAGTTTACCGGTCCACTGTTCTGCGAGAGGCTGTTCTTTATTTAATTAAAGAAACAATCCACTTCTGCCGCTTTTTGGCTATTCCAGGGATTGAGCTGCCCAGCTTAATGAGGTGGACTTATTTGCCACATTAGAAGACAGCTGTAGACACTCAGTTCCCACTTCAGCCTATCTGCACATAACACATCTGCGCCTTTCTGACGCCGTACCTCTCTCCGACACACTATGTAAACAAAAAGGAAGTTCTCTTTTCATTGAAAAGACCATCTTATGTGTATTGGTTACTCCCGCGAGCAACATTTCGTTCACAACCTTATCGTCATATTTAATTCTGAATTTGGCCGCTAGATTATTCTCTTTCATGCAGATGAACACTTTTGATTTTCATTCCCACGCCACTTGAAGCGCATTATTTATAAGCGAGGTTATTTCACAGGATGTAGCGTCTTCGTAGCCTATCAATACATTACTTCTTCTTTATCCCAACTTTTATATTCCGATCTTTTTTTCTCAGTATTTAACAGTGGTAGCGAAGTCAGTCAGGTCAGCAAAACTTACGTGAACTCTCATTACTTCTTCATCAGAACTCACGCATTTCATCTTGAATGTGTGTACACGATTTTCTTACAAAAACTACCGTTTACAGAATAGACTATTGTACTTAAATCCACTATACTACCTGCTTAAGTCTTAATTAAGGGTCATATTTACAACCAATACAAACAACAAGGTATCTTTAAACTCACATCAGTGTCAATTCCATCGAGAAAGCATAATAAGTCTGCTGGTTATGAGTTGACTTTAATCGCCTGGAAAACGATTTTCACACCATCGTTCCCTCTCAACCTCAGAAGGGCGAAATCACGGCATTGAGCTCTTATTTTTCCAACCTTGAAATGAAAATACTTCACGCTTATGTTGCGGCATGCTGCTTTTTGAACATGCGTCGTCATGGAACGCATTCCGTGAAAACCATTCATCTTCGGCACCTGTGCCGAAATCTTTTCATTCAGTGGAACACCGGGCAGACCCCTACCGTGAAATATCTGTTCATACAAGACACACTTAGATTTTCGGCCATCTGACAGGTCTAGTATAGAAATCCCAATCACTGAACATGTCTTTGCTGTTTGAATGAAGTGAATGTACTGCAAGTCCATACGTTCACTTCCTACAAGCGTCACCTTCGGCGCCTTGACATATCTTAGGGCACATGCTTGCAAGACATTCTCTTTCTGATCCCCTAGGATATGCAGTTCATTTACAACTAGTCTGGAAAAACTCTTCTGCGTCTCACCGAGACTTTTGCATTCTTCTTTACACTCGGCGATACTCTGGCGAACCTCACTGATCTGCCCTCCGATATGATTCATCCTTGTTTCAGTGCTTGCTTGTACATCAGCGACTCGCAGTTCCAATTGGTTTGTTCGCGCTTCCGTCCGTTGCTTCCATTCCAACATCTCTCTTTGCATCTGTGTTGACTGCTCGTTAACGCGATTCACGGCACTGGACATTCTGATTTGTTCTTCCTGCATCGTTTTCAATATTTTTTGACTCCCCTGAGTCCTTCAGACACGGTATTCCTTATGTCACCAACCTCCTCTTTTATGAGTACTGCAATTTCTTCTGTGACTTCGGACTTTAGCCGGTCTTGTCCGCTCTTTATCTCCGACATCATCGCGAACAAACGGTCAAATTTGTCGGCTTCGCTCAGTGGATTTTTGGTTGACTCCGGCTGTTGAGCAACCATTTCTCCAGAAAAAGACATGGTACTTTCATCCCCTATTCTCGTTACGCCCAAGATGTGCGAAACGGGCATCGCTTCTTCGCAATTTGAAGTGCCGTCTTTGATTTCCATGTTAACTTATGTGTTATCTCCCATCAATTGAGAACACATGAGACTTGCAACGCTGATCTGTCTGACATTAATTTTACTTCCACAACAGGACAACAACCACATCATAAAATCTCCAATAAATACCGACAAACAATAAAACATTAACAAACTATCCATTAGCATAAAGCACATATACCAACTACAACGATGGTCGGACCGCCAGGCATGATAAACTGAACTTACAGAACAGGAAAGAACTACCAAAATCCAATTGTCTAAGCACCGAAACAAATGCGAACATCAACAAATATCTTAAAACCCACATATATCCGCTATCACATTTTTTTTCTGACCACCAGACATCCTTAACTCCTATTCTACAGCAGTATAACACAATGAACATGACATTTTCCAAAGAATGTCAACTATATGCATGAAAGTCAACATAGGTCACATCAATGTAACCACGATATACATTATAACTCTCTATTCCAACCGTCAAACATCGAAAACTCTGCTCTCACAACCAAATTTCGCAACCAAAATACCATTATCATAAAAAAAACATAGATAACGTGTGTGGAAACAACAGATAGACAGCTCTTCAGTGAATCACACATGTGCTAGCAATCATTACATCAATCAACTTCCCAATGGAGCCACACAATCAACATTACATATTTCAATATATATCAATAATGGCTGTGAAAGTCAACAAGGAGTTCTTCAAGTTATCACACATGTACAGCCTATAACTGCGTCCATATCGCCCTTACAAATCCTAGCTGTTACAATATACAAACATTACACATGACATATATAATTATTGTACATGCTGGACTGCTGCTGTTACAGCCACACCGGAAAATGCTGAAAACACAGAGAGTTCTACTCACTATTACGACTTGTTTGCAACATATCAAAACAATCGGGCCGCAGGTTGGCGCGCCATATGTAATAGTCTCTTTAGGTGGGGGTGGCTCTACCTTTTAGACACCCTGTATGGCGTCAGCAATTGAAACTTTTCTATCTTTCTCTATCAATATATCAATATTAAGCCTCGCACATAACATGTCTCAGGGGTTACAAGAATATGAAAGATGGGTAACAAAAGACATGAATTTATTATACAAATTAAAAGACATCCAATTTTGACATGTGAAATTTGAATATTTTAACAAGTATCCAGCTAATCAGAGTAGCTTCTCAGGGGTATTTTCCGGGCTCTTGATATGTTGCACTAAGTCTCACTTTTATAGGCACATTACCGTGTCCGCGCACTGCTCACTGCCGGCGACGGGAAATGAACCTCAGGCCCACGGAGGATGGCGGTGGTCTCGCAGTCCCTCCTCTCACCTCGACATACAGTCCAGAAGTGTCACGTCTCCACTCCCCCTCCGAGCAGCATTCCATGTAACAGGATACAAGAATATCCGAGTGGCGGGTCACTATTGTCTGTAGGTTGGCTGTCCCTGCTGTTATTGTCAACAGCGCAGCGGGTGGCTTGACGAACCGGCTCGCGGGTTCCGCACGCCGAAAAATAGCCCTCGCTTTATCTGTCCACACTGCGTCGCTTTGGAAACGTGACTTATTACAGTAACTAATCTTAGTACTGCACATGATGTTGTAGATGATGGAGACAAAATACAACTTACTGGGTAATAGCGTTTTGTAGATACACCTTATAAGAAACCTCCTCTGACTTTATTTCCGATGAAAAAAAGAAGAAAACGAAAAACTACGCTATTCGTCTATTTGATGTGCTCTAACCAGCGATATTCGATATTCTGGCCAATGAAAAAAAATTTGACCCCCTTTACTGCTACTGATACACATAGATTATAATTTTTCAAATTATTAATACTATGGTCGTTTCTGGGTCTTCGTAATATACAACAGATACAAATTTGAAGTATGTCAGTTATTGTGCTAACGAGCAAGAGGCCTGTGATTGACGGACGAACGGACAGGGAGCCGACGACATTAGAATTTCGTTTCCCTTCGCGTAAGGATCCTAAATCTACAATACTTTCGCAAATCGTCCCCGTTTGTGGTTGTTCTGAAAGTATGGAAACGGAACTACTACAATGTCTAGCTACGATTTTGATGTATATATCTACGATACTTCAAACAGCTTGAAATATTGATAGTATTGTATTGAACATGATTTTGGTAACTCAATTGCAGATATTTTTAAATTTTGATATCTGTGTTTAAATATGCATGCCAAAATCTTATTTAGAAGTTTTGATATAGGCCGTGTTTATGAATTACCTAGATCAAAAAAATTTAAATATTAAAAAGACCTTTAAATGAAATGGGAAACCCAATGATAGTTAAATAAATTTTCATCGTTCAATCAGGTTGAATAAACTGGTGACAGGCAAGCATGTTTACCTTTATCTGGAATGTTTCTGCTAGAAACGTTAACTTGTACCATGTTATCCAGCGAGTATTTGCTCTTTATGAATACTTAACAGCTAACAAAACAGAACAAGTGAAGGAAGCACATTAATATTCATTTCTGGTGCCTGAACTGTTATTTTGCAGACCGAAGTGAATAAGCGTTTACAAATTCAACATGTAGTTTTTCCAGGCTCTTCTCATTAATTGTTTTACTAAATATGGTTTTTTGTGGTCTACTGTTTCCAGTGCAACCAAAATAAACGTGTTACGATTTATTAAATCAGTTTGCTTCCCTAAAAACGTGTTTTATTCATATAATTTTATTGATGAATTAACTGTATTCTTGTAAATATAATAGTAAATTTTAACCAGAATTAGTTTCAATTTACTTACTATATACGTTGAGGTTAAAGAGACGGAACAGAATTATGGCAACGAACACTAAGAAATTAGCCATGACATTATGAAGAAGCAATACAGCATCCTGCGAAACCACATTAAATCTAAATCTGGATAGAGAACCAAGAATCGAATGTACCCAAACGTAAGCTGCTGACCCAACGGGTTCGTTGAGACTAGGGCGCTGCGTGTTGCCCAGTAAATGAATTATTGGGTAATCATAGTTTGATCGATATACAAAGCAAGAGAGACGTGATCCGGTGACATTCCGCTGGATATGTAG
Organism: Vandiemenella viatica; assembly: GCA_031002005.1. Classification (NCBI taxonomy): domain Eukaryota; kingdom Metazoa; phylum Arthropoda; class Insecta; order Orthoptera; family Morabidae; genus Vandiemenella; species Vandiemenella viatica. The sequence continues at coordinate 330,277,083 of JARYHS010008074.1, read as the reverse complement.
ATTTCATGTTAGAAATCGTCCCGTCTCTTCTGAATTTTGTAAATTCAAATATAAAATTGCTTGGATCCTAGAAGATGCCATTTTTTGCATATAGTTTAAGAACTGTCTGTTTTGTTTCATACAAATTAAGTAAAACTTGTAATCGTAGGCTTCCGCGGCCAGAGTCAATTGATTCTTGGCTATCCGGGTGGCGCCGCGTCATGTTTCTTAAAACCGACGTTTCGACCCTCATTCTGGGGTCTTCTTCCAGGGCAGAACTGGAAGAAGACCCCAGAATGAGAGTCGAAACGTCGGTTTAAGAAACATGACGCGGCGCCACCCGGATAGCCAAGAATCAATTAAGTAAAACTTGTTTTCACGGAGATCAGTAGAAAAACTTACGAATGGTGTAAACGACAAAGCATGGTTTTATTCAGATAATAACACAAACTCAAAAGCGTCTGCTTCCTCAACATGTTCATTACATTTCCCCATTCGCTTTGATTAAACTAAAAAAAAACAAAAAGAAGATTTCTTTTCGTATACAATCACCGTTAAACGCGTTCATGAGATTGAAACCCAGAACTTAAGTGGAAGTTTATTCGTTTATGCTAAGAGGATAAAATTCGAGAGTTGATACGAAAATAACAGTGATAAAATTGATCCAATTAATTTAAGTCCGAAAATGCAGAGGATGAATCATTTGTGTCGATTTAATTTATTATAAAACCAGTGTATGTCCGCATATGTCACAGTAGAGGCTCGTAGTGTCCTTATTTCGCAGAATGTACTGACTAATAAATATTTCAGATGTTGTGACCCGTTTCCAAGCAGCGTAAGTAGTGTCACTAGATAGTCGACCAAACAGAGCATGAATATCAAGAAAACGAATGGAATAAAACGGTATGATGGTAGTTTGGTGGAGCACTCCGGCATCCTGATCTATATACAATTCCCATATCAACTATGTCATACGAAATATTTTGACTGTCCTGATTTGAAAGTGTGAATGTATACAAGTGATTCATATAACCGTATGTCTTTCGCTAATCCAATTTCTGTTTTGTCAACTCCAAGTTGGAACTGACATGGTGAAACATCTTACAGTAGCCACTGTACCAACCTACTGTCGCCGAATGGAATTTCGCGTCCGCTGAGAACACAACTTTACGGAACTTATGCTCGGTGTGTGGATTAAATCTCCTCTTCATTAATCGTGAAAGCATATGAATTTATGTTTCATCAATCACAAGGAAGTTTTTTAATATTTGCTAATATGGAATCGTTACTTTGAAAAAATATAAACCGTGCTTTCAGATTCAAAACACAACATACTTTCAAAACATGCTGCTATGATCTGTAAAGACTATATTTAGCTTAATAAAATAGCTGAGCAAATTATTCTTAAATGGCTGTGAGCATATCACACCTTGTTAAATAAAAATTGGACTGAATCTGTTTCTATCATCAATCCCTTAACAGGAGAGTACGTTTCTTACTCCGGAACAATGAACTACTCTGTTAAGTTTGTACAACCACAGTTTCGATTGGGCGTAGTCCCAAGCTGGGTAGTCAGATACCGAGGGGGCCACTCTTGTGAATTTATTAATCGCTATCCTCGGTCAGTTAGGAGAATTACGCAAAACAGAGACAAGGAAATTTAAGTCCACTTCACCACCAAACGAACAACAGAAATGCGTCTCGATTTCTCTATCTAACGCATCGACGGCACTTCGCGGTTGTCGGAGCAAATTTCTCCTGGCTCTCACGGACAAGCCAGCTCGAGCTAAACAGACGACACTTGGAAATCTGGAGCGATCGTACTTTAGGAAGATATTAAACAGTTGCCAGTCAGCTTTATGAGGGACACTTTTATGTGATGAATGCTGCCTCTATTCCCTATAACTTCCGGTTATGTATCGAATGAAGTGAAAATATATAACAGCGAACAGATCACAAGTATTTAAATTTTTCCTTTTTAATCACAATAATTAATATAAAATATTTGGAGATACAAATTCGTAACGTTATTTCGTTGGCCGAGTGACGTAAGCGATTACAGAGGAAAACATAAAAATAAAAATTAATTTTACATATCTGATTAAATAAATGTCTCAGTTGTTATTAAATGCTACACGCTCCAGTGGTCAATCGATATATATATGAGCCAGAAATGTATGAATTTTATAAGAAACAATATGGATTAATACAATTCGATGAAATATCACGCCATTCGATACAGAATTTAAATACCTAAGGGTTCGGTTCTTGCATGGCATTATACTACTAGTGTTCGATTTATTGATAGAGAAAAGTTAAGGTTCACTGTCTTGCAAAGAGTTAAACTCGAAATATAAAACAGGAAGCACGATGTGTCTTACAGAAGAACTTTTTATTCAGTGTACTGGCTTGTTTGGCTAATTAGTAGCAGGTGTAGTGTCTGACAAGAGAAAACAGTGTAATCAATAGGAGGAAAAGCTTCGTGGTAGGTGGGTGGGGGGGGGGGGTGTAGAAGCAAAAGTCCACGTCGGGCTACGTGGGGGAGAGGGGGTTTTCACAGGCAGGCCAAAATGGAGCTACGTGGTTTATGGATGCTCCCCAAGCGCCGTGTTCACACGATATACAGCAGTTCACACGTTAGCTGCTTCCCAGAATGCATATACGCAACCATAACTCGAAAAGGCCATTGCATGAGCCGAAAGAAACATCAAAACCAACTCTCATCCACCAGATTTGCCGAGCACTTTCAAGTTCTGGGGATGAAGCAGTCTCGACATTCTTGCTCTTTCATTCGACTATGTTATCTCCTCAAAGAACATTTTATACGGTTACGATACAGATAGGCACCATACGTTTTAAACATTCGATAGATGAATGGGATGATTATATGATAGTAACGTATTTTTTTACTGTGCCCTTACGCCACGTCGATGTCGTGGTACTTAGAGCTAGGAAAGGACGGGATTCAAGGAACGGAAAGTAATTCCTTGATGACCTTTTCAAGGAACCATCCCGGCATTCGCCTGGAGTAAATTGGGGAAAACCATAGAAAACCAAAATCTGGATGGCCTGCCGGGGATTCGAACCCACGTCCTAATAACATGGATTCCATGGAAACCTGTAGCTATGAAGAATGAAACATCACGAACTGAAGCTGAAATAGTAAAGTTTGCTTCTGAATATTTATTTGCTTGTAGAATAGTAAAGTATATACCTAGAATTACTGCAATAATTAAACATTGAATTCTTGGATACTGGATTCCATTAATCCATGACGTGCTCATATTACTATAATACCAGAGATTAATCCTTCAACTTTATTTAAAAGATGCATTTGCAGTGGATTAAATAACGCAGTTCATTACTAAACATTATTTGCCTCCCATGCTTATTATTTTCGATTAAAAAGTATAAATTCTGTAAGAATTTATATTCCGCTAAAAGCATTCCCAAACAATACCTTCTTCATCCAAAAATGAATAGCATGTTGACAGAATCATAACGGAGCGCTTTTGAGTAGAGCTGCAATGAACGGCTGAGCCCACCTAACGCAGAACCAAGACGCCCATTGACAGCGGCCCAAATAAATAGCTACCCAGCGGCTGTAGCGAGGATGATCAGCCTTCTCTGTGCAGCGGCCAGACACTGCTGCAACAGCAAATTTCTTTGTATCCCCTTGTTTATCGTCGGACCTACCTGGCAAGTATTTCCGTTCAGTCGGAGGACTGAATTACCTAGACCGTTGCTTTTCGCCGTTACAGCTTGAAACTTAATGCAGGCCGGAATCCGTCAGAAATAGTAACCAACCTGAAAGAAACTATGACCAAGTGCACTTAGATTCCAGTAGGATTTTTTTTAAACTGCTTAACGTCTCTTAACAGCGAGGTCTTTAGAGACGGGAAAGGATGGGGGGGGCAAGGAATGGGAAGGAATTCGGCCATGGCCTTTTGAAGGAAGCATACCCGGCATTCGCCTGGAGTGATTTGGGTAAACCATGGAAAACCCAAATCTGGATGCCCGAACGGGGATTCGAACTGGCGTCCTCCTGAATGCTAGGCGAGAACGCTAACCGTTAAACCACCACTCTCGGTCCCAGTATAGAGCTATGTTAAACGCTTCTTTCTTGCGAGTTCATAGTCGTCGATGTTACAGGTGGCAGGGAATTTGGGGAGACCGAGCGTGGTGGGTTAGTGGTTAGCGTTCTGGCCTCGCATTCGGGAGGCACGGCGGTTCGAATCCCCGTTCGGGCATCCAGATTTGGGTTTCCATGGTTCCCCAAATCAATCCAGGCTGAATGGCCGGGATGCGTCCTTCAAAAGGCCAAGGCCGAATTCTTTCCCGTTCCTTGTCCCCATTCATTTCCTGCCTCTGTTGACCTCAAGGTCGACACGGCGTAAAGTCATAAGTAAAAAAAATAAATAAAAAAATAAAATAAAAAAATGGGGAGACACGCAGTCTTGATGTATAAGACCCCACTTTGACAGGTTGGTTTTTACTGCAGCCACACATTTCCTGTTGCGGTTCAATGTTCTGCATACCTTCTAGTTTAATCTTAATCCACTGGGCAATTACGTTGTAGCTGTGCAGTCGGATGGTGGTTCAGCCAGCGGGGTGTTCACAAACCTTCTTCGTGATATGAGCCTCCCGACACTATTTTCCACTCCATGAAGGGGGTTGCCTTCGTGAACCTCCCCGTGTATTCGATTGTATTTCTACGCGAGGCAGGCCTTGCTAACTCGACTGCTATATCGAGTGCATTTCATATATCCTTTAATTAGCCTGCATGTCTCGATAAGGCTTATGTCTACCTTCCTAACCTTGACCACAATGGGCAGGCGTTTTCAACAGGAGAAGCATAGCGCATAGGCGAAACTTTTCAGAGCTGTTTGTTTGATACCCCTCTGCCCGTTTGCCAGTTTTCTCAAGATGTTATTATTTTCTGGTGGCAACTTTGTGCCGGATGTTTCTGCGTTGGTGCTTGTATGTTAAGGAACAGTCAAGTGTAACTCCCTGGTATGTTCTTGATTGACTGCATTCCAGTTTGTTTTAATAAGGATTAATTGTGTCGGTGAAGTCTGCTGTGTATTTACAAGATATCATCAGTTTGTAAGGATTTATTTTGGAAATACGTAGCCGACTTCACTTATTTGGTTTAAAACATCTGTGGAATGATGAATACAAAAATCCGTACTCCAAAATAAGGAAAATTTCTCTAACATAAGCTAAATCACACTGAGAAGAACACATTGAACGCTAGCGGCAATATGAAGAGTCCTGTCAGTGACTAACTCTGAATTCGACCCGCATAACGCGGACGTCTCTGGACGTCCGCTTCACGCTATGGACCTTCTTACCTGAGACGGCAGATGATTTTAATTTTCAGCCTTTTATGCTGTTTATTTTACTTTTAATTGAAAAAATTACAATTAGACTAATTAAATATAATAAATAAGAGTTTAGGGAAAAAATAAATCGGTAATTATCGTTTAAATTAAGTTTATGAAATACAAAACGTGTTAATCATATAGAATTACATAAATACTAATTATTTATATATAGTTAAATTTAGTTATTTATTGAGTCTTGGAAAATATAAATTGATAAAATAGGACATAAATAAAATGAAAAAATATAAAACTACTTGTAATTTTAATTTCCTCGATGAAAAATTTCAAAGGATTGCTCTCGACACAAAGGAGCATTTTCCGGGCAGACAGGACAATAATAGGCGGTATCTTTCCTCAGTTTATTTTTCGAACATTGTCGACATTTCTTTTGCGGGGCTCTCGTCTTTCAGTCAGGTATGTCGTATCGTTTTGGGAAATGTATTCTCTCACGTGGTGATTGTGGAGAAGACGAATGAGAGGAAGGAATAGGACGTGGGGAACATGATCGAGAGGAAGAAGGGACGAGGGACAGGCGGCTTATAGGAAGGAAGAACACCAAGTTTGAAAAAATTATTAAAAAAAACCACCAGTTGTCCGATTTGAAAACGGTCTTCACTGGATGAAAAGTAAGACTTTAATGAATGGCTGAGAGAAAGGGTGAGCTCGTAGGCCAGGTACTGGAATCACCAACCTTCTATACAATCCCATAGTGATAGGGCGTCTCAAGCCGTCCACCGTCACTGGGATGCTCCCTAGCGGACGGCCGAAGACGTCCTCAGCGCTGAACGTGTTAAGGCAACTTAAATTTCATTGCATCCTTAAAATGAAAAAATTTTCAGATAACATTTTTCTGATTCTGTCTGATTCTGTAGTAGATGATTTCTGGTTCACACACAAGATTCCACAGAGTCGAAACCGTTAAATTATTATGACGAAACGCATAGCTACTACACGAGAAGTTAAACAATCACCTGAATTATCTTTTGAAATTATTGCCATAGTATCTATAAAAACAACTGTGAGTGTGGAATGAAGAAATGAGAAGAATTTACGAGAACACGAGTATAAATTACAAGGTGGTCTCTATGCTAAGATAAAGCATGTTTCTTTTTTCACAAGCAGAACAGAATATAACGTTAGACAATAAGTTTTGACATTTTGCTTACAAATAATTAACAAACGAATGTACAGATGAAACTGTAAGAAATAAATGAGGCAATAATAAGGAAAAGAAGAATAAGAAATCATTGCATTATACTCGTATACGAAGTTCCACTATTCTACTTTGGGTTCTAATTGTTACTGCAACATTAATGAAGTTGGATGATTCTATAACTCAAACAAAACACTCGCGATGTAATGAAGTTACCCTTACTACCTCAACACGGTGAGTGCCGTTTTCTCTGTTCCCAAGTAATGCATAACGTAACAGGTCTCAGCCGAAGTGCCTGCCCAGTAAGGCAGGACGTTCTCCTTCTCGGATCCAGAATCAATGGGAGAGACAGCTCCCTCGGGACACAGAGTGGGATCTCATCTCCAGTTACGTCAATCTTGCTGGAGAAGCTGGTAACGACCTGCCACCTGGAATGGATTTACGGCAAAATCGGCACATCAGTGTCTCCACAATGCTTCAGCCTGCATAAAAAGTCACAGCTTTACAAAATCCAGGGAACATAGAAAGCTCTGAACAAGCATTTCTATTCATTTATGTCACAAAATTGTAGCTATTGTTACTCCCGTAATCAATAATCAACAAATTCAGGTAGAGGAGGAACTATTACTTTGCTGCTATCTATTAAGAACCAGATATGTAACACTGTAATATTGTAAGTTAGAGTAGAAATATTATCAGTGGTCTTATGTAATAAAATTATTTAATTTAATTTAATTACAATGGAGCACATGCTCCGGTGGCAATTTCCCTAACACTCATCTTCCCCTTTTCCTGCACCAGCCTACCTTTACCCTTCACAAATTTTAACTTTAAATTCTTTCAACGTTTTTCGTAAATTATTCATCATTTCCCTTGGTAAGTTATTCCAATCCCTGGCACCCTTACCTAAAAAAGAGAATCTTCCCACACCCTTGTTCCTGAAACCGAGTGCCAGCTTGTGGTCATGGTCGTATTTTCCCTTCCATGCACAACTTATCATACCTACACCAATATCTATTCATGCCTCATCGCCAGTATACGCCTTGCACACTCCCATGACCCAATTCACCCTCCTCCTGTCTTGCAATGAATTCCTTTCCAGCTCTTTTATCATATCCGTCACTGATTGCATTCTGCGAGAATTTCCAGAAACAAATCTAGCAGCCCTCTTTTGCACCCTTTCCAACTCCCGTATTTGAAACTAAAAATGTGGGTCCCATACTAGGCTACCATATTCGACAAATGGTCTGACCAGAGTTTTGTAACCCAATTCCTTTACTTCGAGCACCATATAATGTAATAAAAATCACATTTTTCTGACTTATAGTGGTGTAGGGTTATTATTTGATAGCTCTCTTACTGAATACTTCTAAATTGTACGCCGTCATCCCGATGCTTGCTTATCTTCAGTTATATCAGAAAGCTTATCATTCAAGGCGGCAAACAGCCACGATGGTGTTGCTCTTCGTCGGTATTCCACATCATTACCAGACTTGGCTCTAGACCTGCAAGAAACTGTCTTTATCGCCTATAAACGTTTGATTGAATAAATAGAAACCCCCTTTAGTTAAAATGTGTGAAGGATGAGCAAGATACACTACCGATGGTTCAAGTTTACGACCGTCAGGAAACATAAAAATCTATAAACCAGTGAGAAAGATAAACTGATTCAGAATTACTTTCACGATTATAAGATTTTATTGCCATATTTGTTATCCACAATAGAGATTCTAAATATGAAATTTCATCCAAATCTTTAGAGTTGTTTCCGAGATCCCAAGTATATATTTATATACAAGAATCGCTAGTTTAAAGGTATAAGATAATTCATGTAAGCACCCACACGACACTTAATTTCTCTATTCTTATTTCTCCTGTCATTGCGACCCAAATAGCTTAGTGGAAAAAGTATTTCGTAAAAGAAGGGCGTTGATCACATCAGTCGTAACCTACGTCGTTTGTCTGCCAGACAATCAAAGTCCAATCTGCGTATCTAATCTGTGACGTTTTGTGTAAAGCAGTCACGAGTATAGCAGCTCTTTTCTATGCAATCAATATATCACTTGCGGTACGGATCCCAAATTGCTCAACAATAGTACAAATGGCGACGTACGAGAGTTTTGTATGCTGTCCCCTTTAAAATTCATAACAATTTGATCTGTGAACCGTAGCCCAGAATTAGCACTACCTATGACGGAAATTATGTGCAGGTCCCATTTCAGGTTGTTTTATACTGTTATGATCGAAAATACTTCAAGCAATCAACCATCTCATTAACTCTGTACCCCAGAACAAACAGATTCCTATGTTAGATGTGCACATTGCCTTGTAATTTTTGCATTTTAGAGTAAGTTGCCATTGATCGCACCGTGCTGAAAAAACGACCAGATTTCGCTGAATTTTTAAGCAGTCTGCCAAATTTCTTACTTCTATATAAGTGACTCCATCATCAGCGAACAACCTCAAATTATTATTAACGTTGTCACTGTCACCAGGCAGTGAATTGCGCTAAGCCGGTGACCCCATTATATCAATCACTGATTTAACGCATGTTTACCCAAGTCAGCGCGTGGTAATGTAAATAGAGGGGTACAGAGAGAGATCGCTCGACCCACGGAAGTAGTGCGCTCCACTGGACTGGCTGGCTGGCTGGCGGCTCCTCACCTCTCACAAAGTAAGCTGACTTATTGTATTTTATATCTTCGGCCTTAAAAGATAGCTCAAGTTGTTCGGCTGCATAAAGGTTGTGTCTTGAGGCTGTCAATAAACTCCTAAGACCATCAATTGTGGGACTGAGTCTGCCTAACCACCCCCTCCCGCTCTGAAATCGTCTAACCCGAAGGTTCTAACACCGCTCGGCAATACCAGGGTTAGCTATAGCCACTGTAGAGGCGTTTCCCGGAGTTCTAAGAGAACCGGGAACGCGACATCACCAATATCGTTTATAAAAATTAAGAAGTGGTTATATTACACTTAACTGAGGGACGCCCGACGTAACATTTGCATTAGAAGACACTTCTCCTTCCACAACGACATACTGCGACCGACCAGTTAGAAAATGTCGTATGCATTCACAAATCTGATGGGATATAGCGTACTCACCAATCCTCCAGAAAAGGCTGTTGTGTGAACAGAATCAAAAGCTTTCCGAAAATCCAAGTAAATTGTATGACCTTGCGAAATTGGATCGATAACTTTCATTACGTCGTGGAAAAATAATTGCAGTGGTGTTTCACACGACCTGTTTGTGACTATAGGGTCCTCTTAAGTTTAGCTACTCTTTTCACTAACCTAACCCGTCTCGGTTGGCGCTAACTAGTGGGGTGGACTTTCGTGTAATTACTAGCCAATCGATGCCCTGGCGATTAACGTGCCTCGCCTTCGACGCCGGTGCCGACTTGGTGAGCCGTGGATTGGTCTGCCCGACCCTTGTGTCCCGGCGTGTCTGATTTACGGCCTTATAACTCATCCCTGGGCGCATAGAGGGGCCTCCTCTCACGTTTCCATTGCCACATTACTCCACGCGTGTGCCGGTTTTTCCCCATCCGTTATTTGCCACACGATTTATAGGAAAGGCCAGCGGAATGACTTCCGGCAAACGAAAGAGAACATTAACTAGAATTCAGAGTGTGGTTCCGCTGCAGGTATTTTTACGTACATGTGTTGGCAAGAATGCCGCGTCGATGGAGCGAATGTAGTGTATCTAAAAAAGTGGCAATATTCGTACTCATACCAATAACTTTTTTGACAATAATACCCGGAGCTATTAGCACATACAAGTAAATGTTAATATCACAAATGTCGTAAAGAAAACAGACAACGTCCGTCCTTTTGTATTTAAAAGATTTCCACATGTGCGGTAATTTCGTCAGCATGCCTCTAAAATCTTATCCATCGCTCTCCAGAAGAACTATGGTATACGATATACGTTTTCAAACATGTTTTCTGTCAGTTGTTCCTATCAAAACGCCCAATTACCTCCTTACCACAAATCCAGAAATCACAAGCTTGGGTAGCCAGGGAAAGTGATAACTTTTACCGATAATTTTCTTTGTGTAATAGTTCTAGAGAAGGATGATGAAAATTAAGTGGACAGGTAAAGTACGAAATCAACGTGTTTTGGACATAAAGTGTGACGAGATAAAGCTATGGAAGAGTCTTACAGAAAGAAGGGAGAGGATGGTAGGAGACATTTTGAGACATGTGTGATTGGTTAATTTGTTAGTGGAGGGAACAGTCGAAGGAAACACCCTGTAGAGGTAGACAAAGATTAGAATATATGAAGCAAGTAATTGTGGACGTAGGTTGTAAAGGATATGATTACATAAAGAGATTAGCGAAGACAGGAAGAGCTGGAGGATGTCATCAAACCAGTCGAGGGACTGATGTCAGCAAAAGAAAAACAATTACTTCTTAGGTTCTGGTTCTATGTATATAAAAAGATAGCTCGTAGCCAGGTTTTTTTACGTGGATTAGGTGATACTTTTTATAGAGAAACTGTGTCAGAAGCCATGTCCGTCCAAACTTCATTTTAGGATTGTCCCAGACACTTAAATGGCAGTGTGTGATAATTTTTGTTACGCTGACACTGAGTTATGGGTATGCGTATAGTAAATATTCACATCCCTGGAGATGTTTAACGGATCGGTAGCGAGTCTTTCGTCACAAATAACTCTTGCATCATTTGAAAGTGAAATGGTTGAGTTTCAAGAGATATAGGTCTAGTTGATTTCTTAATGTTGCTTGCAGTCGAAGGGAAGAATTGAAGAGAAAGGCAAAGACTGCAGTATATGAAGCTCATAATATTTAACTGGTATTTTAAGATGAAGAGATTAGCTGAAGTTAGAATGCGGTGGAGAATTTTATCTAACCGTTGGAGAATATTATGAGAAAATGAAAAATTGATACTCTTAATAATATCAGTTTGATCCGGGCTTTTACCGTGAGCTACATCATTGAGTTGTTGATAACTTTGCTTATTCAATACTTGCGTGCCATTGAATTGGTCGCTGTTATATTATCAATTATCTATAATATAATAAGACCGTAGCTTCTATATGTCTCTCCGTCTGTTTGGAAAAACGTAATTCACTAAAAAACCGGTTGATGGGGTTTCGAATAATGTACGTCTCCGGGTCCTGGTGGGAAAAAAGAATATATTTCGTTTTTCTGTGAAGTCGGAAAGCTCACAAAGAAATTCTTAGAAATTTTTCTTTGAAATCAGTTGAGCCAGTAATTAGCACACAACCTACGGAAGCCACGGGACACCTGACACGACAGCTCTTGAAAAGTTGTGTTTTCACGCACCATCCGGCCTGAACACCCTCGTGAACATTACATAGCAATGTAATTACGTTTAAAATATAAATTCTTCTTTAAATGAAACCTAATATTTGACTGGCGCTAATTTTCCATCACTCTTAATCTTTACTTAAAAAATTAGGCTGTAATTTATCCATATAAATAAAAAATAAAATGCTCTTCGTTGGTAATCGCATCACTTAAGAATGGTCCGAATAAGGTTTTTGAAGAAAGAAAAATTGTAGAAGTTTCCTGGAAAATTTGAGAAACACTAAAAATACTTTTTTCTACGGACTAACATTGCTTTTTTTAAAAAAATTTCATATTACTCGTATTCCGAATAAGGTGTAAGAGAAAGAAAGTTTGGAAAAATTTCCAGGAAAATTGGAAAACTTGGCAAAATGTGAAGTACTTTCTTTATGGACCACTTTGGCAATTTTTTTTGTAAATGTTCGTTAAGTTAAATAAGGTTGTCAGAGAAAGACAAATTTGAAAAGTTGCCAGAAAAATTCTGAAAAACGGAAAGTGCTTTTTTTTCTATGGACCAATTAGGCTAATTTTTTTTAAAAAAAGATGTTTTTAACAGTCCGATTAATGTTTTCAGGTAAAGAAAAATTGCCGGGAAAATTTGAGGATTCAGGAAAAAATGAAAGTACTTTTTCTAAGGATCGATTTGCATAATTTTTTCAAATATTCATATTAGTACGAACAAAGTCTTTAGAGATAGAAAAATTGGAGAAGATTCCCGGAAAATTGAAAAAAAAACCGGATGTACATTTTTCTATGAACGAGTTTGTTATTTTGAATAAATGTTGATAATAGTCCGAATAAGGTTTATAGGGAAGGAAAAAATGGGATAGTTGCGCGGAAAGTAGGAAAATTCGGGAAAAATGATCGTAATGATCTGAATAAGGTTATTAGAAAAGGAAAAAGTTGCCCTGAAAAGGTGGTAAAAACCGAAACTACTTTTTTAATGAGCAATTTTTTTAAACATGTTTATAATAGTCCTTATAAGATTTCTGTGGAAAGAGAAATCGCAAAGGTTTACCAGGAAAATTGGAAAATTCGGAAAAAGCTAAAAGTGTTTTTTTTAATAAAACGATCTCAAGACCATAAATCATGAGTCGAACGATGGAATTATATTTTTTTTTGTTGGCTTTTGTTCGTTATGCTCCGTGATGGAAATAACTTCAATGGAAGAAAATAAATCATTTGATTAACATGATATTCTGAATTAATTTAACTGTGACTTAAATTTTGGAATAAAACCGCATGGTTCCAAGTCGATCACATACCAGGCAAATCACACATTTCCGGCGTTTTAGTGGTGTTTGCCGAAATAATTCATCTAGCATGTAAAATTTCCCATCGGCATACTTGTGAATGTACTCCTCGTCAAATTGAACAATCATGGGCACAATCGTTAATAAATACAATAATCACCCAGGTATTTTTCTCGTATTTAGTTTGTTTACACATTTTCAACAACTTTTCAAAAATTTAATAAACGATCACAATTTTATTGAAATTTGGACAGAACATCTGTCAGGTCAAGTAGTTTATGATAAAAGAAAGTTTTTTTTCATATTTAGGTGGTTCACAAAACATTTGAGAAGAATTATTTATCCCCAATCCCCGCCTCATAAATCTATACATTTCACAAACAGAAAATACATTTCTCCACACGCTGAACATGTTAGGCATTAATATGCTTAGCATAAGCACGAGTATGCGGCTGTAAGACTATAGCTCCACATTTGACTATTCCAACAAGTTAAACTCATCGAAGGAAGCTCACCCCAGGATGTTGGGAAAAGGTGACGAATGAGAAAAAGATTTTGCGTGTCATCACGATAGCACACAATCAATTACAACTGTAAAGAATTTTACTACTGTAAACTACTATTTTCCCATCGAGTAATTATTAAACAATAATTCCTAGTTTACCAAACAACTGTAGAAGAAATGGCCTACAATAATCAAATATTTTCCCATCAATTGATCTCATTTTCAGTTGCAGAAATTACTTTCAGAATTTATTAGCATTCATGTAAATGATTCAGAATAGTTATGATTATTCTCAATAATATAATTTTAAACACGTGTTACAACAGTACGATGAACTTCAGGAAGAAAGTCACTGCAAGGAACGTCTTGTTATAGCTCTTAACAAGCTCCGAAGGTTTACTTCTTCAGCATACAGTACTCATAGGCCAAGTGTTCAGCGAAGCGTGCTTAGACGTATAGGGTCGGCCTGGTGCGTTGTATAAGAAAAAGAGTTCCACTATTTGCAGAGCAGAGATCAGATTAATGGTGCGAATATTTCAAATGACAATTATTTGCCATCTGAAGTTAACTGGCCGTAAAATTCAAATACCGTGCTTTCAGGCGAAAAGTTAGCCACTATAAAAGCGGTGGCTGAATTTAAAGAAGAGATTTATCTTCTCCCCGCAGGGAAAAACGGAATGTATTTGCCTTTGAAAGAGATTTAGTTTGGGATTGGGAACCACTCAACAGTTTTATGTTTAGTATATTGATATGCGAATTTATTGGTCATCAGTTTAATTCTACGGTAGTTGTAAAACATCAAAAGCAGAATAAGTTTTAATATCAAGTTAACTTACGAATTTAATGTTGGGGTATACAACAAGAACATAATTACAAACAATTTAAAATCTTAAAAATCGAGCCAGTTTGCAAGTTATTTCCATTACTTATAAATTATATGCGCAAATTTACTTGGGCATTTGGCAGAAGAATATAATTTATGCAAAAGTTACCCGTCATTTTACAACGTTCCAGTAAATTATCAGATCTAAACTTGGATAATGGCCCATTTTTGTGGGGCGGGGAGGGTGGGGTTGCTGTAATTTTGGTGTCCATTACATTAATGTTACTAGTTGGTTGGATTTATTTCTATAAATACTTTAGTATTTTTTTAATATTAATTTGATATAATAGTTAAAAGATGATATTATTAATATCGCATATTTTAATATGAATTTAGTAGTTTGATTGACTAGAGTAATTTAACAAGTTAACATGAATTTAATGCCACAGCTCAGAGTTTTATTGATCATTTAAACACTTTGGTACGAATGATTTATTCAGTGAAATGTAAACGAACTTTCAAACATATCATAACTATTAAATTTATAGAACATTAGCTGATGCGGCAAAGCTTCAATATTTCTAGATTTGAGTCTCGTACACATATATTAAATTTCTACTGTTGGAAGTATAATGTCATATTTTCTATTTAGTTTAAATTGGTATTTTAATAAAAGTTAATGTTTTGGATTACAAAAATTACTGTTTTATTCAATTTGAAGTTAGTTGCAATGCTCTTGGAAACATAATGTGCCAGATTTATGCGCGGCAAGTAGGTTTTTTTATTTTTATTCTTAATGGACACACATACAATCAGTTACTTTTGTATATATAAATGAGACTCATATCTTTCGTTAGATAAATGGGATGTTATACTTAGTTCTTTGATGTGGACCCCTCTTCTCTTGTCTCGATGGGATTACCACATTTCAGGTGAGGTCAGTAGCAGCGTGTCTTGGAGCGGTCAGAGACCAGTTAATGTGCTGGTAGAGACAGGCCCTCTGCGAACCTCGCAGCCACGCTTCGATGATTTCCAACCGACGTCTGTTCCGCTCTCCGGGACTCTGCAAGGTCCCTCCGTTCATAAACCAGCAAATGGAAATCTAATCATCTGACTGCAATTGCGATGCAAAGTGATTTCTTTCGCGGCCCTAGGCACGACTATCTCCGGTGATTATTAGATAAGACAAACTCCAAGTCTTGTCAGGCAGTTCTGCCCCTCAAACTCTTTATCAAATCTTCAGACCACTAGCAATGGACTTCACCGTCGCTCTCGTAATCTCGTGCGTTGAGCATTTACCTGCAATCATGCGTTGTTTTTTTTTTGGTACTTATATGTAGGATAAATCAAAGCAAGACTAAAGTGATGAAATGTAGCAGAAATTATACCAATACTAGTAGATTAAATATAAAAATAGGATCGGATGCAATAGGAGAAGTAAGTGAATTCTGTTACTTGGGAAGCAAAATTCCAACTGATGACCGAAGCAGGAATGATGTTAAAAGCAGAATAGCACTAGCAAAAAGAGCCTTCATGAAAAAGAGAAACCTTTTAGTTTCAAATATTGTTCTAGGAATTAGAAACAACTTTTTAAAACTCTTTTTGTGGAGTACAGCACTTTATGGTAGCGAAACGTGGACTTTAGGAATACCGGAAATAAAGAAAATTGAAGCAATTGAAAAGTGGTGCTACAGAAGAATGCTGAAAATTAAGTGGACAGACAAAGTAAAAAAATGAACGAGTTTTGGAAATGATGGGTGAGAAAAGAAGTTTGTGGAAGAAGCTTACAGAAAGAAGAGACAGGCTGGTAGGTCATATTTTGAGACATGCTGGATTGGTTAATTTGTTAGTGGAGGGAACAGTCGAAGGTAAGAACTGTAGAGGAAGACAGAGATTAGAATACATGAAACAGATAATTGAGGATGTGGGTTGTAAGGGGTATGTAGAAATGAAGAGGTTAGCACAGGATAGGAAGGGATGGAGGATTTCATCAAACCAGTCAAAAGACTGACGACAGCAAAAAAAACAAAAAAACAAAATAAATAGTATCTCGATAGGCCCATGAAACAGATAACATAAGAATTTTAGTTCCCGTGTTTCGAGGTTGCCTCTGTGACTGAAGTAAACATTTTGCATCTTTTTGCGTTACTCAGAAACAAAAAATTATTTGAAACATGATTAATACCTGCTTTTCAGCCTTGACATGCTCACACGTCTGGACGGCAGCGATGCAATTTCATGATGAAGTCTTATTTAAGAAAATGTGAACAAAGAACTTTTTCTATATCTCCCTTAATTCCGGAGATATTGAATGTCAAAAATCAGTTGTACGTATAGTTCCGTGTGCTTTTGTTGATGTTTTTCTTTTGGTACAGGCCGTATAACCACAAATGCTACGTAGAAAACAAAACCCATACTGTGCATATCCAGCGAGTAGTTCCTTGTGGCCTTAGGGATAATTTTTTTTCTGATCGAATCCGCATCTCAGTTTTGAGATACGCTAACTCGAGAAATAAGCGAGATATCAAAACATTTTATTCTTTACTTTCGATTTGTGTTACCGAATTAGATAACAATCGATCATTGAATTGCGGCAGGAAGATTTATCGTGGATGCAACTAAAATCTATCACTCCATAACACCTCTACAGTTTTCGGTGGGCTCTGCTTTTTTTTTTTTTTTACCTTCCTGACCTCGTCTTTCTAGTTAACTTGGAAATAGATTCCTTTTGAAGTATATTCGCAAGTACCAAGTTCCTACTGCGTGCGACTAAATTTTTTGTAGTATTTAATGTTTCTATGAGCACTGATTCGATTCCTCACATTACTTCTGTAACTGTGATTATTGTGACACTCTAACAGCAATGTAATACATTTCTATGTTTTGTATAATCATATAACAGTCATTATGACTGCCAAAGCGGCTTCTGTCGTAACAGTATCCAAAAGAGCAAATTCAGCAAACGAAATAAAGATCTTCTGAACAAGAGGAGGGAAATGAAGATTCGATTTGATTATAACCTGATAGAGTATTGTGAACTGTGTAAAACTTCGAGGAAAAACATGAAGTCTGATATAAGCTGTACAATGAAAACGTTGTAAGGGATACTCTAGAAAAGAAAACAGGCTTAAAGAGAGCGAAGCGAAAGCTTATACTCGGCATGAAGCAGATAATAGCAATGGAAGGAAACGATGGCAGAATTACAGACAAAGATGAAATTTTGGAATTCATCAGAGGTTTTATAACAACAGCCTAGAGGAAACTCCGATATTCTCTGCCCCATCTAATGTATCCACAGCGCCAGATATAGTGCCACCTTAAGTCAGTAATGCTATAGATAATATGAAAAAAGGAACGGCCGCTGGCGACGACGGTCTCTCCATTGATATTTTGAAGCTAATTGGCGAACAAATTATCAATCACTTGGCTAAAGTCTTCTCTTACTGCATACATAATGCATCCATCCCTTCTTCATGGAATAAAGCTAGAATCATTCTGCTACACAAAAGGGAAGTATTCATAACATCAAAAACCACAGACCTACATGTTTGTTGGCTGTTCTGTACAAATTTTTTTACAAAGATCTTGTTGAACCGAATCAGATCCACCCTTGATTCTGCCCAGCCAATTGAGCAAGCAGGATTCCGCAGCAGCATTAGCACAATCCACCACATTCTTGCCCTGCGAGAACTAATTAGTCGCGCAAACGAATATGAGATTCCTCTTTGTGTAGCCTTTGTAGATTTCGAAAAGGCATTTGAATCAATAAGTCACAAGGCTGTCCTGCAAGCCTTAACTGAACTTGGCGTGGATACAGCTTATATTAGAGTGCTCCATAACATCTATGTCACCTCCTCAGCCTTTCTTAATGTTAGAGAACCAACCACTGAGGTGATCCCATTTCTCCAAAATTATTTTCACCTGTCTTACAGATGGCAATGCCAAAGCTAGAATGAACGGAAAAGGGAATTAGAATCAAGGGCAGAAGACTTAACAACTTGAGATTTGTTGATGACATTGCATTTGTTGCTAATGATCTTGATGAACACAAAATCTTGGTTACAGACCTCGTCTCTGAATGTAAAGTGGTTGGCCTAAGAATGAATCTATCAAAAACAAAAATTATGTCTAAAAAATGGGCCACAGAGGGTAGTGTACAACTAGATAATGAATCTTTAGAAAATGTCAATGAGTACATTTATCTTGGCCAGCTTGTAAATATGAGAGGTGATGTAAGACCCGAAGTGTTCTGGCCTCGCATTCGGGAGGACGGCGGTTCGAGTCCCCGTCCGGGCATCCAGATTTGGGTTTTCCAAGGTTTCCCAAATCACTCCAGGCAAATACCGGGATGCTTCCTTCAAAAAGGCCATGGCCAAATTCCTTCCCATTCCTTGCCCCCATCCTTGCCCCCCATCCTTTCCCGTCTCTAAAGACCTCGCTGTTGAGAGACGTAAAGCAGTTAAAAAAAAAAAAGACCCGAAGTGGCAATGGGTCGGCCATATTGCACGGAGAAAAGACCAGAGGTGGACAAAAGCAGTGTTAGAATGGAGCCCAGGAGATCACCCCAGACCAGGAGGAAGACAACCAGACCGATGGGACAAGGACATACGCGTGGTTGTCGGAGTCAACTGGCAGAGGATCACCCAAGATCGTGTGACTTGGAGCTGACTGCTCAAGTTATATCTGAAAAAATCATGACTTTAAGAGGCCACATCAAAAAATGATTGAACTGGCTGATAATGATAATGATGACTGAAAAACATTATAGTCTTAGATATATGAAGTAATTTGGGTACATTACATCCTTTCTTTCGGACGTAGACATTTGTAAAAGTTTTGTAATTGTGCACTTATCAGACCATTCTTCTGACCCAACAGCAAAACGATCGAGAAGAGACAGGTTTACGCTACGACGGTAGTGGCTGTAGGTTTTTGCAATCACTTGGACAGTTTGTATCAAACACATTGTTAGAGTGACCAATCGTATGTACTGTAGGTACTGCGTCACAGAGAAGTTCTCCAGTGTTCCTTACCCAAGGGACAATAGCTTTGTTCATTCTGCAAGTAAACAAAATCCTTGTTTGTTGAAGTTACTAGAAGCAAAGGCAAATAGCGACTGAGAAAATATTATTAATAATAGAAATACCTGTTAAAAACCATTCGGTTAGAAAATCCAGGTGTAATATTGCGTGACATCGTTTAAAAGGCTTTTCTTTTGTTTTAGAGTGATAAGGTTTCAATCAAAATAAATATTTCACAACGGGGTTGTAGACGACATGTGAACACACAATTCTTTCAAGGCAGGGCCGAGTATCGTGTTCAGAGGAATAATATTGAATTAATTATTGTGTTCCTTAAGACATATAAAGTATTGTTGCACAGTCAATTCATTTTCTACCTATGGATATAGGAATTATCGTAAATATTTAGTTTGAGTTCGTATTTAAGAATTAAATTAATAAAAATGCAATTAGTCACCAACATTTTTAATTTACCATGTCAGATTAAAATTAAGTAGGAAATAATAAATGTAAAACATTCTTACAGCAGGTTTCATCCGTAGTGATGGCTTCAAATCGGGCACTCCCCCATATCATTCGTCTTTGAGACTATTAACGTCTCACTTAAAAAAAATAAAGAAACTTACGTGATCTGCATTGTGTTGTAAACTGTAGGTCCAGCCACATTAGAAGAAAATCTCGAGGTAACTTGAAACTCAGTCTCTAGCTCCTATGGCCACATCCATTTACTTATTGTTTATGATTTCCGTGAATCATGAAACTTCTGACACGATCTTAAAGAAAATAGTAGAAAAAAAAGCTAAATGAAATTCTTTCAGTTATATTTGAAAATAATCAGGAATATACTACCTCAAGAAGTTATAACTGCTATTTCTTTTAAATTTATAAAGTGGATTTATTATTATGGGTTCATAGAGACATATGAGCGTTATGCCATGAATAGTGAAACGGCTTGAATGTGTGAAATGTAATTGTTTTCCTTGTACGTTTGTATCCATGAATTAAGCTTTCATTATTAATAGTGGAAAAAGAACAACACTACCAACCACAATTTTATTCGTTTCGTAGAAAACGTACACAGAACTAAAACAAAACAAGGAATTGTTTTTTTTTTTTTTTTTTTAAAGTAATGCCTATATGGTATATGATTTTTTTTACAAAATAAACCGCTAATACAATGATTCGTGACTTTTTTCATATTGAGATATTTAGTTATAAAGATCAGTTTATTTCAAACTAATAGAACAGGTCTTCAAGGAAATTGAATTTATGAAGTCCTTTATAGAATCGGCGAATGGTCAGAATGGAGGTAAACCACTATGAAGTGGCTACCTGAGGCTATAACATCATTTTTGCCTTTTTGTTTTCCGCCTAACAACAACCGAATATCGGCTCCGCTGGAAACCATGAGCAGTGAAATGTTACAGAAAAGTCTTTTATAAAATAAAAGTAGCAATTTATTGTTCAACTGGAATCTAAACTAGAATATATTTGTATCAATTATTAAACTAATAAAATCCAGTTAACACAATTTTAAAAATAGCGTTTATCTCTTCACTATTATTCCCAGCAAGCTTGGTTGTTGTTTCCCTTTGAGATCAGAATTTAGTTTTACACATTAACATATAAATCTGGCGCGCGGAGGCCAGACATCGCCAGTGCAGCGCTTGTTCTCCCTGCACAACATCCAACCTGAAGATGGCGGAAGAGTCAGCCGCCGAAAGCTCATTGTCGCATTTCAACAACATACGGAGGAAAACCCGTGAAGACTACATTTCATATAAATCTTTGATTTCATTAAAGTAATTTCTCATCAAAAAAATATCTTGTAAGAGAACATTTAACTTTCAAATAACCAATGAATTTTTGGCGATAGTAAGTTGCTAATAAATTGATAAAATTGTAATAAAAAGTATCAGTGGAAATATGCATAAAAATATTGAGTCATTAGTACTATATAATAATAATTATAGCTCAAATTTCACATTAAACAGCTTTGAGATAATTAAAAGGTGATATTTATAAAGCTAAGCTGTACCACAGATTAGAAATGAGCATTCTGAATATTTTTAAATGACCGCTCGGTCTAAAAGTGAAATATTTACTGATACCTTCACCTTCACGTTCGGATTGCAAACTGATATTGCAGTTATTTACTTTAGTATGAAACCACTTACATAACAGACACAGATGACTGGAAAATTGGTTTCAGTTCATGCCGAATATAAGCCTGGATGACATACACAGACGTCTTATGGAGACGTATACTAACAATAAATGAATACTATTCAGAAGTCGGCTAATCGGGAAGAGCATGATATTTCATGTTTTAATATATCTATATTTATTTTCTACTACATGCTGTTTATTTTGGACATTTAAATAGATCTTCGTACAAATTTTGTAACACTGGATGAATACTTACTGCAAGTATCGCGTGGAAGAAGTCTGAAAATTGTATTTAAAAGTTTCGATTTGCATTTACAATACAATTTTGTAAGCAACCACTCAATGTGACATTCCTTTAATTGGGTTCAAAAAGAAATAAGGAGACAGCGAGAAGGAAAGTGAGTTGAGCTGCAAGATGAAGGGAGATAAACCACATTTTATCATGTCAAAGTTGGAACTGCATTGAAAGATAGAAACGGGTTAACATGTCTTGGTTACGGATATAGTGGAAGAGAGAAACTCACTTTGGGAGACGTGCTCTCACATTAATCATTTTGGGTTTAGGCAAACTGTCTCTTTCCTTTTGCATCCACACGGTCTTTGTTAAGACACTTAGCTTTTATAATATTCTTAATACACAGACGGAAAAAAAAATCCCAACACCAAGAAAAAATTATTGTAGAGTAATGAAATTTGGACAATGCATTTGTCAAGTTAACATGTTTAATTGATTAAATTTTCAAGATCACAGGTTAATTTAAGCTCAAGAAAATGCATTTCAAATGTGAAATACTGTTAAATTAATAGCCGGTGTAACCTCCAGAATTTTGAATGCAAGCCTGCAAACGTGAATGCATTGTGTCATACAGGTTTCGAATGTCACTTTGTGGTATGGAGTTCCATGCTTGTTGTACTTGTGCTGTCAATAGTGGGACGGTCAGTGCTGGCTGTGGATGATGCTGGAGTTGTCGTCCAATGATATCCCATACGTGTTCAATTGGAGACAGATCTGGTGATCTCGCAGGCCAAGGTAACATGTCGACACTCTGTAGAGCACGTTGCGAGACAACAGCGGTATGAGGGCGAGCGTTATCCTGTTGAAAAACTCCCCCTTGAATGCTGTTCATGAATGGCAGCACTACAGGTTGAATTACCAGACTGACGTACAAATTTGCAGTCAGTGTGTTTGGTATAACCACAAGAGTGCTCCTGCTGTCATAGGAAATTGCTCCCCAGACCATGACTCCAGGTGTAGGTCCAGTGTGTCTAGGCCGCAGACAGTTTGGTTGCAGGCGTTCCCCTGGCCTCCTTCTGACCAACACTCGGCCATCACTGGCACCAAGGCAGAACCTGCTTTCATCAGAAAACACAACAGATCTCCACTCCGTCCTCCAATGAGCTCTGGCTTGACACCACTGGAGTCGCAAACGGCGATGGCTTGTAGTCAGTGGAATGCACGCTACAGGGCTGGAGTCATGGTCTGGGGAGCAATTTCCTATGACAGCAGGAGCACTCTTGTGGTTATACCAAACACACTGACTGCAAATTTGTACGTCAGTCTGGTAATTCAACCTGTAGTGCTGCCATTCATGAACAGCATTCAAGGGGGAGTTTTTCAA
Source organism: Vandiemenella viatica (assembly GCA_031002005.1). NCBI lineage: Eukaryota > Metazoa > Arthropoda > Insecta > Orthoptera > Morabidae > Vandiemenella > Vandiemenella viatica. The sequence goes on along the minus strand of JARYHS010008074.1, from coordinate 330,253,843 downwards.
CAGGATAACGCTCGCCCTCATACCGCTGTTGTCTCGCAACGTGCTCTACAGAGTGTCGACATGTTACCTTGGCCTGCGAGATCACCAGATCTGTCTCCAATTGAACACGTATGGGATATCATTGGACGACAACTCCAGCATCATCCACAGCCAGCACTGACCGTCCCAGTATTGACAGCACAAGTACAACAAGCATGGAACTCCATACCACAAAGTGACATTCGAAACCTGTATGACACAATGCATTCACGTTTGCAGGCTTGCATTCAAAATTCTGGAGGTTACACCGGCTATTAATTTAACAGTATTTCACATTTGAAATGCATTTTCTTGAGCTTAAATTAACCTGTGATCTTGAAAATTTAATCAATTAAACATGTTAACTTGACAAATGCATTGTCCAAATTTCATTACTCTACAATAATTTTTTCTTGGTGTTGGGATTTTTTTTTTCCGTCTGTGTATTTACTCGTATAATTATTCACATTTGAAGATAACCAAGTGTTTTATTTCGCCTTGAGGCCTCAGTGCATTATAACCTGCAGTATATGAGCTGTAGTAGTGATCAGTGATGGAGAACAGCAAGTATATCAATTTGAGATAAGTAAACTCAGTCCGGAAGCAGCTGAGGGTTATAAGACAAAATTTATTTTGGAATACTGTACCTGTGAAAGTGGAATAAGAGAACTTACGAACCTATATATTTAAATGCTGAGATTTTATTTTTCTGCTACACTTTCACAAATATAATTAGAACAGTTATTCAAAATGAAATCTCCTAGCTGCTTTCATTATAACTTCTCCCTAAGTTCTGTCATACCAGAGGTGATTGGTAGCAAGAAATCTGGCCTCTTCAATCTCTACAGGTGTCTCTAACACAAAACTTCTCATATAACCACAAAAAAGTGGGATCATGGCAAGTGGACAAGCCGACCATTATACGCGACCTCATTTCTTCACTTGACGTGCGACTAAGGTGTTCACGAGTAACAAGTACGCTGGGACGCCATCATTTTGAACCCACATTCGATGTCGGACAATAAGTGGCATATGTACAAATGACAAATAACAGGGGAGCATGCCTATCAGAAACACAATGGTGCAGTGAGCGGTATGGAAGAAGATATGTGTCTATGAAATAAATATTGTCTAAACCAGCCTCAAAGTTCACTTCAAATCTCATGTTGATCTTGGTGGCTTCCATTATGGTATGCCACCTACAACACAAAAACAAAATCAGATGTCGCTTGTAACTTGGGACTAAGATCTTCCAAACTAGGAATTCTTATTCCAAATTAATACATTTGCCCCAGTCCATCATCAGTGAAAGTTTTTTATATTATTTGAATGTACGAGAATCACTATATGACACCTTTGATTCACGCTGAAAGCTATAGTAGACCCTGTTATAGTTCAAAATAGCTTCGGAACTTTGACCTATGACCAGAAGACGACTTGTAAGCTACAAGAGACCACCATGAGAATGAATTATTCTCATTCTGGCAACGCTGCCCGGATATGCTGTAGTTGATGGATGTGGTAACCTCAAACAGTAGAAACAAAAAGCCATAGATTATTTGGGGAAATTTCAAACTCAACCTGGTATAAAGGGTGTAGCATAAATTATGTTTCGATACAGTGTCTTTGTTTTACTTTAAAAACATTAAAAAAATTAAAAAATAAAATAAAAATAAACCTTAGATTTGTACATCACCGGATGGTACCGGGATGTAACCGCTATCCTCTGTTTTCTCAATTTAACCTTCCAGAACGTCATCATCCTTTTCTGTTGTGAGAGTAAGTTTGTCTCGTCAATTTATAAATTGTAATCAAATAGATCTTTCAGATTTTGTCACCATTGCACCGACTACAGCATTTTTTACGAGGAAGATAAACAGTATATTACTGTTATCACTTCACTGTCTGCCCCGTTGTCAATGATATCCATTCGGTAAGCGGAATAAGTTGTACGGATTAGATTCGCACATTCATTGTAGGTACGTAGTATTCCCGTATCGTTAAAAGAAGCAACGTTGTTATTTAAATTAATTTAATTTATTTTATTTGCATTGGAGTTTCGCTCCGGTGGCAACTTCCTATTATCCCCTTTCTTGTACCAACCTTCTTTTACCCCTATGAATTTTAATTTCAAATTATTTAAGCATTTTTGGTAAATTATTCATCACATCTCTTGGTAATTTATTGAAATAATTACGTTACCTAACAAAGAATATTTCCCACACCCTTATGCTTGGAATCGAGTGCCAACTTGCGGTTATGTTCATACAATCATCTTTTCCGTTCCATGCTCCATTTTTAATTCTTACACTAATATCTTCCCATGCTTCATCACCAATACACTCCTCGTACAATTCCAATGCTCTCTTCGCCCTTTTATGTATTTTAATTAATCTCCTCTATCGTATCAATTGTGATTGTGTTCTGCAGTAATATGCAGAGCCAAATCTAGCAACCCATCTTGGCACATCTCTTCAACTCTAATATTTGATTCCCAAAATGTGGATTCCATGTTACACTACCACTTTCAGAGCAATGTTCTTACCAATGTTTTGTAACCAAATTCCAGTGCTTCTCTGGCGTATTCCCTAAGAACTATCGCCAGCAAAAATACCTTTACTATCGCCTGACCAATGTGACCTGTACAGTGAGTTTCTTATCAAATGTTATGCCAATGCATTTATATTTCAAGTCTTCAACAAGCAATTCCTTCCGTATCCTATAATCATAACCAACCATTAGTTTTTTTTATGTGTATTTGGAGAGAGCAACACATACAATCATAAGAGTATGTTGGATATTTTTAATAATAGAAAGATGAACTAATATAACACTCGAGATTTTAATATTACATTTTTGAGAATTCACTATGTTGCATTATGTCTGATTATATTTTTGTTTTGAGCACCTAAGTTTGAATGAGATTCTTCATGAAGCTAAAGTCCGTTCCAGGGCCACTGCGTTAACACAGTGCCGTTCACCGTCGTGTCGCTCTGCACGGCAAGGACATCAGGCCGGGACAGCTTGTGGTAGTAGCGCACCGGTACAGTTCCACTGCGCAGCGGTGTAATGTCGATTTATGACGCTGCCACAGTTAAAACAGTCCTGATAATTGAATTAAATCTAACAACAATTGCAATTAGTGTAAATAAGTTATCCGGCTCGCAAAGTGTTCCGTGTCGAGAGTCAAATGGATATTTAGCGGGTAGTTTGTCGCGGGGGTTGTTACACGATTAACGGGCGCCGCGCCGCGTGTTCACTGCGGGACCGCAGAACGCAACAAGCACAGCACAGCGGCCAAGCTCCACACTCGCACTCTAATGGACTTCGGTAACAACGCGATCTGGCAGCTCGACCGGAGCAAACAATTAGAAAACTTTACAGCACAGATTTTCCTTGTTGATTCCTATATTATATACCATGTAGTATTCAGAATAGAGTGTATTTTTTTTTTTTTTTTTTTTTTTAAAGCTTACCTTGTCCGGGATATCACCTCACCGTGGGATTTCCACCGTCTACTGCGGAGTTTTGACAACCTGCGTCCTTTTCTCTGAGCATTATCCTAATGAAGAAGCTGAAATATCGCCAACTGTTTGTGAAACTTGTAATCACTGTTGTGTGACAAGTTTGTTTCTGAAAAGTATGATCATTATGTGGGGAACATCCCAGAATTCGCCTAGATGACTGCGGAAAACCTCCTATACACCGCTATCAGGAGGGCAGATGACGTCTCGTTTGTTATTTGAACATTCGTCCGTTGTAACTGCCCAGTCCATTATAGTAGAATATTTTTAAATCAAGGAAAATAATACTTTAAATTTTATGGAGGACTACCAAGCTGTCTGCGTGCACATGAAGATGAAATTCTGCGGATGGTATCCAATCTTAAGTAATGATAATTACTAATATATATTTAGACTTTAAGAAATCAGCATGTACTTATAGAGTGCAGTTCTCCGTTAAACCACACGATTTTAAACAATTTCTTACATAAAAAACGTGAAACCTTAGAAAATGAGTAAAACTATATTACTCGTGCGAACATTCGCGGGTAAAAAACGATGAATAGTGAGTTTGGCGGTTTGTAATAGAATAAAAAAGAATCGCCTAATTTTTAGCAGTTGTTTATTTGTTTAGTGTAATCGGTACGCAAAAAAATACTTACAACATATTACGATACAATTAGAAAAAACTTTTGGATGCTTGAAACATAGGCCTATGTATCACAAACTCGGATAAAATGATTGCATAGGAATTTTGTAGCAAAACAGAAAAGTTTGGGTAACTGAAACAAATATCCCATACTCTACTTACTGAACAAAAAACATGCAGTTTATTGACATTTCTGTGATATGTTGTGTTGTCATCTAAAGTTAATGTGCTGAATCCTAGTCGCAGCCAGTGAAGCGGTTTATTAATATCTCTGGGATATGTGCTACTGCTTCCTGACGGCTTTGCTCTGAACTGTCTCACTACGCGCTACCTTCATTGTAATTACTTTTGTCCTTTAGGGCCAAATTCTGAAAAACTTCTTCCTTAAAATATGATGAGACCAAAGCGGAGACATTAGTCTTTAAAATGATACCTCATTTACCGGTTATTTATCAAGGTAGATAAACAAAAAACACGTTGTAGAAATATTAATACTGTTGTTCTTTAAGGGTCGAATTGGGAAAATTTCCTTTCTTATATATGATGCGACCAAAGCGGAGACCTTCCTCTTTAAAATTATATCTAATTTATTGATTTCTGTTAGGTATGGAGGGAGATAGTGGCTTGTGATAAAAGAACACCTTTCAGTTTGTAACGTCTACCTTGCGGACGTTTACTTTTGGGTCATACTGTTTTATCATTAGCAAAATTATCAATTTGGAATATCAAAAATCATACTTAATCTTCAGCTAATCACATGAAATATTATTATAATGAATAGGAAAATTGAAAATTGGGTGTACAATTTATTATTGTGAAATTAGTCAAACACGAAGTTTGTTTTTATTCTGAGGTTAACAATTACATATCATTGAATGTCAAACAGTTAGAGCAAAATCTCAGGGTCATTGCAAAATCTCAGGGTCATTACTGGGTGGAACGATTGCATGAGCTTCCGTCCGGGCCGTAGCTTTTACCATTGTTCACAGCCCAGGTCAGCGACCAGGTAAGACCAGCGCCACATGAGGTCGTCCAGCTATCTCGACCGGCACAGCGTGGTGGCAGCGTTCCCAGCTGCCGACTCGTACTCCGCGAAAATCACTTCGGCCGTACTCGATGAAGATCTGCACCAGAATGTCTCGTCGTCCGTTCTTCTCCTCCGAGCAAGACTCTGTACTTGTCGTAATGCGATGTCGGGTCGGGCCCTTGGCGAATCACCGCAATCCGCGCCAAAGTACCAGCGTCACATTGGCCCCAGAACAGACAAGAAAAAACACCAACACGGCAATAAATTGAGGCGGCTTCTCTATTGGCTGGATCGTCTTCCCCTACTCTCATAAAGCACTCATTTACTAGGAAACGTCACTAAGGTTTATTTTTGCTAGTCTGCGCCAGTTTTCGGCGGGAACTTTCCTAAACGTGCGAAAATAGAAAGCGGGTCTCAGTTATTTATGAGGGTTATAAATCCGCTTAGTGTCCGAGTGAGTGGGACGTTGTCAGCACCCCCCAAGGTGCGTGTAAATCCGGACGCTTTAGTTCCGTCACGTTTCTGTTCGTTGACACGACGCATCGGCAATATTCACACACACCGTGGGATCACTTAGTGCCTAATGGCACTGTACCTTTTAATTCATTACAACTACCCCATCACCCGTACAATTGAAAATTATTCTATGGGATAATTTTCAATTCAGTTTTTCACTATAACTTCACTTATTTCTGGTCATTGGGTTAATGTTCCTTGTGAGTGAGATTAGTTCGTTCTAATATTCTCTAACTGTTTGTGATCTTTGTTAATAGTTACATTATCAAACTTCTTAAGATATACCCATCTTCAGTTCTCTATTTTAATACAACATGTGATAGCTTTGTACTTCACGAATTACTCTTGTGCCCTACTTGATTCCTCAGTGAACTCGCGAGACAATCCAGCATGTCTTATAACTACATATTACATATCTTATAAGTAGCATGTGACATATATCATTCTCTATACAACTAATTTAAATCTTTCTTAGATTGCCCTTTTTAAAAAAAAATATTCAATCAAAATAAAATTACATCATTTTATTGTTATAATATGCAAAATTATTTATTATCTATAATTTTTTTAACAATTATTCTTATAATTACTTATTAATTCACTTTTTCATCACAAAAGTATCCTAACAGTTGTATTTGTCAAATCAATACATGACATGAACTAGCCTTTTAAATACTAGCATTTTAAATCCTAATGCTTGTGATTAATTACAAAATTTTATTACAGCCTCCTTTTTTAACAACCTCTGTTGAAATAATTTCCCAGACTGGTATCTTTTTCCATTTATTTATTATAAATACAGATTTTATTGAATGTTTCCCATAACATCAGAGGCATTAACACCGTCTCTGGTCATATTTGACAAGCCAGCTGACTCGAGTAAACAAACCCCCCCTGCGATTCTGCGAACGCTTTCACTTTCTAAGGCTAGCAGGTAGCAGAGACACTGGTTCTCGACAGCGCGACGGGTCGTTTCCCTATTGTGGCTTTTGGACAAAAGATTACAGCTGTCTGCCGCTCGGTTCCCGGCTATATTCGCTAAGTTTGACTTATTCACTCTAGCGTTCTTGTCAAACGATCTCTTCAAATCTCTTATTCAATAAGATTAAAAATTATAATTAATCCTCTACATCTTCCGCACTGATAGATTTATTCACATCGGTAATTAGAGAATATTTCCTACGATTATATCATATTGTTAATTTTTATTACTACCTTTTTTTTTAAGCACTTGTAACCATAGACTTAAAGATAATGACATATTTCTAGCGGCAACCAACATTTTCATACTTCTTAATTAAATCTTCTCTGTATTCGAAAATTTATTGTTTTGCACCATATCCTCTGATTCTATACGCAGTAATTTATTTTTCATCGCGGTTTCATCAGTATTTCTTGTTTCTTATCGTATCATAGTTCACCCAACACTTTATTTCTAATCAACAAACGATTACGTCCTTAGCCATTTCTCTTTAAATAACTTCGTGTCATAAGTGTTTCATCTATTCATGGTTTCGAATTTCCTCTTCTTGAAATTATTAGCGTGTTGTAACAATCCCTACTCTTATTAAGTACATGTTCTTTCTAGCTTAGACTACTAAGTTCGATGACTATCTGTCACCCTCTAAACTCAAACTGACGATTTTTTTCGTCATTACAATAATATTGGCCTATACCTTCTTCGGTTTCACGGTCCGCAATATTTTTGTTTCATTTATATAAACTCTTCATAGACGATCATTTCTTGATCTACATTTAACGAACTTTATCTACTCTGCGCTATCGTGAACACGTCATTTCTTTCTGCTCTTAATATTTTAACACATCAACACACTGCTAATATTTATTCTTCTAATGGGTCAAACTCCAACCAATTTTAATCCGCAACTCAATGACACGGAATATTAATGATTTTACAATCGTCGCGACTATTTTGGCAAACCCGTCTCGAATTGAAACCGTAATCAAACACGATCTTTCATTTCTAACAATTTCTCCGAGGATTATTATTATTATTTTTATAATAGCTTTTGCTGCGTATGGAAGTTTTATATTAATAAACAATCAACGTTTCATTTTTCACTCTAGGGTTGTATTATTATTGTTGCCGCTCGTCATAGGTTTGAAATGTTTTCTACAAACAAACTAAAATGTCATTCTTAGACTAAAATATCTTTACCTTATCAATTTAAAATTACCTCTACGGATTCTGATGCATTTCCTTAGTTAGCAATACAAATTTTAAAACTACGTCATCTGTACTGCATTTACATTTCACTTACAACAACTTAAACCAAAATCTTGCACGGTCATTTACATAAATCTGGAATTTCAAAACTGGCTCCGTCATCTTATTAATATTTTAAACGGCCATGTAATCTTTGAATCCATTTTTCGCAATCAAAATTTGTGCTCTCACGCGCCTCGATACTAAAAATCATTCGATGCATCAAACATATCTGTTCATCGACAATCAACGATCTGTTACGGTTTTGTTGGTCACTTGTTGTCCCTATGTCTACACAAACATTCTGGCGAAACATATGTTCTGGCACTGCAGTCAAGCCGGGAATTCCTTTTAGCTCACTGTGAAAGACCTTTTGGGTCGTTAGACCAGCCCACCTGTGGTGTTCTACCTGGAGCCTATCGCAACAGTTACGGTTCCGTCGGATCACGTCAAATGTTTCTTGCAGTTGCAAAAATTTCACATATTTCAAATATCCTCTCTCACCATATACATATAATCTTGGTTTCATTTTTATGATTTTTCCTTTTCCTGGTTTGGGTGCGATAGCGCATAGCTGTTGCCTGATGGACTTTATTTCTTCAACCATCCTGATCTTTGTAGATTCGGTAATTGATAATGCAAAACTGTTATCTTCACACACGCGGTCTTCCTGTTTCCTCTCAGTTTCAACCAATTTTCTGCCTGGCTCTATTGTGCGCACATCCGATTTAGATTCTCTATCCATGTCTCTGGTTCCTATTTCTTTAGAATTTTCCTCTTCAGTCATTTGATTTTGTTGCACTTTAATTCTTGCTTGTGATTCCGTCCTGACAATCCTTATTTCACTCATTACGTAAGACTGCATTGTTTCGGAATGACCAAGAATCATTTCCGACATTTCTTTCCGTAAATCTACTTTAAATTGTTCCATTATTTCAACCTGTTTATTCCCGAAGTCATCCAGCTTTGTGTCAATTCTTTCATTTATTTCGTTCATTTGTTCTTTGGATTTTTCTTGCTGGTCGCTAATAGCAGCAAGTTTTTCGTTCATTTGCTCTTTGGATTTTTCCTGCTGCTCGCTAATAGCAGCAAGTTTTTCGTTCATTTGCTCTTTGGATTTTTCTTGCTGGTCGCTAAGAGCAGTAAATTTTTCGTTCATTTGCTCTTTGGATTTTTCTTGCTGGTCGCTAAGAGCAGTAAATTTTTCGTTCATTTGGGCAGTGAGGTTCTCATTCATGTGTTGTAACATCCCCAAAATCTGGTAAATACCTAAATCATTTAGCGGAGGCGCTAGAATTACGTCCTGCTTGCTTTGCAATGGGCTTGCCTCGTCCCGGGAATCATTGATGGGAGCGCAAACTATACTACCCGCTTCACTAGGAGTTTGTTCAAAATTCACGATCGCGGAGTTATCTATCAAATTCGCGTTATTTCCTTCCATCGCTACGTCAAGATTTCCTAACTCCGTTTGATTCAAACTTTGTGCCATTTTAAATAACTTTCCACTCCGGAGCAGCATTCAATTCAACTTTTAGCAATCGCATTTGAAAGCAGTGTTAATTTAGAGAATCGTTTACTCCATAAAAGTTAGTCAAACCTCCCTTTAAATTATCTTTACGGCCCCCCGTAATTCAATCTCCACGAACACTCCGCGAATACCACAAGGAAAATAAAATAGACAACTTGAACAAGCTTCTGGATCATCAGAATCAATAGAAATTTCGATCACACAACGGTATCAAAGAAAAAGAACTGAGACCAGCCTCCGCATAACCCCACAAGACATTAAAAATTCAATCACTGAACTTACCTTTGCGCACATAAATCACGTATTAATAGTCCTTGAATTTGTTTTAAAAAACAATTAGAAAAAATTTCAGCATAACGCGAGATCTTAGTGATCATATGGAAAGAAATCAAACCAAAAATAGATGTCAGCCCGCTTTAATTTAAAATCAACCATCAACTTAAAAACACATACGTGCAGTAACACTTCTCGTGACATATGATTTCCAGCAAACGTAATTTTACTCCCGATAACACAGGTAAATCACAATGAATATTTTGTCGACACGTCAGCACACATAAAACACGAATAAGCAAGATACGAAAAAGATAAAAAGTTATAGCCGTCCCAGAAGACATTCAAAAATCAAACATGCCGTTTTTCAACGCTGAACCGACGAAACAATCTTACCATTACACACCAGTCTCGAGAAATCGTCTCAAAAGATCCATTACCATTCACTACCAAAATTCGACAAAACCACATCACAATCGAAAGAAAACCAAAATCATATTTCAACAACACAACAACATATCAAATGAAAGACAATCGTCACATCATATTTCCACCATTGACAAACAAAATCATTTTTCAACGTCGATTTGAACATGTATCAACACAATACATCATAATCTAGTATGATTTTCAAACTGCATCCATCTCCGTTGCAGGACTAAAATAAAATAATTCAATGGCATAGCATTAACATATAACATATAACATAAAATAAAATTTTCTGCTGGATCATCTGGTTTCCACTGAAATAAAATTTCACCATTCATTTAATATCAATGTTTCAAAGAAACTCTTGCAATCATTCATATTTCGATAGCCCCACGTTAAAGGGTGCCATGTTGTAACGTCTACCTTGCGGACGTTTACTTTTGGGTCATACTGTTTTATCATTAGCAAAATTATCAATTTGGAATATCAAAAATCATACTTAATCTTCAGCTAATCACATGAAATATTATTATAATGAATAGGAAAATTGAAAATTGGGTGTACAATTTATTATTGTGAAATTAGTCAAACACGAAGTTTGTTTTTATTCTGAGGTTAACAATTACATATCATTGAATGTCAAACAGTTAGAGCAAAATCTCAGGGTCATTGCAAAATCTCAGGGTCATTACTGGGTGGAACGATTGCATGAGCTTCCGTCCGGGCCGTAGCTTTTACCATTGTTCACAGCCCAGGTCAGCGACCAGGTAAGACCAGCGCCACATGAGGTCGTCCAGCTATCTCGACCGGCACAGCGTGGTGGCAGCGTTCCCAGCTGCCGACTCGTACTCCGCGAAAATCACTTCGGCCGTACTCGATGAAGATCTGCACCAGAATGTCTCGTCGTCCGTTCTTCTCCTCCGAGCAAGACTCTGTACTTGTCGTAATGCGATGTCGGGTCGGGCCCTTGGCGAATCACCGCAATCCGCGCCAAAGTACCAGCGTCACATTGGCCCCAGAACAGACAAGAAAAAACACCAACACGGCAATAAATTGAGGCGGCTTCTCTATTGGCTGGATCGTCTTCCCCTACTCTCATAAAGCACTCATTTACTAGGAAACGTCACTAAGGTTTATTTTTGCTAGTCTGCGCCAGTTTTCGGCGGGAACTTTCCTAAACGTGCGAAAATAGAAAGCGGGTCTCAGTTATTTATGAGGGTTATAAATCCGCTTAGTGTCCGAGTTGAGTGGGACGTTGTCAGCACCCCCCCAAGGTGCGTGTAAATCCGGACGCTTTAGTTCCGTCACGTTTCTGTTCGTTGACACGACGCATCGGCAATATTCACACACACCGTGGGATCACTTAGTGCCTAATGGCACTGTACCTTTTAATTCATTACAAGTTATAATAACAACAATACTTAAAAGACAATTTGATTAGTAAATTCTCAAACTTTCAAGTATAGTCAATAATGGGTTATAAATTTTTTGCATTTTCTACATCTGAAAATAATTGCAGCCAAAAGATTAAAAAAAAATAATAATAACACGCATACTACCAAAAAGAAGAAACTGGGGTATCGAAAAAGAGGGAGACTATTCTGAAAATAGCTTTGTATTAATTACTTTCTTTTTAATTTTTACTGTATCCAATTCCTGGGCTGGAAATTCTGAAGATCGGCCGTCGAATTACAGATTTTATGTCACTGTGCATTAAGTGACTGTAGTACCTTCAACATCTCTCGTGTTCGCAATATAATTGTTGCCATCAGCATGTGAACCAAGTAAACCGTGCTGAGTATTCTAAGTGCCGACATTAATGTATGAAATGGAAGTTTCTGAGGCATAAATTTAAAATCGTCCCAGCGTTCGCAGGTATAACTGCGGAAAAACTGCCTAAAAATCGTAATCGGGACGGCCGGTATATGAGGCCAGAAATCTGAATGCCGCTCCGTAAATTATCAGCATTCAAATCAGCTAATAATGCAGTAATTACAGCTACTGTTCTGTTAGCTGAATTTACAAGTTGGTGCACAATTATTTTGAACCTTGCGGTATTCAGAGGGACGTAGTATGTACAGGATGGCCTGATAGTAACATTACACTTCTTTATATAATATCAAAATACTACAAACCTTATTTAATTTTGATCTGATATAGAGATTATTTAAATAAACACATGAATTCTCTTTTTTATGTTCAAAGCGTTCTCCTTAGTCATTGATACAACGTTTGAGTATATCTGGTACACTCAAACACATATGCAAAAATAGTTGAACGCTGTCATCCAGACTCCTTAAGGGGAGACGGAAGGCAGCTGGGCTCAAAAATTCGATTTTTAGATTTTAGCGTATTTGAACTGCCTGGTATTTTCTGAGTAAAACAGTTTTATAAAAATCCGACAATTTTTTCGTGAGTTATGATGGTTTTCCTGACGCTCTGTGGATTTTTAATCGTTCGGTTGCAAACAGAGTAGTCAGATACACCCAGTATTTAGGGGATGGTGACAGCAAGGCTTTTGACCGGGTATGTGCAGAACAACCCTATGGTCCTAATGTCACAATTTCTAAATTAGAGTGCATTGGGCATGTCCAGAAGAGAATGGGTTCCAGGTTGAGAAGATTATTAAAAGAAAAGTCAAAAATTGTATTGGAAGATGGTAAGAAGCTAGGTGGTAAAGGTCGCCTGACAAATGTTGACATAGATAGATTACAGAATTATTATGGCTTGGCCATCAGAAGAAATGTAGAGAATTTAGAAAACATGAAAAAAGCTGTATGGGCTATCTTTTTCCATAAGCTATCCACAAATGAAAATCCTGTGCACTCTCTTTGCCCGAATGATCCTGACACTTGGTCCAAGTACAGGAGAAGTGACAGATATGACCACAAACATTTTTTACCTGAAGCAGTAATGAATGAAATTAAACCAATATTTAGAGATCTGTGTAAAGATACGTTGTTGAAGAAATGTCTTCATGGGAAAACACAAAATTTAAATGAATGTGTGAATTCTGTCATTTGTACCCAGTTACCAAAAACTGTATTTGTGCAGATTACAACCCTCAAATTTGGTGTTTATGATGCTATTTTATGCTTCAATGATGGTGTAACTAGAAAATTGGATGTCTTGGAATTATTGGGCATAAAATCCAGTGGAAATACTGCAAACTCCTTGGTACAAATAGATAAAGAGAGAATCCGCAAAGCCGATATTGCTAATTTAAAATGCACAAAAGAAGCTAGACACAAAAGAAGAGGGACCAAGAGAAGAAAAGAAGATCAGTATGATTCAGATGATGCTCAGTATGGTGCAGGAAAATATCAGTGGTTAGTAATTCTCATTAATAACTATACTAGAATTCAATATTAAACTTTAAATTGATTTTTCTCAAAACTACATTTTTTTATTTTCAGGTACCATTATTTCATAAACTAATGGAGTTAGAAAGATGAAATTTGGTCTATTTGTACTTTAAGATGGTAATAAATCATTACAAGTAAATTAAAATCCACCAAACAATCAGCAACTGTTTTATAATAATTAATGTACTAAAAAAGTTAAATTTTACTTCTGAAAGAATAAAAAAAAAAATTCCTTCAAAACCATAAGAGGTATTATGTTAATTTTACTTGTAAATTCAGACAAATATGTTTCATATTTTCAGTAAAAATTTCATTGTTTTATCACTTATAGTTCTTCTTGAAAGTGTACCTATTCAAAGGATAAAATAGCATTGGTAGAATAGGGATAAAAATTGCCTTCCGTCTCCCCTTAAGGCCTCGTCATTGTAAATAGTCCTACATGATAGAAGATTAGAATCAAAATATTTTCTACATTAATTTAATATGTCACTTACATCTCTTTTGAAAGTAATCTTGGCAGCGCAACATGTTCTTTCTTTGAATAATGTCCTGCAATGAAAATGACTAACATAAAGCGCTTAACACTGAAATATGAGTGAAAGGTCACTTCCTGTTTAATTTTCTTCTTTCCGCACCAACAGTATTTCAAATCTAGAAACATTTAAGTTAAAAACAAACAGTGGTGAATTTAGGAATTTTTCGAGCTGGGGTAAAAGCTGTGGTGAGATTGACGCCCCTTCGAACATTTATTTATCCCATTCATTGTCACCGCTCGAGACAGTAGTTGTCACAGGTGCCCCGGTTTGCACTCCTCCGTCCTAGATCTGCCACTGAAAACAAGTGAAGTTAATATTAAGTGCAAGGTCAATTTTGCACCTGCCCGCTGTAATGTAATGGAGCTTTACATACAGCATTTAGCCCTGTACTATTCAGGTCTACTTTGTTTTGGTTGGTACGTCTGTGTTCGCTGGTTTGCGAAATTCTGCACCAGTTGCTTAGATCCTCGTCATCTATTCTCACTACAACTCCAGTGAGATTTTCGTTGGACGTATAATACTACTGTGTATAGTCTATTCTAAAGTGTTCAGCTCGAGTGAGTGCCCCAAATTATCTATCAAACGTATAAAGTTGTACTAACCTGTTTTTTTTGTTGAAAAACGACTGTTTCTGAAATGAAAGTATATAATCATTCAAACATGCATGTAAGTTAGATGGAAAAACCATCGAAAATTTATTTTGGCATAGTCAGTTGCAAGATGGTGTATTAAATTGCAGAACCCAGGATCGTCTAATTGATGGTTATGCTGCTCAGCTTAATACTTAAGGGACTTCTGTACAAGGACAAGCATCATTTGATAGATGAAAGTTCAAAGTTTGTAACCCCCACCTATTACCTATTAGTTCCATTCGCTGCCGCCAGTGGCGCTGTTGTCTGTTACGTGGAAATGTGTGGTACAGTATATAAAAAGAGAATCGATTGTTGGTGTGCTGCATGTATTCAGACGTTAGTTCAATAAAGTATCATCTACAGTAGAGCTTTAAATCTTAATCTGCCCAGTGATGTGTGGCACCCATTTTATCTTTTACAGTTTGAGTAAGATAAAAATACAAAATTCTGCTCCATCTTTTTTTTTTTTGATAAACGCTGTATTTTTACGAACACTCTGTCGAAAAAAAGGCCATCCTTTCGACATATGGTGTGTGTTGAACTACAATTGCACGATGACTTGGTTCACGTACAGCATGTGACGTGTGATCCAGACTCAGGAGACCGCCCGTAAGCCGTCAGCGTGTATTGTCGCTGGCTGTTGACACTGCGCGGCGTCCAGGCGACACATTTATCACGAGGCGCTGTCATTTAATCCAGCCGGCGGCTTCTGGCCTGGGAGACTCTCCGGAGACCTCCCGCCGCCTGCTCTGGCGTTATCTCTGTCGCGCAGCCAGCCCCATCAGCCGCCGTATCTATCACCCCGCCAGCCAATGGTCGCAGGGCTGGGCAGTGACGCACGAGCGTCCGGCCCTGCGTCCAACACTCCCTTCCAACAAGTAGCAAGCGGTGGGCTTACACTGCTCTGTATACAATCGTCTACGTCAACGAAAAGCGCTGCCCTGATTTCCGACTGCGGTTGGTGATAAACTGTGCCTGTGTGGGAAAATAACATTCCTCGCTTCCCTATTAAATCTGATGAAACCTATTAAATTACTATCTCGCTCCAAAAGATGAAATTTTGTAGTGTGGAATTCGATCTAAGACGATCTTAGAAGGTTATACAGCAACCAGGAAACGTTATTCCTACAAACGACGACTAAAATATGAAGAACATAAACTAGAATTTGATGTACACTATGCGTAGATTATGGGACGCAAAAATACAAGACAAATCCATAGAGTAATTCAATGATTCTTGATTTGGAGAGAGCAACAACTAAACGTCTGAATTACCCTTTTATTGAAGGCGAACTCCATAGATTTGTACCACTACCACATGGCCATCCATCGGTATTGTTATAACTACCAATCATCGACAGATCAATTAATTAATCCTTGTTTTGTGTCTTTTATGAAGGAGTTTCGACTGACTGCTTATAACCTCTTATCTTGAGTTCCATGACAGGACAAGAATAAGGGTAACCGAATTTACCAAACCGCAATAGGATTGTGATAATTCAGTCTTTTCAGGCGTATTGATTAAATTCTTACACCAATTCCATGTTGGTGTTGAAATTTACCAAAGAATTCTATTTGAAATACCATTTCACTTGATGGATACAACGAAGACGCTATGGAAACGTTGTGTATTGCGGATTTAATCCTGGTGAGCACATGTCTGGAAACAGTAGAACCATCGCAAATTGTTTTCTCATTCACTCGTTCAATAACAGCGGAAGGAAGTATGTAAATTCGTTGTAAGCGTTTGCAATGATCCAAGTCTGGCAGCCATACATCTTTATATATAAAATCCTAGCCGTGCGTAAACCGCATCATCGTGACAAACCACTGGACCAAATCAGGCCTCATTCACACGAAATATTATTGACGTGACGCGAAAGATTTTTGAATGTAAATTATTCCGATAGGTGGCGCTGGAGTGTGGTAGGCATTTCGACTGCGAAAAAGCTATAGTATCAACAGGCTCAGTGGTTCATCGTGGATGATGTGGTTTACTGCATGCACCATGGATTTTATATACAAAGCTGTGGAGCTTTCTGAACGTCGAAATGTATACCACGAGAAATGTTTTAAATTTTGCTATTGTATACGGGTTTTTATATCATAGTTTATACATACATGCAAATAATGAAATCTGTTTACACACACTCCAGGCAGAATAACTTCAAATATTGCTTTGCAGAGAAGCCATGTGAACAATATTGAAGGGTACCTGCAGGGCATCCACAAACATAAAACTTTTCCAATTACTGGTAGTTTCAATGGTGATTAAAGCAATGCTTACAATAGAAATTCAGAAAGAGGAAACTGACAATACAGGCAGAATTGCTGCTCTGCCTTAACCTATTCGGCCAATATTTCTTTGGTAGTTTATCTGCGAATTAGCAGCACAAATATCAAATTCCGTGTGGACGAAGTAGTGGGTGCATCTAGTTAAATATATACTGCAGCAGTTTTGAAATTGTTTGCGTGCAGTATATCTTGGTTAGCTGTTCGCACCTCTCCTTAATGGTGTTTTGGTGTGAGTGACAAACAGTGCAGATTGCTGGTGCTCGACGAAACAAGCTGGATTATTTAAACTGAAATAATCCTATTCTCAGCGTGACTGCAACTGACACTTAAAGCCATACTAACGCTCCAGGTAATCTTAACTGACTCCTGCGGTTCTTATCTTCCACTATTCCCTCCACGAAATATACCTTAAAATGTGATCCATCATCCTCTTCTTTATCTAAGACACTTCCTCAATGTCTTACCACTGATCAGATACGCAATATATTGTCCAACTATACCCTAATTACAACAAAAGTAACCATAAGGGGTTGTAGAATTATAAGTTTGACTTACTGCTTTGGATATGCGAGAAAAGCTATAATGACTGTGGAGGCCTTTTTGTTACAAGTGTGGAAACACATGAAAAGGAAACGCACCAGTTAATGCTTCAGGAGAGCTTGCGGAAGAACTAAGTAAACCTTTGCATGATATTTCCGACACTCTGTAATGAACAGGCCACCTTTTGTCCGGTTGGCTGCATTTGGTCGCACATTACAGAGCTTATAGAAAACCCCAACGCTGTGTAATAGTTGTTGCAACCATTCGCTGCAACTGGCTAAAGCATGGCGTGCAAAATAATTGATATTATAGCATTATGAGCTGATGGCATTAATGAAATGATGTTTGTTTGATGAAAGTCGAAAAACAGAAACTGAACATATTTAACCAGCAGCCGAATTGGTGAAACCGCTATTTTCGTCTCGAGCACAGAAGATGGTGAGGAGGACTGCGTTCATTCTACGAAAACACAATCAGCGGAAACGTTTGGGAGGCCACATGCAGACTCCACCACTGGCCGTGTCTGTGGAGTGCTCCCCAGGGCTGGCTCCACAGGTCGCTCCCCTTTGCTACCTGCTCAGCGAGAAGGAGCGGCGACGCAAACACTTGCCACGGCACTTGACTCTCCAGAGGCGAGTCGAGCCGAATGAGATTGTCGCACCTACTGTTAATGCTACGTTTTGCTAGCAGTGTCGTCATTTGGTCCGTCCTGCATCAACAAGTTGTGTTTTAAGGTGAAGAGCAATTCAGTCAGCTAAAACTAGTGTAAAGTGTACCTGTCTATGACAGATCGCGGTTTCGTTATGTTTCGCTATCAAGCCTGGACAGTATGTTTCATTTAGCTTACCACCTATCCAGAAAAGATATACTGCTATTTTGATAATTAGTCTTCATAATGCAAAAGCAAATCTATCATTGCACAACAGATTTTAAAACAAATAAGTAAAACTAATTTACGCTAGAAATATTTCGAGAATCAAGTTTTGGAACATCATTGTAACTCGGGAACCCCATGAAGTGTTCTTTAGTTTATTAATATTTCATTTTCAAAGTTTAATTTATTCTTAATCTATGAACATATCTAAAAATGTACGGATCGTTTTGATTTACCAGACATTCCACCTCTGTCGTTAATATTTAATGTGGAATGCGTGGCACATGAAACCCGCGTAAAGCCCGAAAAATGTTATCTCAGTACCTGGTATCGAACCAGAGACCGGTATTTATGCTGAAATGTTGGAAATTGAAATATAGCTTGAGACAGAAATGACTGAGGTAGCACAGCAAACAACTCACGCCAATTTCGCCATCTGCTATTCTGCTTCATTCAACTTCTAGACACTACTCCTTAAGAGAATTGAATTCAAACGGTAATTTAAATCTAAGGAAACGATACTGGCTGCTAACGTCTAACATTGCTACTGTTGGGATACTATCGTTCATTGTCACTGATTTCGGCTGTGATAAGTAAAGTAGCCTTCTACATGCGTAAGCATTGGAATACGCCAAGATCACAGTCCACATAAAGGAATGTTAATTTATACACCAAAAAGATCTCTGCTTTTATTTTTTTATTTTTTTTTTCTTCAAATAATTTCTCTTAAAATATTTGAAGATTGTGTTACAGATGCAGATTTGTGATTTTTTATTAAACTGGTTTTTCATAACTGTGTTAACATAGAGTTCATATTTTTTTTATAACACATAAAGTAAACAAAAGATTGGTATAGAACATTTCCCGACCAAATTGTAATAACTAAAATAAATACTATAAGCGAAATAGTTACAACTAACACTTATTAACAGATTATTATTATTATTTATAGAAACAAACTGTAGCAATATCAACTAGTTCTTGCACACGTGATCTAATAAATCGAAACGCTTATGCCCCTACAAATTTTTTACTTCAGCTACATTAGAAGGAAAAAAAAAAAAAAAACCTAGAAAGCCATTATTACTAAACACTATTTACAGTTAATCGTACAACAATTATACGTGCCTGCTTATTTTTCCATGTTAAGAACCTCAGTAAAAGCCTAGATTAAGGCTGCCATCGACACCGTCTTGTTTTAGTATTTATTGTATTATTGAATGAAGAGGTAATTTTCCGTGTGGTAAGATAGCTTCCTGCTATGTTCTATGTTTGAATCAGGATGTGCCAGAATGTCTGTACGTCACGACTGCTCTTTGGCCTTTACGATTGGCTAAAGTTCTATGAAGTCAAAATGTACGCTATTTGTAATTTCCATCCGCATTCCGTTACGGACGCATTAAATTACTGCAACGATAGTCCGGCCTGCTCGTGGAACAGATTCATATTTAGTTGAAGCCCACATTTTGGTTCGAGGATGTTTTATAGCATGACTACTGTGTAAGTCCTGTTTTTACGTATTCAATATCGTGGTAACTAATTACATAGAAAATAAATTAGTGTAGAAATAAAAAATAACATTTTGAACTGACTCCCTGTCTCCAGAATTTGAACATCATCATCAAGGGTTTTCTGCTATTCAACAGGTCCACGCACAGTGACAGCCTTCCAAGCCTCCCTCTGTTACATCATTCACCATGATGTAATCAATTATTTTCTTCCTTCGCCAACCTCTTCTTTTCCTTCCGTTTACAATCCCCTCTAGAGCAGTTTTAAGCAGGCACACATCCCTTAACACATGACCTATCCGGTTCCTTTTTCTGTTCCTTATTGTTTTTATAAGGGACCTTTCCTCTCCTACTCCTTCCAGCACTTCATCAAACATATTTTCTCCATCCACCTCCATATCCACATTTCGAAAGCTTCCAACCTCTTTAGATCTTCCTTTCGTAGTGTCCATGTTTCTGCTCCATATAGTCCTACACTACATACAAAACATTTAGCTAGGTTTTTATCCAGCCTTCCACATAGTAAATTTTTCATTCCTATGCAAAACTTCCCTTGATATAGTTATTCTAGTTTGCACCTCCTTCTTGCAACTCATATCACCACTCACAATACTCCAGAGATATTTGAAGGAGTGCAATTCCTCAATTATTTCTCCTTGTAGCGTTATCATCATTTCTTTCTTACTCCTTCCCACCATTCATTTAGTTTTAT
The DNA here is from genome assembly GCA_031002005.1 of Vandiemenella viatica. Classification (NCBI taxonomy): domain Eukaryota; kingdom Metazoa; phylum Arthropoda; class Insecta; order Orthoptera; family Morabidae; genus Vandiemenella; species Vandiemenella viatica. The sequence goes on along the minus strand of JARYHS010008074.1, from coordinate 330,233,211 downwards.
TCCTATTGATTCTCATTCCGAATTCCTTACATCCTTTGTCTAAAGCATAGGTGGCCAACCTTTTCAGCAGCCGGGCCAAATTTTAGTACTGCAACTCTCTGCCGGGCAGCATACATTACTTTCTTCGAAAAAATGTTTTAATATTTTCATGAATGAAAAAAAACACTTAAAATGAAATATGGATATTTAATGAATAAATAAATATTATATAATTAAATATACAACTATCTAAATGCGACTTTTGACATTATTTTGCAGAACTACGGGCATAAATGTTGATATCGAGAGAAGTTGTGGCTACACGCATAAAGTTCTCCAAATGACCATCGGTGATTCGTGTTCTGTTTTGTGACTTGATACTGTTCATCTGGCTGTAAATCTGTTCCCAAATAGTGAAATCATCCGATCAACATGTTTGCAAAATGCAGGATATTTCTCCTTGTCCAGATATTTTCTGTAATATTCTTCCAAACCGTTCTGGCGTAATTTATCTTTAAGCTGTGCGCCACACTGCAATTCAGAATATTCCATTTGCAAATTTCCTGGCAATGGATTTATATCAACGGAGACTGGCGTTCGAAATGCAGATAAAAGAATATGATGTTTTTTGAAATATTGAAATCGGTTTTCAAACTCAAGGTTCAAGTGTGATATCAACGAACTGTGCTTAATCGCCAATGCCTGTGTCACGCCTGTTTGCAATGATAGCGTGGAAAAATGAGTGAAATTTTGATTTTTCAACTGTTTTTCTCAGTTTTCAAGTTTCATTTGAAACGCGGCAATAACATCAAACATATTAATAACCAATTGGTCTTTGTCTTGCAGACGAACGTTCAGGTTATTTAAATGGCTAGTTATGTCGTCTAGAAACGCAATGTCACAGACCCAAGCCACGTCTTCAAACTCTGGGATACTTTTCAACTTGCTTGCATAGAATGATTGTATCTCCTCCTTGAAATCAAACACTCTTTTTAACATTTTTGCACGGGGCAATCACCTTACTTAAGTATAAAAAGTAAGGTCATTATAATCAGAGTCCAAATGTTTGAGGAATTATTGGAATTGACGGAGGTTCAACCCCTTCGATCTAATGAAGTTCACTATTTTGATAACCACGCTCATGACATGATCCATTTTTAAAGACTTGGCAAATAAATTCTCTTGACGAATAATGCAATGAATAACCAATTGGTCTTTGTCTTGCAGACGAACGTTGAGGTTATTTAAATGGCTAGTATTATCAAGTTTTCAGGATTCATTTTCAATCAGTTTTACTAAACCTTCTTGTTTTACAACCATTGCTGAAGCTCCATCCGTCGTCACGCCAGATAAGTTGTAAAGTTTTAACCAAAAACGATTTAATGTTGCTGTAACTGACTCTAACAAATCGCGTGCAGTTGTAGTGTTCTTAAGTGGATATAGAATCACTAATTCTTCTTATTTGTTTAAATGAATATCAACACCTCTTACGAAAATTGCTACTTAGGCAGTATCTGTTAGGTCTGTGCTTTTCATCCAATGCTAGAGAATAATATACGAAATCAGGCGCTCTGCTTTTCAAATTATCTTCAATATGTTTCCCAATGTCCTCCACACGTCTGGTAATAGTTTGACGAGAGGGGCTTATTTTTTTAAATTCCTTTTTCTTTTCTGGACACATAATTTCAACGATGCTCTCCAAACATTCCTTCACCATTTCACCATCTGAATATGACTTCGATTTCTTGGCTAATATCGATGCTACTGCAAAACTCGTTTTTACGTGGCATGTTTACTCTGCAGCAGTGCTAGTGGATATCTGTTGCTGTGCATAAAGTATTCTTTTTAAGTCATTTACCTGGTCTAATCTAAATTGTCCTTGGTACTCATCAAACTTATTTGCATGTTTAGTTTCATAATGCCGTTTCATGTTATACTCTTTCAATACAGAAACAGATTCTTTACATATTATTAAGTATATGGGCTTTGTGTTAAATTCTACAACAAAATAGTTAATTGTGCACTTATACTGAAAACTTTACAATTCATCTGCAGCATTGATACAACAACTTTACTAGTTGACGACATTATTTAATTGAAATAGAAAGAGAAATGAATAAAGTGATTGTCTTATGCAGAAACTACTAAAATCGCAACGTTTAAAAATGATAATAAGGGGAACATATTCGGTAAAGATGCAACAACACAAATATAACGTATTTTTAACAATAGAAATACTTACATACACACGACTTATATAAAACAGAAACTAGTTCTTAAAAGTCTATCACGAAAACACGCCACAAATACAACAGTACAGCAGACACATGGAATGTAGACAATGCATTTCGAATCAAATACAACAATCAAAGCAAAGAGCGTACTCCCATCTATGGGTAGAAACATTAACTGCAAGGAGCTCAATAACCTACTCAAGCGCTCCATGAATCAGTCAGACGAACCACTAACGCGCTGAAAGTTACAGGATCATAAGGCTCGGTTGTACACCCGCACTGTCCATCCCCGCAAGATCAATAGAGCGATGATCTTGGTTGAGTATCAGCTTAACCTAGTGTAGATATCGCCATTGAATGTCAAAGCTTACGTATATAATGAATTAATGATACAGCTCCGCGGGCCACAAAATGACCTACCGCGGGCCACAAGCGGCCCGCGGGCCGCGGGTTGGCCATCCCTGGTCTAAAGCCTCTAAAGCATTCTTCTGAGTATCTTGACACTTTCCGCCAGCAAAAACATGTCATCAGCAAACCTTAAGCAGCTAATCCTACATCTACCCATGCATACACCTCCTTTACTTCTTAAACTTCTTTTTATAATTTCCTCCAAATATGTGTTAAATAATATAGGTGACAAACAACATCCTTGTATTACACCTTTTCCAATCTTTCCCTCTTCTGTAAGATCCTTGTTCGATGTATAATCTACTTATCAGCCTTCTTTCCTTCCAATTAATGCCATTATTTTTTAAAATGTCCATTAACTTTGCTCATTCCACTCTATGAATACTATGTAACAATGTCTTTCCCTTTCAATGTATCTTTCATCTATTGTTCTCAGCAATCCAATACCGTCTCTTGGACTTCTTTCTTTTTGAAATCCAAAATGTTATTCAGCAATTGACATGCACAGTCTGTTGGATATTCGTCTATTTAGCACTCTTAGTAATATCTTAGCAGCGTGGCATAAGAGGTCAATGGTTCTGAAATCTTTACATTTCACTGCATTCTTTTTACTCGTATTTTCAATTGGTATCAACACAGTTGTTAAAAAATCTTTCCTCCTCTTTCATATAACTCATTACACAAATATAGTATTTCTCTTCTTCCCTCATCCATCAAACTTTTCAGAATTTCTATAGGTAACTCATCGATCCCACAGGTTTTCTTGTTCTTCATCTCCGCCAAAGCCTTCTCGAATTCCACCTCTAGGATATGGCCTCCCATCTCCTCCTTGCAGACTCTTCCTTCTTCTTCTAATACCAAATCCTTCGGACGGTGTTGCAGATCACACAGCTCTCCTATATATTCTTCCATCTTTGCTGTTTTTCATGTGCATCTCTGGCTAACGTTCCATCCTTGTTTTCAACTTCCAGCACCGCTGTTCTTCTTTTTCCATGAAAGCATATCAGCACGGCATCCTTGTACATCAAGCCAAATTTTCCATCTCTTTCTGATTGCTCTATCTGTTCACATTTACTTCTCATCCAGTTCTTTCTTGCTTTCTCAACTTCTCTTTTCAATTCATTGTTTAATTTTCTGTATTTCCTTCTCCCCTTCTCAGTGCCTGTATTTTTCCACTTCCATCTCTCTCTCATCTCCTGTAGTATTGCTTCAGTCATCCATTATTTCTTTATTCTACTGCTTTTCTTAAATCCTATTACTTCTGCAACAGCAGTTTTCAGGCTCTCCTTCATCCTTACCCATTTTTCATCAACACCATCATTTACATTTCCTGTATCCCATTTGTTTATAAAGATTTTTTCTATTTCTCTACCTTTCCCTTCCTCTTTAAGAGCATCAGTATTGAACCTTTTTATTACCTTCCCTTTCTTAATTCTTTTCAATCTCTTTTCTATTTCTGCTACAACAAGATTATGATCAGATTTGACATCAGCTCCTGGGTAAGTTTTTGCAGTATTTAACCACTTCTTATACCTGTTCTGATTAGTAAATAGTCAATCTGATACCACTTTCCTTCAAAGGGAGAGGTCCAAATATACCTTCTTCTTTTATGGTTTTCAAAAAGAGTGTTTCCCACTGCCATTTAATTTTCTTTACAGAAGCTTACCAGCCTCTCTCCTCGCTCATTTCGCATCCCAAGTCCATAGTTGCCAGTTGTTCCCTGATCCTTTCCCTCTCCAACCACTCCATTCCAAACCCCAATCATCATAAAACAATCATTTCTCTTTTCCTTGTCTATAATTTCCTACAGAACATTATAACATCCCTCCACTTCCTCATCCGAAAGCTGGCTTCTCCGCATGTACACTTGAAGCAAAACTACATCTTTCTTTTCTCGTCTTAGTTCCATAAAAAGAATTCTACCGTTTATACATTCCACTTTTATTACTTTACTCTTCATAGCTGCTCTGATTAGAATGGATACTCCTAAATTCCCACTCCTCTCCTCTCCTGAATAATATCATTGAAGCTCTCAACTTTCAAACTCTCCATTCCCACCGCATCTAACGTCACATATTCCTAAAATATCCAACTTATTTTTCTTCATCTCCCGTTTCAAATTCTCTAATTTTCCCACTTGCAGAAGAGTTCTAACATTCCACGTTCCTCATTCTCGCCCTTCTCTGTACACCATTCCCACGCTTCAATGTATTCCACTTCCGGAGATCCGAACGAAGGGATATTACCCCGGAACATTTTACTTGAAGCGCCATCACCATGCTCTTTCTAGGGAATTCTGTATGATCTTTAATGTGGTGGTTTCAGGTTCCTCCGCCATTAGGGATGATTTCTCCTCCCTAGGGCAAGAGATTGCCCTGGTTCTTTAGCCGCTCATCCACCATGTAGGAGGCCGTTGGCGCTTGGTAGAGTGTGTCTGTTTATCCCGGGAGCTACTCGGCAAGCTGCTTGCCTTGCTAGATTCAGGTGCTAGGTTTGGTCCGCCCCGGGTATTTAATTTTCCCGGTACCACTCATATCTGGGAGGCATTCCCCGATCCGCCACCTGGGGAGGCGTCCGATGGGGGACTAGCAACCCCCACGGGAATTTGATCATATCCTTGGTAATTTTGAAAGGTATTTTGTTGCTCCAAGGATTAAAGAAGTATAAGAAATAATTTATTTAAAAAAAATAGTTTCTCGTCTAATCTGCAGTATAAACAAAGAAAATCAGGTGATATTCAATTCGCAAAGTAGTTTATGCTTCTTCCGTATTTATATGTATCGGTATGGCAGCTAGTTAGATCTCTACGATAACCACCCTTTTTATAGAGTGTATTTGTTACTGATCAGATGAATTCTGAATAAATATTGCAGAAAGAAATGGTACTCTTTAACTAAGTGATGCTGGACCTGGATTATTTTAGCTTTAAACATTTTATTTCAGGACAAGGCAGGTCTTACACGTTGATGGTTCCATAAGCTTATGATCTGACACTGAAAAACATGAATTAAAACAAGACATACTTCTACCAGCGACAGAACTATTCTTTTATGACTTACGCATAAAACTATCTTTCGGAAGTGATAAATAAAAATAAGAAGAGCACATAATTATGGAGATTCATCTGACTTAAAATGGATGCCAAACAAAAACTTCTTAAAATTTGAAAATATGCGGAAGTATGAGGATTACGGTATGAAATGAAATAACACTTACAGCCATGGGAATATTAAACTCGTGACTAGTGTAAACACCATCTCCTAAGGGAACTCTTCTCTTTTCCTGAATAGCTGCTTGTAGCTGCTTCGAAGGGATAACATGATATGCCACCTTGATGGATTCACACCTTTTCAGGAAATCTAGAAGCAGTAAACATACACTATTACTTCCTCTAGAGAATGAAAAGATTTGGCTTTCTTTGGAAGGAGTAGAACCCACTGCACTGACTATTGCCTTGATTCGTGACTCCAGCTCTCGTATGTAGTCACAAACCTATCAAAAAATCTTCTGGATTGACATCGATGATCAGTAGCATTTTCGTAGATGACTGCCATCTCACTGTCTTTTCATTTTTCCAGGATGTTACAATTCTATACAATATTCTATGAAGGACTAAAGAATTATATGCAGTTTTCGCGAGGTTGTCGGACGGGGCGTTTATCTCATCTTGCTACGAACTTATGGGACGATGCTTGTAATAACCAGCACAATTTTCTTTAAGTCTGTATTTTTCACTAGTCTGTTACGTAATATTTTTGATTATGTAACAGTGTAGTTACGAAATAAAGATACCACTATACACGTTTGGCCACTCAAATGTAAGTGCGTCATCTTTTAAAACGAATTCTTGTTATCCATCTAAATTAATATTTTAAATAACTGATCGCTTTTACACTATTGAAGAAAGAAATACGCACTTAGCTGTAATACTGTGTTCCTTGTAAGGTATAGAGCTATGTAACTTGTTTATGATACAACACAGCCATACTATACCCCATTGGGATTAAACGTTTTTAAAGTCGCTCTCTCGCAGTCGCGCAGTGCGTGCAGCGACCTCCAGCCATTCCGCGCAACGCCATAAATCCTTCCCTGATCGGCGCCATTCGTCATCCTTATTCAGGTCACATAACGCGTTCCGGATACTGCATTGCAGTGTATCTTTCCATCAGACAGATACATAAAAAGTTACGACCGCAGTCTTTGCGTTATGACACATAACGACATATTGCACACTTTCGCGTAAGTAGTAATAAACGGACAGACAGAGGTGGTTAACCATAATCAATTCTATTATTGTACCCTGAAACTTTCATCACCCATACAGTACGTAGCACCGCTATCGCAACATGGACAGTTAAACCCGAAATCGACGTCGTTATAACTAAAAATTATTAGTTCAGCTGTCAGTGACATCTACAGTAATATTATAATTGCGACAGGTAACTCTGTCTCCCTGTCTATTTGTTACGTTTACGGTACGTTTATACGGCTAAACCGATCCTGATGAAATTTAACAAGGAGATATTAATACCATTAGGAAGGACTTAGGATACATTTTTCGGGATAAATTGACATATTTATTCAATAAATTTTGAAATCTAACCAAACGGTGACAGGCATATAGCGTGTGTCCCTGCAGTACCATATCATTTAGCGGTCTGATGGCTCGGTTGTTAAGGCACATGCTCTCAGGTGTTGGGTGTCTGCTCTTGTGTTCAAATCGCAGTAGAGCCAGGAATTTTTAGCCATATGAGCCACACCAGAATGTCCAGTGGTATAGGACCAGTCATGACAGAGAAGAAATGCGTTGCAAATCTAAACTCTGACACGTAGGCAGCCGAACCATCCTTCAGTATCTCCCAGCCAACAATGCCCCACGAATTTAGTTTTTGTATAATATCGATCACTCGGGCCTTGTTCCTCTCGCAGTCAGTTTGTGTATGATATATACTAATCTAGTAACATCAATATACTAATATATACGTAATGGCAGTGGGTTTTCACTGCTTTCAAGCCGTATTCCAGTAGGATTAGTGGAGACGGAGCTCTGTATTCCTATTTCCTGACTGTAGGTGCTAGAGTGGACGTGCCGTGGTCAGCGACACAGTCCAGCCCTTTTTCTTTACCTTCCCGCCCAGTTTCCCCAACGGTACTCATTTGATAGCAGGCTGAGTGGGCCTAGGGGGGCCGTTACGGACGTACAGCACAAGAAGAACATAGGATACTTCTGGATAAATAACATAATTTGTTATGAAATTTTGAAAATAACTAAATAGTGACAGATATAAAGATATCGGGCTCTGTAATATTTTATTGGTGAACGGTCTGGTGGCTCAGTGATTAAAGCGACTGCTTTCACTAGTTTTGAGTCAGGTCTCAGGTTCAAATCCCGGTGAGACTGGAAATTTTTAAGAGTTGTGTTTGATCATATAAGCCAAGCCGGGAGTTTACGAGATTAAATTTTAGGTCTAATGCACAATAGAGGCAGAATGCACGAAAATCGAAACACTGTCACGCAGGCTGTCCAAGAATCCTCCGGGATGTCAAGTGCAACATACGCGCTTAAATTTTGTGTGTTATATCAGTTGTTAAGGCTTTGTTTCTCTTGCAGTTAGTTTGTGTATGACAAGTTCATAAATTTAATCTACAGAAACAAACAATTTTAGCATCGACTACGAAACTGTTTCATAAATAATTTTAAAAAATGATGTCGCAATTGTAAGACGAAGTAATGTAATATCTATCGGTGGACCGTGTTGTGGATACTGTAAAAGTTACCACATATTCCCGAGAGTCACTTAAATTAAGATTAAAAGTTGTGGTTCCGATATTATCGATGGGTAATCTCGATTAACTACCATTGTGCAACGGTACACGCCTACTAATAATAAGTTTTGCGCATAACGTAAAAACCTGTGATCATGATTGGAATGGTAAAAGGTAATCATGTGCTGATTACTCGAATCCCAGTAATTCCGACAGATCTACCATTACAGATTCCCAATAAAATTAGCTTTTTCGATGATTATTCATAAGATCACGAGCAAAGGTTTTAAGTATTCAATGAAGCAGTTAGCACCGTTATACGAAGTCCCTACCCGTGAAACTATCAAAGCTAACATTATTAAAAAAATCAATAGTTGTGAAGGAGAAATTGAAAAGTGTGAAGCAGTTTCTATTTCTACGCAGATCTGAACTGAAATTGTGAGTAACACTGGTTATCTGGGGTCTACAGTACATATTTTGTTTCAAAATAGTTTAAAATCAATCATTATTGGTAAATTTGAATTAAATGAGAGTCATTCTGAAAAGTTTATTCGCCAACAGTATTATAAGTAAAACTTCCGATTCAAGCAATGTTACCGAACATTTCAGGAATATCGTCAAACATGTATAGAAAAGAAAAGAAGCTTAAAAGGAAAACATTTGAAAATAAACTATCAAAAGGAAAAACACACAAAGTCATACTAAATATTAATACGCACCGGGATTGAAATAATGCTTCAAAGATTTTTTTCACTTTCACCTTCTATAAGCGAAATTATTTTTCCCAACATTAATGCACCAATAATGCTGACAGCAGCTGCTATAATCAATGATGTGGCCAAATTCATGCTGCCGCTTTAAGCTATGACGAAATTCATTTGCTGAGCAGTACGTAACTATTTCAAAATTAGTTTCTATGATAAGCTGCGTAACTGGTAAATACACTGAAATGAATATTACTTCCACCATTACTGGCGAATTGAAGAAAAACTTTTAATTAAAACAGACGAATGCTTTGGCCAACTCGTATATGCGCCTTTATTGGCAGTTTCAAATTTATTAAATCAACGATTTAAAAACTTTTATTTTAAAAAGCTAGTTGCCTATGCTGAAACTATGTCACACATACGAAGAATTTTATCTGAAAATAAGCAGGCAGCTTCTGTTTCAACCAAATCGTCTTAAGATGAGGAGAACAAGGAATTCCATTTTTGAAAGTACATACCACAAATCATTAGTGCATACACAGACTAAAAGAAAGAAAACTGATGGCACCAGTGAATATCTTAAAAACTTACGTGCCTGAGATTCGAAATAGCAATAAGTAATTTAGCCATAATAGCCTCTTCGGTACCTTCTAAACGCCTCTTATCGAAGGCAGGACATTAAATATTTGCAGCTGTATATTTTTTTTTCAAAAAACTACCTCAAATTTATTTCTTGATTTTGATTTACGTACTTATTTCTAATATATGCAACACAATATATACATATATCGGAAACATCAATATTATCGGCATGAGCTGGTCGATGTTATCGATATCTACTTCGCGTCCATATAAATATCGATATTGAAATCAACTTACATTCTTACACAAGCTAGCCTAGACTGATTCACACCCGCCATTCTAACAATGGAGACCTCGACAAAGCAAACAATATATCGTTGTTCATATTGTTGGTAACAATAGATAAAAGTCAAAAAGTTAAATTAAATGCTATAAATGACTCTAAGAATTTATATTGATTAAATTTATTAGAATTTAGGGTAGGGCGAAAGTAGTGACAGATTTTAACATTGTTGAAGGAACAATTTATCAGCTACCATAGTTCACGACAGAAATGCAACTGCAATAACAATCAATCAAACAAATGTGTTTATATTTTATAAACTGCAAACATATTACGGAAAACACTGGATTGCTGAAAATACATCGACGAGAGGCGAAGAAGATTCCAGGAACACATTCACTGTCGTTTTTCATTAAATAATCATTTTTTCAATTTTATTTAGTTTCATTTTTTTTTTTACTTTCAATAAGTATTTGTGTACAGATCTAAAAAATAAATGACTGAATGGGGCATCTGAAATAGAAGAGGATCTTATAACATGGAGGTAAGGAATCCTGCTATGTGGCAGAAGTATGTTACAAAATGGCCAGCCAAATAAGTAGTAACTATTAGCAACACTTTCGAAAGAGATTATTCCATACTTTGGTGTAAGAGATAAACAATATCTTAAGTCTATTGACAAAAACACAATTACGCATTATTTTGTTGAAAGCCTATATTCTATTATAGGTACTATGTTTGCAGCGAAACTTTAAGTGCCCTTATATTTTTTGTCAGGTGTGAAACTATTCTTCAATAAATCGTTTTTAACAATATCAGCGTCATAAAAATGTAATATCATTTTTTCTGCAGGCAAAATATTTGAGAGATATAAGCTATATATTTTTAAATCATAAGGAACAAAAATCCGAAAAAAATGGTACACACCTTGGAAAACGATTTTAATGGTATGAAATCTTTAGAAAGGCAAGAAAATATTTCTGCTTCCTTTCATTATGTAAATTTTAGGTTTAACATTATTTATATGGAACAAGCTACTTGTGCTGCAGGTAGTAATATTCATGCTGATTATTGTTTCTTTTGTCGACTAGGTACTCTCCGTCTTAAGGCTTTCTGTAGAATTTTTTTTTCATTTCTTAAAAATAATGAATTTAGTTGTACTGTAAAATGATTTTGGTATCACACAAAAACTTTTGAAGAAAAAACAATTGTGACAGTAACTTGTAGTGTGTAATTCTGGAAGCTTTTTATTCAGTATTTTGAATAATCACTAACGAAAATTATGCCATAGGTATTAATTTTTAAATAACGTATTAGTTTATACAAGGTGATGCTACCACATTAATTTAGTATCTTTTCTGTAAGGAATATGTATAAATCTGCTTCAAAATTATGTTACGTTTGGTGCGTAGTGAAATAATCCAGACTATTTAGATACGAGTTTTGATCAAAGAGACTTGTGAAACTTACTTATAAATTTATAACGAAAACCTAGCTGTAGAGTTGTGAGTTTTTTAGATAGTAAAATTGACATATCTTTAGATCACTCAGTACCTTTGGTTTCTTGAATCTGACTGTATTTTAAACGTTTCAATCCCGATTCAATTGTCTGCTGTGGTAGATGTCAACTGACACGTCCTTATATAATGCAGGTTCATGCATGTGTGACGGTGTCCCACACTGCGCCCGGGTCCGAGGTTCACCGTGTAGTAGTACTGTACATGGCCGTTCATTAGGTCGGCGGCTGGTTTGGGGTTAGTGTGGTGGCGGGCGAACAGTGGTAGTCATGTTCCGCCCCCAGGGGGCAGACCATTCGTTGTGGCGACGGAGTCCCAGAGCGCGAGCCGACTGCGCTGCTTATGACCTCTGCCACGGTGACACTATTGCGTCATGGCGGGGTAGCACAACGCATAAACTGTAAAGTACGGAATATATATAAGTCTGCTTAAAAATTATAATACGTTTGGTGCCTAATGAAATCGTTCAGTCTATTTTAATACGAGTTTTGCTCATCGATGCTTGTTTATGAAATAATTAGTTGATCAGAATTTTTAAAGCAAAGTTTCAAATTCTGTAGACACTTAGAATACAACAAAGTAAACACCGTTTCACCAACTATACCAGTGTACACAAAGAAAAAGCATTTGTTTACCGTTTTTAGAATTCATTATTTTATGTAATACATTAGTCTGTGTATGATAACTGCACACATAACTTTTGGTTAACATAAATCCAATAGCGATACGTGAGGAAAACCATGATTAGTTTCATCTCAGGTATTAAAAAAGTAAATTATGGTACAATTCCATGACGTTTTACAGTAACGTCTTGAGCAGTTTATAGAGGAGAATCGGGTAATATGGAATACCATTTATGTTTTGTTGTAAAAAACAGTACTGACAATAATTTATCATCTGAAACTAAAACCAATACAACCTTCAACGTCTTGTGATAATATATATCTAATAAAAAATCTGTCAAAACAGATTTTTTTAATTAGTAAAATTTAGTTTAAAAAATTTCGTTTGGAGGATAATATGGAATAGGCGGGTAATAAGGAACAGAAGGTTTGAAATAACGTAAACCAGTGTTTTTCATTCTTTTTGATTTCGCGACCCCTTTGCAAGTTGAAAATTTCTGGCGACCCCCCCCCCCCCCCCCCCCCCCCTCCCTGACCGCGACACATCATAGAAGACAAAGAAATAATTTAATTAAATTACTACGTAAATGTTGTTTTTTTCTATTTTGGTACATTTTAATATTATCCAGATCTACACTCTGCAAGAAGCCGCGAGACTTTTGAAAGTAAGTACGAGGTAAGTTGGTAAGGCTATGAACTTGGACGCAAATTCGCGCGGGTCAAACTGCGTCGGAGACGGCGACGTTGCCACACCCTCAATGTTCTTTTGTTTCAACTCTCAGCTCACCCAATTCAATTAAGTGCAGTCAACGAGTACGGACGTCATTCTTTGGTTTTTTCGCTTGCTCCGCGCGTTTGTAAAATGGATAAGTTTCTCAAAAGATCGCAGCCTTCAACATGTGGTACGAGTGTCAATAGCGGTAGTGGTGAATCAAACCCGAAAAAAAATAGACATTACGATGACAGTTATTGAAATACGGGTTCACAGTCATAAATAATAAACCTCAATGTGTAATTTGTGGCGATGTTTTATCACGTGAGAGTATGAAACCGTCATAGCTTATGCGACATCTCACAACCAAGCATCAAAAAGAAGCCGATAAGCCGTTGGATTTCTTTGAACGAAAGTTGAAAGCTCTTAGTCAGCAGCGAAATACTATAATTCAGGTAATAAAATCGTTTTATTAATTTAATTTTAGCATGGATAACCGAATCAAGTCGAGTTTATTCTAATTGTTGCTATCTCTACTGTTGATGTCTTATAATGTTTATTTCTTTGCTGTTTGCATACAAATTTTATTATACTTAATTTTGGTTTGCAAAGGTTTCGCATGCTTAATTTTTATTGACTATTTCACACTCACTTTTATACTGTCTGGTTTATTTTCAGGCATCCAGTGTCAATGAGTCAGCTTTATTAGCTAGCTATAAAGTCGCATATCGAGTTGCTAAAGCAGGGAAATCACATACAATTGCCGAAAATCTTATTTTGCCAGCAGCTCTTGATATGATTGAAATTATGGTCAGTAAACAGGAGACAAACAAGTTAAAAAACATACCACTTTCTGATAATACTATTTCACGCAGAATAAACGATATGGCCAATGATATGCAAGAACAAGTAATCGAAAAATTAAAGAACAGCCAACATTTTGCTTTGCACTTTGACAAATCTACAGATGTTTCCGATTGTGCTCAGTTTGTAGTATTTGTGCACTTTGAAGCAGGTGACAATATCAAGAAAGAAATCTTATTTTGCAAAGCACTTCCTGCAAACACTTCTGGCCAGTGATTGTACGATATATTTTTAGAAAGCACTTGCGACTACGATATTGATTGGAAAAATGTATCGCTATTTGTAGCGATGGCGCTAAAGCTATGACTGGCAAAATAGCGGACTCATTGCGAAATTAAAATCGATAATGCCAAACATATCCTGGACACACTGTTTTCTTCATCGACAGGCTCTAGCTGCTAAGGTAGTATCTTCTGATTTAAATGATGTGCTCAAGGAGGTAATAAAAATTGTGAATTCTATCAAAGGTATAGCCTTGCAAAGCCGGCTATTCAGAATCGTTTACGAAGATATGGACTCGCTTCATAAAAATCTCCTTTATCACACAGAAGTCAGGTGGCTATCCAAAGGAAAGGTATTGACAAGAGTTCTAGAACTGAGAGCTGAATTGTTAATGTTCTTACAAGATACAAGAACTGAATATGCTAATCGTTTTTTCTGACCCTATTTGGCTCTTGAAATTAGCATTTCTGGCAGCTTTTTTAGCCACCTTAATAATTTGAACAAAAACCTCCAAGGTAGAGAAGAAAATATTTTAACAGCTAAAGATAAAGACAAAGCATTTCACGCAAAACTTCGTTTGTGGTTAACCTCTCTGGTATACAGTATATTCGAGTCTTTTCCGTGTGTTCAGAAGATTGTTGAAGATAACGCATCAGACCAAAGTCTCGTAGTAAGGGCTCACATTCCTTGCATGATACAAAGCTTGCATAATTTACAAGAGAAACTTATGACATACTTTCCAGACTGGCATTCTGAAGCTGACAATGGGCGTAGATGGATTTTAAACCCTTTTTTAGACAAGTCAATAGATCTGGGTGATGTCACCACAAATATGAAAGAATGTCTTATGGATTTAGCTGCTGATGGCATGCTTAAAATGGAATTTAATTCGCAAAGTATCGACGTATTTTGGATGAAAAGAAAACATGAATACCCAGAGCTGGCAAGGGAAGCTCTAAAATTATTAGTGCCATTCGCCACTTCATACTTGTGTGAACTAACATTTTCTGCAATGGTAGACATTAAAACTAAAAAGAGAAATAGACTGCAATTAGAAAATGATTTGATTATTAACGTTTCAAAAATAGCACCACGATTTGATAAACTTTTGAAAAATAAACAAGCCCATCCTTCTCACTAAAATTGTGTTTTGATTGTAGTGGTAGAACCTTGAATTTTTCATTCAGCCCGCGACCCCCCGAGTAAAGCTTCGCGACCCCCCTAGGGGTCGCGACCCACGGATTGAAAAACACTGACGTAAACTATCTGGAATTAAGAAAAACGGATTTAATTATACTTTTCAGTCAACATCATCATCATCTTTGTCGAATTCAACAGCTTTGGCTTCTTTCGTTTTTAGCTATTCTTTAAACAAAACGTAATTCATGAATTAATTCAGAAATATTTACTTTCTCAATTGGTATTTTATCATTTTCAATCAATATTAACAAAAATCGTACTACCCACACCTATATTTTATTAAAAATGTATTTCAACTCAGTAATTATTTTTCAGGTTGTATGAAATGCCACAGTTTTATGTCTGGTTTTGTGGAATACTAAGTATCTCATATTACTCGAATCGCCATCTTGGAAAAAAATAGGATTGATGATATTAAAAAAGATACCAGCCAGAAAAGAGAACTGTACAACAAACCATGACCATTTTAGTATTCAATATACTAAGACTAGCGATCAACAAAATAAATTTAATATATATTTTAGAACAGTTATCTGCAAAAAATTCTCGAAAGAGGAAAAACAAACATTGTTGGACAGCAAACACAGATCAGCTCCCAAATGACCGACCTTCACAACAAAGCTTCATAGGAGTTTCGAGCAGCAGATGATGGCTCTTCTCCTACACGGCAGCATTCAGCAGAGGAGAAACCTCGGTATTCCATATTACCCGACTATTCCATACTACCCGATTCTCCTCTACCTCATCATTTGATTTTTGTAAGATTTTGTTCTTAAAAGTTAAGTATTCAAACTGTCGTATCATGGTTTGTGTGCTTGCGTTCACAGTATATTTTTGTTAAAAAAACGGCATAATTTTTATTCGTTTAACATTCGTTTACCATTTTTTTTTTTTTTTAGAATCAAATTCCCCACGCCATTTTGCATTATGCAGTTAATTTTCTCTAGGCTCACCGGATTAATCTCATGTTAATAGCATTTAGTTCAAGTAAATCGGTATAATGATTACAGAAATTACCCGAAATTCTTACAGTAACATTCACCTTAATGCGAAAAAACTATTTATAACATTTTCGACAAAGCGGACGTTATGAATTACTATGGTTGATTACGACACACTCCAATCTAGCTTTTTATACAGCCGTGTACGAAAAGTTATATGCCATTTAATTTGAAAAGTCGTAAGAACAGCTTGTCCTGTGTACATTATTTTTTAAAAAATCAGAACACAATGTTGAAAATCTCTCTCTATCCAATAGATATTCAGCTGTGTCTATTTTATAAAACGCAGATAAAATGAGTGCTATACAGTATATTTTGTAAAACCACGTAGGCTACTACTTCATCTCATCAAATGTTGGAGGATCAGAGATAGAAATAAAGCATTGTATTGAATTTAGTTACCACCATGATTTAATTTTCTTTCAATGTACAGTACATCGATTTTACTATTAAGTATCTATTGCATTCATCAAATAGATCACAGGACTAAGTTTGCAATAAGAAACATACTTCGCATCAAATCTAATGCAGTTAATTCGAAGATAGCATCGGCTTGAACTCCAATTTATATTGCAGATCCCAGCAGTTACGTCGACAACATTACTAATATGGCATAAATAGTTATAATTTCATTAAATCAGGTTAGTTTATTAATGAAACACTTGGGTGATTTCTTAACGTACTTTTATATTATTTGTAGAATACTAAATGTTTTCGTGATAAGAACGATATTAGAAGCTTCTAATAATCTTAATTTAATCACCAGAACTTTTCCACAGCTACTATTGGTCTCATGTCTGCATGACGTGTGCGCTGTAAATCCATTATAATTTGATTTTAATGTTGTTTCTTAGGTTCAATACCGCAAGAGTAACGGAGCTTTATTGCTGTCGCATTTCAAAGACACCGGGCTCCTTTTTCTTTCTTAGGGCTAAAATATAGTCTGTTTTGTGTTTGTTGCGTTATAGTTCGCATATCAAATGATGTGCTTGTTTAAGGTGCAAGTCCGGTCACTCATTTTTAACTCCTTCTAAGGCCATGAAAGATAATTATTTTTAGGCTCAGCAATAAAGTTACAGTAATAGCTAGTATTCAGGCAAGTACTCAACTACTAGTAAATGATGCACTTAAGAATAAACAGTTGCAAGATTGTAGACAAAAAATTCTTATTAAGGAATATATAAAGTAGATTTGGCGAAGTATGCCAATTACAATCAAAAAGTAATTCAATCTAAAATCAAATTTTATCAAAAAAAGTTTTTCTACAACAAATTATTCTTAACATGAAAACTTCCGTACAAACAGTTGCTGCAAATTAATTGCAACATCATCAGAGATATACACACATACAAATCGAATCAGGTTTTCGTGCGTTTATCACCGTAAATGGTTTACGTTGCACTTTAAAGAATCTTTGGTTACTTAATCCACCTATGCAATAACAGGGCAGGCACTTAACATTTTTCACCGCCCGTTTCCGATTTATTTTATTTAGCTCTTCAATCATCAGTTTATAAAATAAACCAAATGGTAGGTGAAAGAAGAATAAAGCTGTTGGCCCTTTGTTCATTTGCTGGCTGTCTGCTCTCTCTGAATAGTTGGTGGAAACAGGAAGGTAGATTACAATGCCACGAACACACTACCTGTCGGCAGTTATGCCTTGAAAAACTATTTGTTTCATCATCTAAACTTCACACATTTAAGAAACAACTCAGCAATAAACGTTGCAAATCGTTTTAAACCCAAATTACTATTTTTTATGAATAAAAATTAATTGAATTAAGCTATTTTGTTATATTCGTATATGTCATGCAAGACTTAATTAATAAGCTGGGAAAATCAGAGGTTAATTAAACTCGAATTGACAAAGAGAATTCCTTTCAGTGTTCTTGCAAATGAGACCTGTTTTAAAATGGTTTGTATTAGCTACGCAGGGTAGATAAAGTATTTCAGTGTTACATTTGCACGTGGGAACTGTTCTTCATTTTGGTGGGACAAAGTGAATTTAAATTAGTGTCAATGAGCTAACATAAACAGCGGAAAATGAGGAAAACATACTAGTGAAAGGAACGATCAATATTTTCCCCCGCCATTGCATAAATATTTACATCGTTAAAAAATCTGCCCCAAAACGAGAAACAATTGCAATCACGAAATATTCACCAGGCGCGTAAATCCTCTGTTTAAAGACCAAACAATGGCGGCCGTTGGACGGATTATACCGCCAGAGCGCTCTGTGCCTGTGTCCCTGCTGGCGAACAACAAAAATCGGCCGGCCAGGCGAAGCGATCCTTTTTTCCCGCCGCAGTAAACACGCCAGTATAAACAAAGCGCATTATTCGGACGTAGCGGCGTCGCCTCCTCGCCGCGCACCACCGCTGGCTGACCTCTGCTTTCTGCTGCGGTGAAAACAGCCGCTTGAGCAAACACTATGCTCGCCAGCCGCGTCTCATATTCAAGCTCAACAATTCGCGCAAATCGCAGGGTACTTGCCACCGCCGCGGAAATATCCTTTTCTTTTTGGTGTGCATTGGTAATTGTCTAGGGCCCGGCCATCCTTTATTCAAATAACTCCAGGAAAATGCCAGGACGAATCCTTAATATGGGATGAGCCTACAATTTCCTTACTGTTCCTTGCCAATGTTAGAGCTGAGGTAGGATTGTGTGCAAGATAGTGAACGGAAATCGACCACAGTATTCTTGAAGGAGCGATCCCAGATTCATCTATATAGGGTGCCAAGAGATCTTAGAAAACAGGAACCCGGATTTTTCGACACAGAATCCAATTTATGTGCTCCTGTATTACAGCTCAGTAGATTCTGTTTCGGCTCAAATGACCTTGTGTCGACGACTGGTACTGCAACGCTTCAGGTTAAAGACAAACCAGAGTATAGGAGCGTTTTAATGAAATATTGCCTCTACGTTGTGGCCGTATATTTCTTTATTTTATTTTATCGCAATTATGGTCCAACACACAGCAAAGCACACTTAAAAGTATTAGGAAACTAAACAAAAAAACCGAGAGTGATGGGTGAGTTGATGAGCACAGCACTTTATTGGTGACAGCGTGTTTACGTTGCGTGAAGTTTGCTTGCGATTATTGGTGACAACATGTTGCCAAGAATCTACCACTAAACATTGCACCAGTGTGGCTCAGTGCGCTGAGACGCCGCGCATTGGATCGGGTAGGTGCAATAGCACCTGGCATGAGCCCAGGACAACGCGTAGTGGTCGTCCTGAATACGATTTTTAGGTTGTTTCCCTCAGGCATCAAGATGGTTCTTAATCTCTGCCTCACAAGCAAAAAATAAATTTATCGACAGCTCGAAATAATTTCACATTTTGCTGGCAGATGGCACGACTTCACTTGATCTACTATTACACATTACGACCTGGCAATTGGTATAAAACACTTGGCCTCAGTAAGGGCATGCGACAGTAAAATCAAAGCTCCAAATCTGACCAAACCAATGATGAGCAAAATTCATCAAATGCAGCCGACACATAATGTTGGGAAAAGGTGCTGAAGGAGAAGAAGAAGACAGTTCTAATCTTGTAGCTGAAAATTGCAGTTTTACAACTTTACTTTTGCGAAATTCATGTCACTAGACGCAGGCTGCTGGCAATAATGATAGACTGGTGGAATCTGAATTGAGATACTGACAAATTTTCAACTATGTGGAATCAAGATGTTTTACAACTAGTAAGAAATTTCCGCAGTTTCGTGAACTATTTTTAGTGATTCTTTCTTCCGCGGATTAACCAAGAGAGGTTACTGGTCATTCGTATATAATCTAAGTACGTCTTCCAAACGGGGCCAATCTTTCACATAATTATTCGGAACAAAACAATTAAAGATATCGATCCAAAATGTTGATCACTCGATAGCCACCGCTTTATTCTGATGTTATCATTTTTGTACTTTTTTGTGGAATTACGTTGAGGACAACCAACTCTCTAACTATAGCAACAGAATCAATACTTTGTTCTTAACTATTAGGGGAAAACATGACCCTGTGTCCCTAAGCCGGAACTTCACATTATTTCGCTTGGATGGTACTGCATTCTGAACATGTAGAAATTCAGCGTGATCTGGATGTTATTCCGGCATGGTGCGATGAATGGCAACTTACACCAAATTGTAAAAAGTACAAGACAATGAGCATAACTAACAAAAAGAATCCCATTGTTCAGAAATATGAGGTAAACAGTTCAGTTATTGATATGGTCGATTCTGTGAAATATTTGGAATTGACAGTATAAGGGAACATCAAATGGGACTTACACATTAATTCATTAGTAAGTAGAGCTAATTCTAGGCTGCGATTCCTAGGTCAAATCTTGAAAAATTGTAATGAACAAAGAAAGGAGATATCGTACAACTCTCTCGTGCATCCACATTTGGACTAATGTTGTGCCATCTGGGATCCGTTTCGTTAGGGGTTGATTGACAGTATAGAAAAAAGTACAGATAAGAGCCGATCGATTCGTGACCGCTTGCTACAGGCCTTATGAAAGCTTCACAAAACTGATTAGTAGACTGGGCTTGGAGTCTTTGGTAGATAGACGACGCACGTTTCGTTTAAACTTGTTGGTAAACATGTGTACTCCCACTGTCACTTACGAAATACTTCGTCCACTAACCTATTTGAGTCGGAATGACAGGAAAGATAAGATTAGAGAAATAAGGTGCCGCACTGATTCTTATGTGAATTCTTTTTTCCCTCGTACCATTCGAGATTGTAATGCACAGCAGAAAGATTAGTTTTGGTGCTGAACACCCTCTGCCACCCACATTTTGTGAATTGCAGAGTATATAGGTAGATGTAGATATCGAAAGAAATTATTTGTTTTGATGCTTGCAGGGTCCGGCAGAGAGAAGTACCCTGCGTGTTACGCTGTTGTTGCTTTCAGTAAGAGTGAAAGTTTTTTCAGAGGTACATTAAACAGCCTTTTTTCTCCAAAGGGAGAAAATAACACTCTGTTTACTGCCACGTCTTTGTTACATACTATTCTGTTTCTCTCTGTCATTTATTTACTTTGATACCTACGCAACACTCTTTTTAAATGCCTGATCAGTCTGTTTGCAGCCTATTTGAAAACATACCGAAGAATGTATTCCATTAGAATTCAAGATTCTACACCTATTCAGTGGCTACCAGTGTTAAGCAACATACCACCACCTCATCAGAATGCAAAATGTCCTAATCAAACTATGGACGAGAATTCTGAACAACGAGGCTCCTCCCATTCATGGAGATATTAGGGAATACAAAATAAGGCTGTCACGTCAACCTGCCTGGAAGACTGCTGTCAGTCTAACATCTAATTGCTTTTGTTATACAGATAGCTGTACAGTGGAATGGGTGTCATCAACACCGCAGGACATAGTGCAAATTACCAGGATTACCAGGATTCAACTTACCATGGTCAATTTGGTGCAAATTAAATCGGATCAGATGTGGTACGGGAAGAACTGCTTCAACTCTCCGGGGCTGGGCAGATTCTCCGTACTGTGAGGTTTTACAAATTGTGTCGCACATTGTGCAGGACTGCCCACTGCGTGCCTTTCCTGGTAGTCTGGAAGACTTAAATTTGGCTACAACGGAGGCGGTGGTTTGCTTGGAGTGCCTAGACGTCATCTTGTAGTGGTTTTGACTGGAGATCCTGTCTCAGTGGCCGGCTGTGGGCATTGTCCGCTGAACTATGTGTATATATATATGTGTTTACTTTGAAACAGTATAATTTTTGTTGAATGTTGTAAATTTCATATAGCATCATACGTAAAATAAATAAATAATTAGAATTCAAGAAAAAAATAACTCCAACTGAACTCGAGACAGATAAAAACAAAATGGGGGTCCTAATTTGGCTTCTTTCCTCTATCTAACGCATTGTAATTCATAATGAAGACGTTATGTAAAGTAAATACAAGATGTCAAAACAAAAACCATTCAACAATATTTCAGAATATTAATCTCAGAAATCGAGACTTTTTAGACACCAGAAATATTGATTTAAAACAATAATTGGTACACCAGCACTACAATAAATCAACATTAAATTTGGACACAACCTTTTTACCTATACACAATAGTAGTAAACATATTACTAGGCACGTAAAAAACAGACAGTTTCGTTCTAATTGACTAATCTAGAGCTCATTTCGAAATTAAAAACTTCATAGTACAATTGTTCGAATAGGAGAATGATTTCTGTTTGCGTCACTTCCAGGCCCCTTATTCTGTTTAAATTCGCTCATTATTTGCCATCACCGAGACTAAGGTTTAATCTTCACTAATGATGGCAGAGTCGAGTGGCGGTGAGAACATTGGAAGTGCATTAGCTGCCAGGGGTGCCAACTAAACGCAGCCGTTTGTGCTGTGTCGATATCCACCTTACTCATCACCCCCACGCAATATGCAGGGCAGCAACTTAGTACACAGACAAACGATTTACATCTCAAGTACTGAACACATCCGGGTATCAACAGCGACCTGTATCGTTTAAGGTAAATGTCAACCGATGAGCAATAAAACTCAGGTCTTCTTTTGGAATCTTGCAATAATTTACTCTAGTTACCGCATATTAAATGCTAACTTCCCCTCCCTGAATAAAACGTAGTGAAACCAGAAATTACAAAAGATTTTATTCTACGTGTCATCTGCATGCTCTCGAAGAAAATAAGTGCTAGAAAAGTGAAAACTGTAGGAGAATAAGCTTAACGTAATATGTTTTAAGATTACTAACATAGAGGTAAAAAGAAAAATGGGAGATAAACTATTTTATGATCAAATCGGAGCAAACGTAGAGCGGAAAATAAATAATTGATGCATTAATATTTTTTGTGAGGTCATTATCGGCGTGAGAGAAAAGGGAATGAATTTGGCTAAGGCCTTTAGAAAGACTTTTGGAAAACAGAAATTTGGATGGTCAGATGGATATTTAAATCCGTGTGTACCAGAACGCCAGTACCGAGCGTTACCAGGGCATTAACAAAAGGGAAAGATTTTTATAATATCGGGACGAGATATTCAAAATACCTTGATAAAAGTATAATTTGTACTCTACACAAGAACCATGTGGCTACAATATTTACTGAGAAATACGAGAGCCTGCAGAATAAGCTGAAAGACCTGAGAAGTGAGGGCCGAGGTTCGTTCATTCAGGGTTTCTTTCTCTGGTTACCTAATCACATATCTCACATCCTAAACGTCAGGCGAAAGATGTTTGGCACAAATGTGAATGTCAGATGCATTTTCAGCATAGGTAGTGGACACAGCTCCATGGATATCCAACGGCACCCATGTTGAGGTGTTATCGCGCAGTTACAATTGAATTTATTGTGGGTGCTATAAAAGTCTATACCCTCTTAATTTAGAGCATATTAAGTAAAGTAATGTCAAAGTAACTATAATGAAACGTAATAAAATTAATGAAATATTCAATTCATTGTGTCCTCTTCCGCCTCTAATGACCGCGATGTCGACAAGGCGTAAATTGATAAAAAAATGTAGATAAGAACACATTCGAGTTACATGATTATTAAAAGCAAAATTTCCAACGTGTTATCACTGAAGTATTTAACACACATTTTAATGGAACGATGCTGTTAAATGCGGTTAGTTTTTTCCGTCTTATATCTTAAACGCATTGCCTAACGTTTGTGTCAGAGGCTGTGTCAGCGTATGACCGACGACTGTTGTATCTTTCCGTCCGAGACATCAAGTCAACGATTCTTTGAGAAGACTGATATTCGCTAATAAGAAGAATAGGTGCTAGGCATTGAGTTCCAAAGGAAAAAAGGCCGATCCGGGTCGAGCTTGAAAGATAGTTGAACATTAAGAATAGTTCAGTTTGGAGCACTGCGGAGCGCTGTAAAGGAGCCGGCAATCGCTGACAGTACATAAACCACTACCAGCCAGGCAAATAGTTGAAATAATGACGCTATTGGTTGACAACGGAAATGGAAAGTTTAGTTCGTAATTCGTTTTTTTTTTTTTTTTAAAAAATTTATTGGCATTTAATCTTTCTGTTATACAGTCATACAAAACATATTTCTTGATGAGTGTTCTCTCCCTAGTTAGCCCGATGGAACTTTAGTCTTCATGCGTACAGTATATCTAGTTCCTCTTTGTCTTCTAAGCTGCTGAAGCTATAATATTATTGTGGAATTGTTCTCCTCTAAACTTTTAGGTTGTTATTTCCCGTAAATGCTAGGATTAGGCGATATACATATTTCTTTTAATTGGATAGTAAATATGTCATGTGGTTAACGTCACATTCAACATCTTCTTCACAGTCACGCTTTGGTGATTCGATTATATTTAGTCTGTATAGTTGCGAATGAAAAAAAAAACATGGCTGAATTTTAACCTTGCTATTGAAGTTATTAGTGCTCTAGATGGAGAGCCCTTTTGATGCCACTGGGATGATGTTATGTGGGGGTGGACGCAAGCGTAGCGGTAATCTTTGAGATGTGATATCTCCGACCATTCTCGATTCCACATTTCCCTGAAGTCTTTTTACGGAAGTTTGTAATATATATATACCTTGCACATTTGTCTCGTCCTCACCTCTTCTTGTCGTACCCTTTGCTAGGTGATCTACCTCTTTATTTCCATGAGATTTTATCCACATAAATATAATTTCTTTGCTTAGGCTAGTGATCAGCTTGCAGGTCTGTAGGACTTTAATTATCAGAAAATCATTTCGATTGTTTTTTTTTTCAGGAATGTTTGTAGTCTGTTAATATTAGAATGGTCGTTTCTATCTTCTCGGCGAACCCGATATGTGTGACAGTTGAAGAGATAGAGGCGGAAGAGTAAAATTAATAAAATTGTAGTTTAAAAAACTAAAATCACGCTTTCGTAGTAATGTGAACTAAAAGGTTGAAAATAATATTTAAATATAAACATTTTGATTAACAGTGATAGGACGTCCCACAATTCAGGATAAGTTAATTTTTTTTGAATAAGCTTAAAGTATAAAGTCACTGATTACAAAATTAACTTTAATGTAAAAAAAAGCATGGGGTGCTATTTCAGTTGTCTTATATTTTTTGTCGTTGGCTGTTTGTAAAGACACAGTCATTGTCAAAAGTTATGTAGAGCGTACACCACGCTTTTTTAACATTAAAGTTAATTTTGTAATCAGTGACTTTATACTTTAAGCTTATTCAAAAAAAATAAAATTTATCCTGAATTGTGGGACGTCCTATCACTGTTAAACAAAATGTTTATATTTAATATTATTTTCAACCTTTTAGTTCACATTAATACGAAAGCGTGATTTTAGTTTTTTAAACTACAATTTTATTTTTAACTTTTTAGTTCAGATAGTTTAAAAAGTAAGTTTCTTACTGTTAGCTTTTCTTCGCCAATCTCTCTTTTTCTTTGAGTTTCATTTTTAATTATTATTCCCACGAGAAAATACAATTAAATGATCAACTCAACAAGAGATCCAATAGCAGGGTAAACGAGGAAGGCTACTTTTCTATAATAGTCCGAAGTAATATTTCGAATACTTACTATTCAACAACACGTTAAGCGACTGCAGACAGAGAAACCTTTCTGGATAGGAGACAGTGGAAGACGATCGTCTACAGCAACCAAGGCTCATAAATCACACCCGGGAAACTGGAGAACGATGATGATGATGATGATGGCTATATTGGGCGGGAAATCTCCGAAGGGTGTGGCCGCCAAATGACGAAGATTTCTCGAATCACACCTCTGCACTAATGTCGCGGCTGCATTTGCCTAACTCAGTAATCCCATCAAGTATAGGATACGTGTAGTTTAACTTGAAGTCCTAACCATGGGTTATCCTAATCTTTTCCGTTTATAATATCCGCAAAAATGCGAACCGAAATCGGGATTCGAGCAGGGAATGTCTACTCGCCAGTCACGCGCCTTAACCAACTAGGCCACAAAGACGATTCGGAAAGTGGGTGAAAATGAGCCACATCTTTCATAAGACGGTTAAATCACTTTAGTGTTTTTACTGTCAAAGTAATGAGATTACCAAGACATAGATATGAAATTATTGGATTGTCATCGGTTCTTAATGTATGTACAAAATTTCAGACAATTAGGACTTTCTGAAGTGGATGAAAATTAAAATGAAATTTTCCTTACCACTTGTAAGTTGTTACTGACAACGTGGTGAGAGTGAGATTATTGAATTTTTATCGTTCTTAACAAGTTTGAAAAATTTCAAACGATTCGGACGTCAGGAAGCGTGTAAACACTGAAATGAAAGATTCCATTACATGCAACCATTTTTCTATTGTTACCGTCAGAGTAACGAGAATAGCAGGATGTTGCTAAGAGACTACTGTATTGTCAACGGTTCTTAAAATGTGTGCAAAATTTTTATGTTTTTAATGTCAACGTAATCAGAATATCAAGACATAGCTATGAAATTATTGTATTATAATCAGTTATTAATACATGAGCAAAATTTCAAACAATTCGGACATCTGGAATTGGGTTAAAATTAAATTGCAAAATTCCACGATATTCAACCATTTTTCTGTTGTTACTAAAGTAATGAGAATAACAGGATATAAAATTAGCTATGAAATTATTGTATTGTCACCGGTTCTTAATATGTGTGCCAAATTTCAAACAGCTCGGACATCTGGAAGTGGGTCAAAATGGAGTTGTAAAATTCCGTTACATTCATACAAACATACATACATACATACATACATACAAGTCAAGCTAAAATAAAGCGTGTAAAAAGTAAAAAAATACACATTTTATTCACGCATATCATCATTTTATCTAGATTGTTCCTGTTGTTACCTGACTGGCCAAGAACACCTGGTAGACAACTGATGCGAAAGATGAGGGCACTGCTCCTCGGCGAATGCAGCATCTGTTTCCAGCGCTGGTAGATGTTGATGCGCGAATCTGTGGTCTCGTAGCCGTTTGATCGGTTCTTTCAACCAATCCAGGAGCTCGCTAGAAAGGTTCACTTCATACAGACCAACATTGTTTCATTGTATTGACCAGCTCACGATGACTTAGTGCGCCTCGGAGAAGGATTGAATGCAAATATATTAGTAACAGCGAGTGGCTGAAAGAATTATCAGAACTCATCGAGGAATTAACTAAGAAACCTAAAATATGTATCAAGGCAATTCTTCTGGATAAATCGGGTAATGTTTGCTATTATCTTCTAGTGAGGTCTGGAGAACTACTAAAGATTTACTAATACATACTTTTAGGACCGTTTTCCATCGTCAAATATTTTTTCACATTCACAAATCATGGTTCCGCTGGCTACAGGTAGCTGCAATTTATTCAACAATTCACACAGACGGTTTCAATAAGTTTTTGTTGCGTTTAAATGTATACAATACAGTCAATTAATTACAGGAACGAACTAAGATGCCAAAAGCATCACTGGCTCAGATGATATGCAAAACACTGTATGATAGTTGTGCGTTACTGCTGAGCTTTGCAGGACGTTGGGCAGTCACACGTTCTTTCTCTTTCTTCTTATTTTTTTCTTCTTCCTTTTGACAATGAAGTTACTACTGCAGCAGTAAAAAGCTGCCACCTTCTAAGTGAAATTTTGTTCATATATACGTATGAGAGAGTCCACTATCATTAAGAAAAAAGACGGGACATCTCCGCTATTAGTTCCGGACTTAAATAATATTTTCTGGAAGCCAGATATTGTCCACAGATTATTTCTGTCACCAGATGTATTTACTTTTTCTTTATTGTCAATCTTAGTAACCTGAATGTATAAAGAAAATAGTGTGTTTCGTGGTAAGCGTGACCGAAATGAAGTCACCGTGTCTCTTCTTCCAGATATGTTTCGATCTTATTTTAAGCAAATATTAATATTTATCGGCACAAGCACACTCTCGTTACTTAACTCGGGGGCACCGTTTCTCGTGATGCGCTTTCTCGCGTGTATAATGCTTAGCTGTCACCATACAAAATAACAGTCTAAAAGTGACAACAAAAGTACAGGCAAATACACTGAAGAGCCAAAGAAACTGGTACACCTGCCTAATATCGTGTAGGGCCCCCGCGAGCACGCAGAAGTGCCGCAACACGACGTGGCATGGACTCGACTAATGTCTGAAGTAGTGCTGAAGGGAATTGACACCATGCATCCTGCAGGGCTGTCCATAAATCCGTAAGAGTACAATGGGGTGGAGATCTCTTCTGAACGGTATGTTGCAAGGCATCCCAGATATGCTCAATAATGTTCATTTCTGAGGAGTTTGGTGGCCAGCGGAGATTTTTAAACTCGGAAGAGTGTTCCTGGAGCCACTCTTGTAGCAATTCTGGACGTGTGGTGTGTCATATTGTCCTACTGGAATTGCCAAAGTCCGTCGGAATTCACAATGGACATGAATGGACGCAGGTGATCAGCCAGGATGCCTACGTACGTGTCATCTGTCAGAGTCGTATCTAGAGGTATCAGAGGTCCCATGTCACTCCAACTGCACACGCCCCACACCATTACAGAGCCTCCTCCAGCTTGAACAGTCCCCTGCTGACATGCAGAGTCCATGAATTCATGAGGTTATCTTGTCTCCATACCCGTATACGTCCATAAGCTCGATACAATTGGAAACGAGACTCGTCAGACCAGGCAACATGTTTCCAATCATCAACAGTCCAATGTCGGTGTTAACGGGCCCAGGCGAGGCGTAAAGCTTTGTGTCGTGCTCTCAGCAAGGGTACACAAGTGGGCCTTCGGCTGCGAAAGACCATATCGATGATGTTTCGTTGAATGGTTCGCTCGCTGACACTTGCTGATGGACCACCATTTGAGATACGCAGAAATTTGCGGAAGGGTTACACTTCTGTCACGTTGAAAGGTTCTCTTCAGTCGTCATTGATCCCGTTCTTGCAGGATCTTCTTCCGGGCTCAACGATGTCGGAGATTTGATGTTTTACCGGAATTCCCTATACTCACGGTGCACTCGTGAAGTGGTCGTACGGGAAAATCCCCACCTCATCGCTACCTCGGAGATGCTGTGTCCAATCTCTCGTGCGCCGACCTATAACACCACGTTCAAACTTACTTAAATCGTGATAACATTGCCACTGTAGCAGCAGTAACCGATCTAACGCCTGCTCCATACCGTTGTTGTCTTATATAGGCGTTGCCGACCACAGCGCCGTACTCTGAGTGTTTACATATCTCTGTGTTTGCATACACATGCCTATATCGGTTTCTTTGGTTCTTCAGTGTATATCCTCGTACAAAAACTCACATTCTTGTACTATTCATTGAAACGCTAAAGATTAATTCCGTTGGGTTTCAGCATCTGCAACGATATGCTAACGTCGTCTATCCGTTGTTATATATAATCATCCGGTAATCTGCATTAAAAACCGATACGTTCCCAGTAATACCACCGTGCGCATGCGCCACTGCCTGCCTACATCCCGCTGTCACTAGACGCATATGCAACTGCGTGTCGGCATATCGTGAGCCAACTAGCGTGAGAATAACAGCATTAGCACACAACAGTGACGCACCGCATGGAGTTAAATGTCAAACTAAGAGCCGAGATCTCATTTCAGAACATGCCAGTTATAACTGTCAGCACGTCACAAAGGAATAATGTCTGCAGTGCACATTGTCGGTCCAAAATCTATTACCTGAAGTCTACGGTCTATTGTTAAGAGTCACAGATAGAAAGTTTATTTAAACATCACGTAGAGAGAAATTCCCCAGAGACATCATTGTTTAGTACTGAGAAGTTGCTATTCTGAAAACGTATAAAATATCGGCGAATTACTCGAACTTCAAGTACAAGCTATGGAAATAAAAATGATGCTGCCGCCAAATACGATTTTAGTAACATGGATAAATCAACATTTGGAGTCAAGTATTACAAAGTTTATCGCGGCATATCACAACAAACGCTGCGTTATATTACTAGTTTGAAGCACTTACAGTATCTCCGAGAAAATAGTGTTCAGCTCCTGTTGTAATAAAAGCAAACTATTGAAACAAACACGATATTTCCAATGATTTACGCTGTGCTTTTTCTAATATCTAGCCAAGAATAGGGAATATTGTAAAAATAAATGCAAGCTCATCTTTCCTACTCATCTATTTTTCCTCTGTTACTTCTTTCCAGTAAATATAAAGATCGTAATTTTTATTTTTTATTTATTTTTCAGAAAATTTAAAATTTTTAACTTTATAATCAATAAAAATAAATAAATTCCATTTAATACTTGCTTTTTATTATATTTTCAATAGCAAAATTGTGGCGGGAGGTGGGCATGGGATTTTTTTTAATGTTTTTTTACGCAAAGGTGTAGTGTGAAACTTTTTTTTTGTCGGAAGGGTGGGTGGGGTGTGGTAAGAAAAACTTTCAGAACCTCTGCTTTACTGAGACGACGTCGAAGGGTCGAAGCGATGCTGCAGAAGGGCTGCTGCATCCTCTGTTACTTCCGCCTTGTTGAGGTTGCTCTACGGAAGACTCGCCTCCTGCCTAATTGATGAGAGTGGAAGGGTGCATGCATCCCAGGTGCCTACGTGAGAGGCCTTCTGAAGCGTGCTGTCCGGCTAGTGAGTAATGGACCAGCATGCACAGCAGCGCTGCAATTATCCGGAGTGGCCAGCGCCCTGCGACGCTGTTACTCACTAAATGGTGCACACCAGTAATTGGTCACTTGAATGGTCCGACGGATTCACTGAAAGCAACGAGGCTATTGGTGATGCTGGAGAAGCACGTTGATTCGCAGTATCTTTAGTTGTTATAGCACACAGTTAAAATACAAAGATAATAACATTGTGGTATAAACGGGGCAGTTTTAGAAATAATTAAACTCAGCTGGAAATAAAATCCCTTGCAGCTTGAATGTTTCTTCGGCATAGTTTTTTCTACTCTACCGCAGTGAACTAACCTTGTGTTATCTCGTAATTTCTTTTTTTTTTCAGTTTAATTGTTTTATTTGACAGCTTCTTCAAATTGTTTGCTTATATTATTCTACAATACTTACACTTACTTCTTCGATTTCAGTATTCTAGAACGCATGAGTCTTAGGTCCATTAGCTTCACTTAGGACGCCTTTTGTGCAACTTTACCCTGTTATGAACTTTCTGCACTGGCTCCCGATGAGTCAATACATACTTCAAAACCCATTAATCGACCACGAATCATTGTGAATTGCATACAAATCCCCGCACCATAGATCCATAGAGTAGTTAAGACATATCGGGGAGAATAGAGTTCGATCCTGTGAGTACTTCGAGAAGAACAGACGATTCCTGGCTAATCTCTCCTCAACATAACTGCACTGTAAGCCCATCAGTCGTTATGAACGTTTCTGATAATAATTCTAGGAAACAACTGGATATTATCCTTAACCTATTCATTTCCATCAAAGGTATTGTAAACATATTCTTTGTAGTATAATAAATGTGCCCTCCATATTAGCATACAGTGGAAGTTAACAATTGCCCTAAGCAGGATAGCTTCCTAACGAGTTGATTTATGGTAACATTGCAAAGCCTGTTCCCAGCCCTATTACTGACCGAAAAGTTTATGAACAGCTTTGTTTTTAAATCTTTCTTGTTTCTGCTCGTTTCGCTTTGTAATTAGGTTGTATCTAAATAATATAAATGCGTTTTTACACGTCATTTGCTAATACAAACTCTTGAAACTGGGCTTATGTGTGACCCGCAAACACACTTCAGTTTGCTCAGTCTAGTTCCGGCATTCGTAGCGATAACTTCCTCGTACTCAGAAGGAAACTACGCAACACCACGCTCGGAGCAGTAGACATCAAGAAATTGACAGTTCCAATTTTAACTTTATTTTTGTTCAATCAGTGGTATAAAGCAAGTGTTAAGTAACAACGACAATCCCGACGCGTAACTGAGACACAGTCTCACTTTCGCAATGCTAGAAATGGAGGCAGATGACACCGGTGAAGGACTAAGGACGTACTACAATGTGGTGAATGACGAGCGCGATAGCAGTCGACAGCAAGACGTCTCCGGCAGCTTCTACCAGCAAGCTACTGTATTCTACCAGTACAGCAGCAAGCAGCTTTGCAGTTGATGGACCAGCAGAACATGGACGCAGTGAACCAGACTTCGTGGGAGAACGCCGTTCGAGATAAACAACGGTCGTCGTTGCCAGAAACCAGTGACAACGTTGCAACAAAAGAAGTCAAAACTCAAGAATCAGGAAGCAAGTACTCTAATTCAAATTCCACAGCCACATGTGATAGTGAAGCCAACAATTTTTACTTGTTTAGAGAAAGTGATGGTGGCCCATTCTATGTCTTTGCCGAATATGATTCAGTGCATAGTGATCAACAGAATCTCGGTAGGTTACACCCCATGACTGTAGGAAAAATAATCCGAGAATCAATACCTGGTATTAAATCTGCTATAGTTAATATTAGTAGAAAAGGGCGGAGCCGTGTGCAAGTAGAACTCAACTCGGCAGTGTGGGCAAATTGCTTAGCTAAAGTCAGAAACCATCCCAAAAAAATTAAGTTCTATATACCTCGATTTTGTACTGTAAAGGAAGGGCTTATACGTAATGTAGACACGTCCTTTCGGAAGACGAGCTAAAGAAAGAAATTGAGTGTGATACGGAAGTCTTACAAAGTAGTGCGGGAAGGAGCAACAGAACTAATACCTCGGCAGCTAGTACAGGTGACATTTCTTGGTCAAAGGCTACCGAACTATGTATACATTCATAGTACTCGCTGTAGTGTTGAACCATACGTGGGGAACGTGGTAACTTGTTTTCACTGTCTCCGTTTCGGACACACAAGTTGAATGTGTCGCAGTGCTGCTCGTTGCGCAAATTGTGGCGAACAACACGACACGAAGGAATGTACTTATCAGGGAAACCCACACTATGTACACTGTGGGGGTAGCCACCGTTCAACGGATCGTATTTGTCCCGAATTCACTAGACAGAAACAAATTAAATTTCGCATGGCCCGTGAGAATATATCATGGGAGGAAGCCATAGCACTTGAATCAATCAACACCTATGCGAAAGGACTGCCGTACCACCAACCAGAGATGAGAACAATTTTCCGCAATTGCCTGTTTTTACGCTCAGCACAGAGCGCGGTACAACAAACTAGCTTTCCTTCAAAGATAACGGCTCTGCCTCTACCTCGGACCAGCATTCCACCTACGAGCAGCCGGCATCCACTTCCTCAACAACAGCTCAATCGACCTCCGGTCAGCCAACAAAAACCAGCTCAAAACATCCCGTCTGACTTATACTATGATGTCAACAGACCCACATAGAGCCAATCACCAACAATCCCTATAGACCCTCACCTATACCCATAAATGAACAGATGATAGATAAGATTTGCGAGATGGTTGTAACGATATTCAATATGGCCACTTCTGGAATTTTACCATCCAATCTTAAACAATGTGTCACCAACTTATTGCTAAGCAACAATGGCGGGGAATAGGCAAGTGAACAATCTTTTATTCTGGAATGTTCACGTTCGGTTCGATCTAACAAAGAAAGTTTGCACCGTCTATTAAAATCGTACGATGTATGTGTTGCCGGAATTGCAGAAACGTGGCTTAAACCTAAGGAACAATTCAACATCCCTGGCTATAATATCGAGCGATACGACAGAGCAGATGGTTACGGTGGAGTGACTATATAATCAGAAGAAACATACCATTCCGCAGCCTGAAACTAAAGAATGTAATAAATGGTATAGAAGGATGCACAATAAGAACGCGCGTTAACGGTATTGAATCGACCATACTAGTAATTCATCGTTCTCCAAATACGACTGTAAGCAAGCAGGTCATCAGCTCCTATGTGAAACAAACCCCCCGACCTGTAATTTTAATGGCGATGTAAACGGGCATAATCTGGTTTGGGGGAGTGAAAGAACGGACGTTGTCGGAAGAGTGATAATGGAGGTAGCAGAAGAAGAGGAACTAGTGGTCCTTAATGACGGCTCGTACACAAGGATATCAAAACCAGGAGAACGGAGATCAGCTGTAGATATAATTCTGGCGTCGACCCACCTCTCCCATACAGCCGTCTGGACAACCATAAAAGACACCAGTGGGTCAGACCACCTTCCCATTTTTTTCTCTTATCAACGACATCACATAGAATACAAAGGAAGAAAACCCGCGTATAGATGGAACATTAAGCGTGCCGATTGGAGCACCTACAGAAAAGCAGCAAGCAATATATTCTCAAACTTCAAAGAAACCGGGGATACGCAGAGCGACTATGAGAAAATATTAAACGGAATAGAACAAGCGGCTCTTACGACGATTCCCGAAAACCACCAAGTCAAATTAAAGCGAAGAAGATCTGCAGTTTGGTGGGACTCAGAATGTAACGAAAACAAGCCCTGAAAAACTATCGACAACACGCAACGGAGGAAAACTTTGTTCTATTAAGTAAAATTCAGGCCAGAGTAAAACGCTTCTTGAAAAAGAAAAAGCGGCAAAAGTGGATAGACTTTTGCGAAAACTTAAACCGTAACACCTCCCCGATCACTGTGTGGAACGAGATAAGAAAATTCCGTAATTCATCGAGTAACCGCTCAACTCATACCGCAACGCAAGAGGTGTTAGAGAAGATATTGGAGAAGATGACACCACCATCAGTAATAAACAAGATCTGCCTACAGGAAAATACATCCAATGAAAAGATACTACAACCATTTAATCTGGAAGAGTTCGAAACGGCTGTCAGTAATAGCAAGAACACATCGCCTGGGCCAGACAATATTCATTACGCGATGCTCAAATATCTACCAAGAAAAGGCAAGTTGCAATTCTAAAAGTAATGAACGACGTTTGGTTACAACCGCATTGACATCGAATCTATGAAAACTGTAAGAATAGTCCCTATCCTCAAACCAGCCAAGGACCCATGCGACCCGCATCATACAGGCCGATTTCTCTCATGTCTTGTATGTATAAACACCCTGGAGCGTAATGATTAGGCTCAGAATAGAGTGGCCACGTGGAACACTAGATAAAACTCCCCATTTTCAGTACGGTTTTCGCAGAGGGCCTGGGTACGCTTGACGCTCTGGCACACCTAGTTACTGAGTTACAAGAGAGCTTGACAGCTAACAAGTACACAACGTGTGTGTTTACAGACTTGACTGGAGCATATGATAATGTTGTTCCAGAAATTCTAGTACAAAAGCTCCTCGTGATGAAACTGCCTGAAACATTTATATTAAATCTTTGGAACATTCTGAAAAATAGAGTCCTGATAATTATGACACCAACTGGCAAAATTGGTCCTCGGCGTACAAGTTTTGGTCTCCCGCAAGGGTCTATCCTGGCACCACTCCTGTTCATAATATACTGTAGTGACATTGGCATTGCACTGTCACCAGATACCTGGTTTATACAATATGCAGACGACCTTTGCATTTAAAAAAACATCAAGGAACCTTCAGGACACCTATTTCCACCTTAGCCAAACGCTAACTAAACTCAAGACTTGGTTAAAGGAAAACGGATTCCAAATATCACCAGAAAAATCCGCAGTAATAACCTTCACCCGGCATAAGGTACTGGTAGCTGAAAACATAAGACTCGGACCATATACACTGCCACTCCTAAAGTGTATCAAATATTTAGGATTATACTTAGACAACAAGCTAAGATGGACGCGTCAGATATCTGAAACAGTTGGGAAATGTGATAAAGCAATAAACATACTTCGAGCCACTAACGGTGCTTGGTGGGGGGCTGATCCCAAAATCTCAATAGCCCTCTACAAAGCCATTGTACGACCTCACCTATATTATGGCTGTGTACTTTACGAATCCGCGTCCGATCAACTTCTGAACCGCCTGGGTAAATGTCAGTACCGAGCTCTTCGACTCTGCTTAGGGGCTTTTCTGTTGGCGCCAACCAATGCACTGCTGGTCGAAACCAATGAAATGCCACTCGCACTGAGGCGCCAATATCTCAGTAAAAAGTTTATAATAAAACAGTTCCAGAAAACCGGAAACGCGCTTACAATTAAAATACGCGCCCTGTGGGCAGCAACATCAACCTCTACTTACTGGACCCACAGGAACAGCCCACCTCTAGTTGCGGCCATCGCTGAGCTTAATGAATATCAGCCACAAGTGTTCTCTCTCCCAAGATTACCATGTTACGAATTTGACTACGAAACCCATATGATCCGGAACGAGATCGTAGAAAATCTGAGATATTCAGAGAACGCCCTTAGCAACAATAATCTTCTAAATGACTATCTAAGTGGTATGGGTCGAGTGGTATATATATATACAGATGGGTCAAAGACTAGAAACATGGTTGGGAGTGCCTTTTTTGACAGTACTAACATAGTTGAAAGGTTGTTTAAGCTGCGCGCGGAAACATCCTCTTTCACAGCCGAACTGTTTGCAATACTTAAAACGCTGGAATATGCGCAAGAGATGCGCATTCAGAATACAGTTGTTCTTACAGACTGCAAATCGGCACTGCAAAAACTGGGTGATGGAATCAAAGATAGAGGGAGGACTCCACTTTTGTATAACATATTGGAGTTGATGACCGACATAAACAAACAAGGTATGAAGATCTCCTTTATCTGGGTCAAGGCGCATGTCGGACTACATGGCAACTAAAGAGTGGATGCTCTTGCAAAAATTGCCGCACAAACAGGAAAATCAGTTGAACTTCTAATAGGAAGCGATCTAATCCCACTATTTCGCCAAAAAAGTATGGAGACCTGGAATGATATGTGGAAATCCAGTAAGCAATACAAAGGAGCACATTATGGGCAGATACATCCGGTGATACCAAGGACACAGTGGTACCAAAAGAAATACGCCACAAAAAAAGCAGTCACCATAATATCGAGACTAAAATTCAACCACGGGAGATTCGGAAGCCATCTATACAAAATAAAGCTAGTGAACTCCCCTTTTTTTCAATGTGATGGGCAGTCCGAGGCCGACACAAACCATATATTCTTTGGATATAATAAATACAAGGAAGAAACGGACACCTTTTGGGAAGACTTGAAACATTGGGGTATAAGATATCCAGTCAATGTCAGCCATCTCCTTGCCTTAGGAAATATTTCTATATACCAAAAGATGGTACATTTTATTACAAGAAACAATATAGAGATATAATCGGGAGATCCCACCCCACTCTTCAATATTGCAAATAGTTACCGTTCATGGAACACTAGATGGTAATGGTTTTATTACATTTTAACCTAATAAACTATAAAATCATGTATTATCAAAATTTACTGTGAAAATGTTTAATCTTTAATTCTCCATGTTTATAATTTTATGTCCTCAGTGTTGATGTGTACATTCTTAATGTTATGTAAATTATTATTTCTGTTGTATACCATTCGTAAAGTATCTTATAATATAAACAGTGATTTGTATATATGGTTGGGTAAATGTGGGCGAATCAGTGTATATGTATAAATAGAATGTATATTGACTGTATGGCCAACAGGCCAACAGGCCAAGTGTCAATAAATAATAATAAAAAAAAAACTTCAGTTTGCTCACGAAGCTTTTCCGCAATCGATATTTTTAGTGGTAATTCCTGGCATCTATAGCGCAACGCACGTACTTTTCGTGTATAAACTATCACATAAAAACTACAACTGAATCCCGGAGTCAGCATATTATAGCTAGTACGATTTATACACAACACCACAGTGAATAAATCTTCGGTTCTGATTCCATGTTGAACATTAAGTCCAGCCCAGACAGGGGCAGAATGCGAGGCAAATCGAACCTGTCACCAGTTACCAAAACCATACGAATTAACATTTAACTTATAATATGCCTTAAGGTCGGGGTATTAGTTTTAACTTGAAAAAAACACCTTGTACGGTGCTAGCTCTCCGAAGTAGCGAAAGTTATTTAATTTAATTAAATGATATTGATAATGGGTTCTTCACATGACAATTCTCAGGGGATTACACAAAAGAAATGTGTTCACATTAAAAGAAATTTTAATTTATTCATGAAGACAAAGTGGTTCTCATTTAAAGATCACAAATATATGTCGAACATATGATAGGCACCCAGGTTAATAGCTCTTTAATTCTGGCATGAGTCGCTCAGGGCAGTTTCAAGGGTTTTGAGATGTTGCAGAATGTCTCTATAACAGCAGACGGTACACATTACCCGGCATGGACACTGGTCGGCGGTGGCAACGGAGTCGGCGGGCCCGGGTTTGACCAGCGCAACCGGCCGATACACACAGCTACCTCCTTCTCTGTCCAGCTTCTAGCAGCAGTACACTCACAACCTTGCTCTGCGGCGTCCAGCCACGTTCTCTCAACTCCCGACGACATAGAACATACGAAAAAAACACCTCGGAGGAGTAGATGCAATCCCGTCAATCCACTGGCTGTCCCACACACTGCACCACATACGGCAAGCCCTCTAGAAAAAAATAAAAATATCGTGAGAAGAGAGGGCAGGCTGTGACCCGCGCCCCTTTGCCAAACCAAACATGTCTCTGGGGACAGGTGTCTGCCTTCTATCATCGTCTGGCCCCCCGCCACTGTGGCGCCGTGCTCTGTGGGACATTACAAACTGGAATAAAAATCAAATGTTGTTAACTGTTGACAAGTTAGTGAACTATTTCTATGAGTCCTGTATAAAAGTTTTTGTTTTTAAATTCTTATTTATGGCTTTAATCAAAGGCTAAAACAACCAATAACAAAATAGTACATGCATTTAATTTTTAAATTATACCTTTAGTGCATATAACAGACAGGTATAATATTTCTACCACTTTCTTGCTCGGAAATGAGAGAGATCCCATCAGAGAGTTTATGACATTTTCATTTTTTGCAGTTGATTTCTTACTGATCGATGTTACTTGCAGCTCGCCATGAAATGGTATATACTGTAGTCTCCACAGAATCTCTGATTGTTTTTAATCCAGCAATTTCATGGTGTATTTTTTGTAATGTAATAAAGTTTGCCCATCCTAAGTCTGTTCATTAACGTAATTTCTTTTCTTTTCAGCTCTAGTTGAGCGTAGCAAGATTTGACGAAGTCCCTTTCCCTGGAAATCACTTCTCCCATTATGTCTCAACAATATTAATATCAATGGCATTGAAGTCTGTGAACGAAAACCACATTACGTTTTTCTTTACCTTCATAGATTTTGTCAGTATCTTCATATTTTATCAGTGTGTTACATTTCATCAAAAACCATGTGCTTATTTCTTCTTTGGGGTACGAGTACTTTTTTGACAATTTATTTGCTAGCAACGAAACTTATCTCGCAAATATCCAAAATTTATACATTTTGGCTCGTGTATCATCGTAAAATATCTGACCAACGAGGATTGAAAACATCGTATATATTAATTGCTAACATAACCTATCACTATGCGTATTTTGAAATACTGTCTTTAGCTTCATATAGATACATGAACAGGCATACGGAAAATTACAAAAATTACGGTTATATTTCTTTTCATCGTAAACATTGTAACTTATAAGGATAAAAAGAATCCTGTAAATTAATCATGTCCTCAGCTCTCACTATGTATATTAATTACAATTCCGCTCTTTTTTTCGTAGTGAGTGCACAGTCAGATAAAATTTATGATTTTTGTCTCTTTGCCATCAGGAAATATGATGCTAATAAGTCAAGGAGGTATTCTCTGTTAACCAATGACATATACTGTAAGTATCTGTATTAGATATATCCTACAAGCAATATAGACGGATATTCGGCAGCCGAATATCCGGCTGAAAGTTATTATTTGAGGTTAGGAAAAATAAAAATGTCGCCAGTAAAGAAAGTATCGCCTATTTGGCTATACTTTGATAAAAATATTGACAGTAAGTTTTCGATTTTTAATTACTTTTCGTGAGACACGTATGACGCGAATTTTGAATCATTTCCTTTTTTTCTTTGTGGGCTTAAAGAAACACAATGATGCGTTTTTTTCTGTTTTAAACCAAATACCTCTGCCATGACAAACCATTTGAAAATGAAACATCCAGTAACTTTCATTAAATGAGGAAAGCTACAGTCACTATCGTGCCTATACTTCCTTTAGCCATCCCCGGGAGTAGTTCGTCTTCGACAGTAAAAGAACGGCAATTGACTATGTCAGAATCGTTTGAAAGGAAATTACCTTGGGATGTAAACGACGCAAAAGCAAAAAATATCCCTAAGTTATTGCAGGAATCGTTGTACTAGAAAACGAGTCGCTATATATCGTAGAAAGAAACAGATTTTCCAGTCCCCTAGAAGAAGCTTTACCACGCTGTAAATATCAAGTCTGACATACATTTCTAAAAAAAATTGTACCCACCTTCTCCGATAGAATTTATGAGAAAATAAAACAAACATTCTGGTGCTATAACTGTTTTTGTGACTTCTAGATCTATTAACACAAATATGCCTGAATTTAACAGCATTTGGGTATCTCCTGAAGTCAAACAAGAACAAGGAGTTTTTGCTAAGAAGCATTTCCCTGGTTCTCACCTTGGGGAATATATAGCAAGGAAGCTTAACATTATCACAAATTGGGCTACTGACTAAAACAAAATACATATAATCATTCATGACAGTGGCGCCAACATGGTGAAGGGTGTGCGCGTGGCTGAGTAAGCTTCTGCAAGGGGTTTCATACATTTGCTTCAGAGAATTTCAACTGAGTCCTTGAAGATCCAGTCTGAAGTGGCAGGAGTGATTGCTACTGGTAGATGTCTTGTTACGCACTTTAATCGTTCGGGCTTAACTCACAAAAATTGCTAGCGAGTCAAAAAGAAAAATTTACCCGACCGTCAGCTGGTGCCAAATATCAGCTCGAGATAGAATTCTATCTTTTATATGACACAATTCCAGCTGGAACAAAAAAAGTGCTAAATCGCTATATGAGGCTGATCGCGGAATACACACTAATTTGTCGCGTCAACAGTAGTGTTTCATGGTAAATTGCTTTAAGTTATTGAAGGCATCTGAAGAAAGAGCAAAAATAACAAGTTCTGGTGTCTACTGCAATACCGAAGTAATTTCACAAGTTTCTGCACTAAAACAATTTAGATAACGATGAGAAAGCACAAATAACTCCTGACTTACCATATATGGGAGACTCTTTGAAAACTGAATTTTTAGGCTCCTTAAGTGAAGATTCAAACTACTTGATTGCGACATTCCTAGAGCCAAGATTTAAGATAAACTATCTGGGGTTTGCTGAAACTCGTCAGAAGATTCTATTGGAATCTATAAAAAGGTCTTGCGAGGAATCTTCCACCAGTAGCAGTTCATCCTCAACAGCTGTTAAAATGAGTAGAAGGGACGAGAGAGAATCAACTGTCACTCATGAAGCTCACATCACGTTTTGGAACTGTTTTAACGAGACAGACAGTATCACAATCCAAACAAAAAAAAAAAACGTGATTGCTAGCGAGGTTGATTTTTATTTAAAGTTATCTCGAATTGATCGGAAGCGTGACCCATATATTTGGTGTTCAGCTAATGCCACACGGTACCAAATTTGGTAGAATTTATTTTTAAGCGCCTTGAAGTAGTGTATATAGCGAAAGACTTTTCTTTGAACCTGGCCTTGTTTACGAAGATAAGCAAAACTGATTACTACCTCTTATTACAGGGAAATTGATGTGCATTCAGTACAACAACTAATTCTTTATGTTAAAATATATAATAAACGGAGTTTTGATTTGACGATACAATGTTTTTAGTTTTGTTTAGAATTATTATATACTTAGCATTTGTCAATTTAAAGAAAATTCTATGAAATTTTGTAATTTATTGAGAATCCGATACCAGACGCGTATTGTCCTACTATACGGTATCCGGCCTGATAGTAAATATTGGCTGGATAGGCTGGATACCGGATATCCGTTTCATCTCTAATCTGCAGTTTCGTTAAAATTCATTCCTGCATTTTTGGGTGATATGCGCATAGCCTCACAAACATTTTAAAACTTGTGCTTTCGACCTCTGTATGATAGGGAACTATGTTACTAACAGGGTGCTAACAGACAATATATGTTATCACGTTTTGAAATTCCATTAAAACCCATTCATTATTTTTGCGTGATGGAAAACAAATAATACTAATTTTATTTTTTTGGTTCTCAACCATGTATAGTTTCCGTGATGAAAAAACTGCTAGAACAATAATGAACGATCCAAAAACTTCATGGGATAACATTTCCTCTTTCTTTGAATACAGAAAATAATTTTCAGTTCAACTGCAATAAAGCATTCCATTCACTACCAGCAGATATCCAGAATTTGTGTTTAGGAAATAACACAATATATATTTGCCTACAAAATTTCAGCGTTCGATTAACACCGCGAACGTTTTGCTACGTGAAAAAGCTAAAATTCAACCTCAGAAAATATAAAATGATGAAAAACAATGAGAATATTCAGGACACGAGAAATAAATCTGGAAAATCATATCTTAACACAATTTTATATCACACTGTAATGTCATATTATTTATGAAGAGCAAATGAAAAGATATTCATAATGTTGCCCAAGAAACAATTATCTGACAATCTTCAATCGTTATATGTTTGAGTAATACGTTGCGTCGTACTCTTATAATAAGGTTCAACATTAAATAAATGTTTAAGACATTTATGTAGGAAAAATATAAATATTCGAAGCTGGCCGTACGGTCATAATGACCCAAGCCCATTGAAACAAACAAAAAATAAATACACTAAGTAATTCGTGTAATGCAATCACACCGAAGTGTCAAAAGTCATGGAATACCTCATAATCGTTAAAATGCAGCAACGCGATGCGAAAGTCTCCTAAAATCATAATTCCTCTATAGCAGTCCATAATTGTGGAATTGTTGCCCGTGCTGGACGTTGTACCCGAACTGTCCTTTCGATCAGTGGTTCAGATATGTTTGACTGGATTCATGTCTGGCTATCTAGGTGGCCGAAACATTCGCTGGAATTGTCCAAAATGCCCCACAGACCAATCATGAACGATTTGGGCCTGGTGACATCGTACATCGTCGTCCTGGAAAAGTCCTTTGCTGTTTTGGAACATGAAGGCTATAAATGGCTGCAAATGGTCTCATGGTAGCTGAGCATTACCATCTACCGACAATGGTTGATTCAGTTTGAACAAAGGTACCAGTCTATGCCATACAATACAACCAGCACCATTATAGAGCCACCACCAGGTTGCACAGTGCCTTCCTGACATCTCGGTGTTTGCACCCCATTGGGAACCTACCATCAGCTCTCAACTGGGTCAAGAAACCTTTCTCGAGTCAGCAAGTG
Source organism: Vandiemenella viatica (assembly GCA_031002005.1). NCBI lineage: Eukaryota > Metazoa > Arthropoda > Insecta > Orthoptera > Morabidae > Vandiemenella > Vandiemenella viatica. The sequence goes on along the minus strand of JARYHS010008074.1, from coordinate 330,189,829 downwards.
TCCGAGCCATATGTTCACGAGCCCAAGAGAGGCGCTGCAGCCGATAGCGTTTTTCTCATTCGCGTTGGTCTCCTATTGCCATATCACATCAACGCAGTGTATCAACACTTACACATCGACACAGACGTCGTAGGTCTCGGTCATTAAGCAGATTTTGTTTGGCACTGCATTGTCCATGGCTGGAGTTCATGCATAATTAATTGTATATTAACGGCACATTGTTGACACCGTGGATCCAGGAACGTTCAATTCAAGAACATTTTTCGTGTTGAAAGTCTGTTAATTCAAGATGTGCAGCCGAAATCACGCCAGACTAAAAAGAAGAGCCCCGACATACATCACATTTACACATCTCTTCCGCGATGCTACCAGAATTTGGATACACTGGCGGAAATTGAAATCAACACCCAGACAGAAATGGTGGAATTTTAGGAAACTTTGTAGATATTTCCAGGGTCATACACAGGAGCACTTTTACAAATTGAAATGGAACAGGCTACGTTTATTACCTGTAGACACAGTTGTCAGTTTGAAGTGCTCCAACCTTGAGCACATCATTTAGAATTCTCTGTCGCCATTGTTGTTTGGCAGAGAGATGTTTTATGTCCACATTCTGTCTGTGAGTTTCCTGGAAAGTTTTACTACAATATTAATTTGAGAATCATCTAATTGTTATGTGTATCGTAATACTCTTTCCAAAATGCCTTATAAAGTTTTATTAGAACACAAGATTTCATTTCTGGTATTAGTAATATTCTTGATAGTTAACATTACAATGGTTATGAAGGCAATCGATATGCCAGATGAAAATATTGTAAGGGAGGGGTAGGACGTTAATCCTGTATTGGAGGCGAGCGAGGCAGCCTGTCGCCATGCCCCCTCCCCCTCTCCTCTATCCCCGAGTCAATGTAATCTCTGGAGAGGACCGTGTATTGGGCTAGCGGCCGAATGAGCAGGCCTTTGAGTCACTCATATTGCTTGTTCAGCTGATGGGACGTGCATCGTGTGCTCTGGTGGGAGCTCGCTGCCTGGAACTAAACCCACAGTGATCGCTTCACAGAACACCATTCACAGATCTTCTAGAGCTAAATTTCTTTCTTGCATTTTCAGCTGTAGTACAATTTTTGTAAGGTTATAGGATTTAAAATTATTTCCAGAAGAGTTAAAAATTAAATATACTCCTTTAAAGAGGAATGCGAGAATTCTAATTTAGTATTATCCCCTCGCTGACTTTTAATTCTGATGGAAAGTATTAATTTAAAAAATTATTATCTCGATGTATACGTTTTCAGATATTTACAGTTACACTAAAGTGTTTCTTGAATTTAAATTTTGGAAACAGATGCATGCAATAAATAACCTTTATCACTAGATTTGATAGCCGCAAACAAATTTTTGTTAACTCATGTTAGATGATCAGATGTGGAATTCACTTCTAAAACCCATAGCTTATTATCATTTTAAGTATTAATGCAGTTAATAAACCATGAGTTTGTGTTTGTAGCGTGAAGCTGGTCTTCAACTGTTGAGCTATCATTACAATCGATATACCGGAATTGTTTTGCTGGTTATTATGACCAAGATGGAAGGAAAATCCATCAAACCTCAATCATGCTTACATTCTGGTCAGCAGAAAACTAAATAAACTAAATCGATAGAAGTTAAACAAATGGAATTGTTTTGCTGGTTATTATGACCAAGATGGAAGGAAAATCCATCAAACCTCAATCATGCTTACATTCTGGTCAGCAGAAAACTAAATAAACTAAATCGATAGAAGTTAAACAAATTCTACAGCATTCAAGCAGACTTAATTGCAGCGTGCCAAATATGTCACTATTGCTGCCTATGGCCCCATCATCAACACCAAAGATAATGTTGAGCGCTTATTCTGAATTTGTTGTTAATTTGTATTTAAGGAGGTGGAGGTGAAAGAAAGGTCGTACCACTTGTTGAGTACAGGCTTGCCCCATTATACATACAAGACTATAGTACGAACCCACCTGCTCTTGAATTGGAGGCTCAAGTGTGAACAATTTATTATTATTATTTATTTTTATTTTTTTTTATGGATTTTTTTTTGCTAGCTTCTCATAACTTTCAAGTGCTACGGCTGATCAGTATTGTATGCCAGCTAGCACCTACCTCCCACTTATGCCGGACTGTTCCAAAAAGATTTGGCTTCGTCCCACTCGTTTGGAAACTTAGTGGCCGTTTCTCAAATATATTCCTTTGAGAGCCTGTTAACCAATGAACATTCTCAGAGCTCCATGAAATGCATTACAGTGGATGCTGTTTTATGTTCATGAATTGCTTCAGATTTGGGTTTTCCATGGTTTCCAAAATCACTCCAGGCAAATACCGGGATGCTTCCTTCAAAAGGCCGTCGCCGAATTCCTTACCATTCCTTGCCCCCCATCCTTTCCCGTCTCTAAAGACCTCGCTGTTAGAGAGATGTTAAGCAGATAAAAAAAATGAATTGCTTCGAGCCTTTCTTCTGAAATGCTAGAGAACAGTGGACAACAAACCCGTTCTACCTAGAAGACGTATAATGACCAAATACAGGTTATGTGATAGCGTTATCTATTCTCAGATATCATCTGATAATTCCCCTGACTAATTTACCAAAAAGTGGAAAATTATAAAAATTGATTACGACTTTGAAAATGGACACCGATAGCTGGAGTTATTTAATTTCATTTCATGGTGTTTGATGCATTTGAGTCGGTGAGTAGTCACCTCTTATAATTCTCCTACAGATTTAAACTGGTTTATTTTTATAATTTCCCATTTTCTGTGATGCATAACTCTCTTCATCTAAAGATATGTAATAATTTCTGAAAAGTCAGTATGAGTTGCAGACATTCGCAATTGCAAGAAAATTTTCAGTGTTTATTCTTATGATGAAATCAGGCCCTTTCTTGTTAGAATGTATAGCGGTAGTGTTGTGTAAAGTGGTTTTTCGGTTAGAAATTACATGTGTCCTTATATTATTGACAAGGTGCTCGATAATTTCTGAGCTCGCCGGAGATCGTTTAGTGGATCAGAAACAAAAAAATACAATAACAGTCCCATCCAACATAAAAAACTATATACCCAATTAAGAAATAAGGTAGGAAGTTACATTTTTGTTTCTGAAACAGTTTATATTTGATAGTGAAATATAATTGCAAATGGCTAAGGTAACTTCCTCTGAATAGTTCTCTCGATTTAGCTCAGCATGTATTAATGCTCTGAGCTAACGTGGAACATACAGGTACTTGCTGCTTGCTGGCATGCAAAGTAAATACGTTCCCTTTGAAGCAGCTTCTTGGAACTACACACGAGATTAATCATATATATTCACGCTTGCTTTTAAGGGATCAATATACATCTGAGGAAATAAATTGATGGTGTAAGTGGCCAACAATTTTAAACGGCCAGTTGCTTCAGCAGGCCACAGTTGCCACAAACTTTGCTACCAGCATTATTCCTTTTAGAAATAACAACCAATTGGATGCACTCTATCGTTGTGTGTGTGAGGTGGGGTTTGGGGGGGGGGCTATCAGCTAATATCTTAATTAAGCAGAGCGAATTGTTAAACACATACATGACAACACTTGTTGTATGGTGATTTTCATAGTGTTAAGAAGGGCATCAAACATAAAATCGAACGTCATAAAACACTTTTTTTTTTTTTTTTTTTTTTTTTTTTTTTTTTTTTTTTTAATGGTTTAAACTTCAGGACAGTTTAGCAGTTAGTACTGGGAGCGATTTGATATGGGGAACATAGGGCCACACCAGCCTCCAAAGCCCTGTAAAACGTGGTTGATGTATGCCCCATGCCCCTATGAGGTAGGACGATTTCTGCGGCTCACCGCCGAAACTGTTGAATGCTACCTACCTTATAGGGGCAGGAGGCATACTTCAACCACGTTTTCAGGGCTTTGGAAGCTGTTCCTGTGTTACCCGTATAAAATCGCTCCCTGTACAAACCGTTAAACGATCCAGAATTTAAAACTACTTTTTTTCAAACACGCAGTATATTGATTATTATTGATAAAGTAAACGAATTAAATTAAAAATAATCTTCTGATAATTTACGCTGTAGTAGTTATAAAAGAAATAGCATTCAGAGGTAAACTAATAAGAAGACTAAATGAGGATGTCCGATCATCCGTGCGTTCAGGCTGAGTGGAACTGCAGTGTACTGCCAATGCTGCTACTCTATTGATGCAAAATTACTTGATTTGTTGCAACTAATTTTAAAATATAGTGTCAAATTACTTCATTCAGTTCCAGTAACCTGTTAAGTAGAAGAAATGAAAATTAATTACCTAAACGGGAAGATAGCGAAGATTGTAAAATAATTTGAAGTGACCTTACATGCAATGAGTAGCCGGAAAAAAGTTTTTCTTTTTTTATAGCAACATTCGACGCAGATTTTTAGAAATCAGCAGCACAGAAAACCACTGGAGACAATCGCTTGATGAACTGTCAAAATATTGCAGCAAACATAAGAGACTTGGGTGTGAGTGGAAACTTTCCCGGCGTATCGATGCAACAAAATCTTCTCGGGTGTCCAGCCGGATGGTGGAGTAAAAACACGACGTTTCGACAGCTGACTCTGTCGAAACATCGTGTTTTTACACCACCATCCGGTTGGACACCCGAGAAGATTTTGTTGCATAAGAGACTTGTATTTCAGTTCTTTTCATAAAAACCGAGCGTGGTGGGTGAACGGTAACGCTATGGCCACGCATTCGGTAGGGCGTGGGTTCGAATCCCCATCCGGCCATCCAGATTTTCGTTTACCACGATTTCTCCAAATCACTGCCAGGGGAATGCTGGTATAGTTTTTTTTATAATGCCACGCCAAATTCCTTCACGTTCCTTGTCTCCCCGTCCCACGCCCTCCAGTCCTATCCGCCCGTAAAGACGTCGATGTCGACGAGGCGTAAAGCCAGAAGAAGAATGCTTTTATAAACATTTAAATCCTTCACTTCCCTTAGGTCCTTCAATTCTAATAACTCAGTCGGTACAATACCGAAATACGAACTCAGCCTCTGGGTTATAATTCGTATAAAATGACAAAATATTCTTGGAAAATGAACGAGGAAACCTATCCCCATTTCCAGAGATCCTCTTTATAATGTGTCAACTTCTACCCATACTGGAAGGAGTGGTAGCAATACGATCACTACCATCGTCAACTGCATCCTATTCTTTAAATTTTTGTATTTTTTTTGGCAACATTTGACTCAACGCAGTTTGGATTTCATCACGTAAGCCACATCTTCTATCTTCTTTTGAGTTTATCTCTTTGGCCTGCGAGCCCAAGGAACTAGTAGAATCGCCGAGATGAACGTGAAACACTAATATTTTCACGGAAATACTTAAGTGAAAAGTCTTGAAAAAGCTTTCACGAGTTCATATGAATGACAGATATCACCATCAAACAAGATGAATATGGCAACTTTGTATCAAGGCACATACCTCCAAAATTAAATGTCATGGTTTGAATGCAGATTCTGGGTCAAATCTTTACTGTCACTTAACCCAGCTACCAAACCGGCAAATCATACCTTGTATTCCATGACTATACTAAGAATGCTCCTTTGTTTGGATTACACGTTTAACTTTAAGTACAGCCATAACAAAGGCATAATACGCGACAACTTGCAATTCTGTCAGCCCGTCGCTTAGACTATAACGTAATGAAAACGTTACGTGTGTTACTTAAGTTGGATTCCTGTTGTAATGAGTTATATATCTGGCTCAGATAGTTGCAATGAATAACATTGGATGAATGATTAAAATGCGCTTAAATATTAATTCTTGGTAAATAATAGGTTTTTATCAGTAAATGATTAATAATTGACAAGAAAATTTAAATATCAGTTAAATGTACACACGTGATGTAAAAGGTCACATGAAATATCTGGGCGCCATAACATTGCTTCAAATGATTGCATGTGTTTAAATGCTCAACAAACATAACACTGAACTTAGTCTTAAAGCGCCACGGCTTAACTAACACAATGTGAAGTATTTTCCAGGTTCAAAATCTGATAACAACGTTGTTATTAACCCTTTTAAGAGTTTCGTTAGGGAAGGCTGCAATTTGTCTACGTCAGTAGACCAAGGTTGCACTCTGGAAAATAAAACATAATGGCCGTGTTGGCGGAAGCATGGATAACTTTACATGCACGTAAGACGACGTCACGAAGAAATGAATGCCTCAGGTTTCCTTCTGAACGTCGCTGCTCGCCGTCACGTCTAGTGAGGAACAAGAAGTACCAGGTGGCCCGCGAATGATATACCATGAATAGCGAGGTTGCTAGTTTGTAGTAGCATGAATGCAATGATGTGGCAATTGTCTATTTGTCAACTGAAACATGTTTGTAGAAAAACAATTACATCGTCGTACGAAACAATTAGAAATGATGAGATGATTCCCTAACAGAAACAAAATTATCCGAAAAGCTCCTTACTCTATACAACACGAGTTTATCGATATCTCCTTTGATATGTGCTGCTGCCAACTAAAAGTAATGTGATCACTTCTTATCCACACAAGCGAAGCATCACAACTTAGTTTTGAACTATCGCATACCCGTGATCTCTATTGTTCACAATTTTACCATACACGAATTAAATTTAGAAAAATTCATTTCTTAATTAATGATGTTACCGTAGGGGAGAACTTAGTCTTTAAATCCTCATCCTCATTTATCGATTTTGGTTAAGTATAAAGGTAAAAAGATGGCTCGTTTCAAAAAAGCACCTTATGAGAAATAATTTATATGATTGGAGGTTATTTTGTGAAACACCACACCCGGTGGTAGGCTGCATATACAAAGTCTACCCTGTCACTTTTTGTGCAGACTCCAGTTATGACCCTCGTTGAAGATGGCTGTGGCTTGCTCGCCGTATGATGCAGTCTTTCGCTAACTCCCTCGGTCTATGCCGACTGACGAAATGAAGCAACTGAATCCTCACCAGAGGCCCGTGGCTTCACGGGATGCCGTCGTTGCATCACGGTGACCGCATAGATGGGAGAGCAGTAGGTCCCCTCCTATGCTGACGCATGATACGATGCTCCCCTCCACAAATGCGGTGCAAGATAGGAGAAGGCTTGGATCAGGTACATTTGTGACAACTGTCACACGATTGGTAATTCATTCAAACAAAGAGGCGCACGCACCTTCGGTAAGGTCTCATAGGCGAAGTTAGTTTTTCTGTGTCTACCGTTGCGAAGCAGACAGACGAACATGTTCATGCTCTACTGTCAGTAAGAGCGTACTTTTTAACCTATACCTTCGTGGAATCACAAGAATATGAAAATCCTAACCTAGATACTACGGTACAATCTGACTATCGACCTATTACCGCGGATTAATATTGATTGTAAATGTATCTGAGGCATACTCAGCACAATATGAATTTATTTGTTTCATATTCATACATCATTCGTTTTTTGTGTACAAACTGCTGTCTTGTCAATACTTGTCTCTAATTAATTTTTCGCACACTTTTTTCTGCACAGTCATCGACACTGAAATGGTGAAAGCTATTACCATTTGGAAAGCTACATTTTCGTGTGTTGCGATGAACTTTACTGCACGAAATTCGCAGATTAAATTAATTACACTGCCACTAAGTAATGTTGATGCTTTAAAGAGATGGTCTGTATTTAATAATGATTAGCGAGATGTGATTACAGTTCGCCGTTTTAAAACACCGTTACCTCAGCGGCAGATGCGATCCAGTTTCCCAACATGAAGCAATGTGCGTCACGGAGGATGAAATCGGATTACGAGTGTGCGGGCTGGAGGCAATCTCGGGGCGTGAGCGTTCTCCAGCCTTTATGACCTGAAAGCTTTCTGCGCGGAGCAGCCGAGCTGCTGCGGCTCCGTCGCCGGCTCAGCTAGTCTACAACACTCACTGTCTGCAGAATGGATAACATGAAGTCGGTCGAGGTTACACAACTAATGGTGCCAACTCTCATTTTGCAAGGGGTGTTTAAAAAATCATTGTTTGTTGAAGGACACGTCCGTATTGTAACTGCTCTGGGTTACTACGTTAATTTATTTCTTATTTTATTTATTCAATTATGAAAGATTTTAATTATTTATTAAAATGAAAGGTGTGTGACAATGAAGTTATAGACATAAGAGCTAAACATGGACATAACCTGATTAATTTATTATCACAATGAGTACAGAACAGAAGTAAGCTATACTTATCATTAAAGATTAGTAACAGGAATACACAATACCTTCGCCCTACAAGTGGTCATAAAATCTAGGCAAATTCAAACATTATTATTTAGATTGAATGCTATATCCGAACGGATTTCATAATGATAAAACAATGTGACATTTAAAGAAAGAAAATAGATAGTAAAAAATAAATAACGATTTTACACTTAAAAAACAATGTGATTTTACAAGCAGATAAAACCATATAATTGCAAATGTAAAAATACAATATTGCAGTTCCTGTTTTGAGTACAGAATTTAATAAAGCTATGAATGATTTGAAAGCAAATAAGGCAGTTGGAATTAATGAGATCCCTGCAGGACTTCTTAAATCCCTAGGAGAAGAAGGAATCAAAAGATTATTCAAACTGATATCGCACTTCCGAAGAAAGCACAAGCCGACAAATGTGAAAATTATCGCACCATTAGTCTAACATCACATGCTTCAAAATTACTGACCAGAATAATATACAGAAGTATGGAAAGGGTAGTAGAAGACATAGTAGATGAAGATCAGTTTTGGTTTAGGAAAAATCGTGGTACAAGGGAAGCAATTCTGGCCTTAAGATTAATACTTGAAGGGCGGATCAAGAAGAACAAAGATACTTTTATGGCATTTGTTGAATTAAAAAAAGCTGTTGATATTGATAGGTGGGACAAGATGGTCAAAATTTTAAAGTCACGTCTAAAGTATCGAGATAGAAGAATACTTTATAAACTATATAAGAATCAAGTGGCTGTAATAAAAGTAGAGAATCATGAGAGACAAGCTTAAGTTAAAAAGGGCGAGAGACAAGGGTTTGTGTATCCCCGTTAATATTCAACTTGTATGTAGAGGAAGCAATGAAGAAAGTAAAAGAAAAATTTCCATGTGGCATAAGCGTTCAGAGAGAAAAAATTAGTATGCTACGATTTGCTGATGACATTGTATTGTTAGCAGAATGGGCTGAAGACATTGAGAAATTACTGAATGGCATGAACATAATACTAGAGTAAGATTTTGGACTAAATATAAATCAAAGCAAGACTAAAGTGATGAAATGTAGCAGAAATTATACCAATTCTAGTAGATTAAATATTAAAATAGGATCGAATGCAATTGGAGAAGTCAGTGAATTCTGTTACTTGCGAAGCAAAATTACAACTGATGGCCGAGGCAGGAATAAAGTTAAAATAGCACTAGCAAAAAGAGCCTTCATGAAAAAGAGAAATCTTTTAGTTTTAAATATTGATCTAGGAATTAGAAAACACTGTTTGAAACTCTATGTGGGGAGCACAGTACTTTACGGTAGCGAAACATGGACTTTGGGAACACTGGAAAGAAGGAAAATTGAAGCATTTGAAATGTGGTGCTACAGAAGAATGCTGAAAATTAAATGGACAGACAAAGTAATAAATCAACGAGTTCTGGAAATGATGGGTGAGAAAAGAAGTTTATGGAAGAAGCTTACAGAAAGAAGAGACAGTCTGGTAGGTCATATTTTGATACATGCTGGATTGGTTAATTTGCTGGTGGAGGGTGTAACAGTCGAAGGTAAGAACTGTAGAGGAAGACAGAGATTAGAAAATATGAAGGAGATAATTGAGGACATGGATTGTAAGGGGTATGTAGAGATGAAGAGGTTAGCAAGCACAGAATGGTTGATTTAACAGTCAAAAGACTTACGACAACCAAAAAAAAGAATTGTTTATCGTTTAATGACTTAATGACTGCACACGACTAATTCAGATAATGGGTCGATAGAGCGAGATCCGAGATCTTTATTTCGTGGATGGCTCCACTCAGCTGTTAGTTTCGAAGTTCAAACACTCACTGACATAGTTCTGGACGTAGTCAGTCTTTTACGTTATTGTATCAGGGGTCCTCAGTGACGGCAGCTCCAACTGATGTCGGCGTCTCTAGGGCATCATCTTTCAAAGAAAAAACCAATAGATTCTGGTATCTGCCGAAGGCACACTTTAATGTTAGCTGGTTGCTTGCTTCCAGCTTGACCTCTCGACCAGTCACCTCGACGTTTGCAGAAGCGAGTGCGCGCTTTCTTGCTTTTTCTAGTTTGTGGTTTCTTGAGCCCCTCCACGCATCTCTGGCGTCGATCAAGTCTCCGCGAATCCATCGAATAGGCTCCGTTATGCAACTACAAATTATACACAAAGTAGTCTCTTATTGAAACTAATACTCCATTGTTCAACAGATTCTCCCAAAAGTCTTCGGCTGTTCTGACCGGGTAGGTCCATCGAGGGTTTTCGGCGATTATCGTGAACGTTCGGAAAATACCTTTCTTCCCCTTCCAATATAAATAACGTCTCACTCCTGCACGACGAGGTGTAATTTTTCGCTGTTATCGTCTGTTGTTGACTTCACATAAATCAGCTTACTGTCAAACGCCTCTGCGCAAATTAGTAGCGTCTCTTCTCGCTCGCATGTCCTGGTAGGACCATCCCGCTGGGTTGAGTGACAACTCCTTTAAACAATGGCTGCTGGTCCTTCCCATCGACCAGGGATCTCCCACAACCGTTCGCTTCCGTCTCAGTGCCTCGCGTCTATCGTAGTTTGGAAGGTATATAAATTCTCACTTTAGCTTGAAAATCACTCTGAACGCTGGCTATTCAATTTCTTTAATTTCAGTTTCTGATAACCTTCTTAATGTGACGGTATGTTTACTGTTACAATGGCCTTTAAAACTAATAAATTGAATAAGAAGAGTCAGAAAAAGAGCGAATATCAAGTCAAAACATATTTTGGAGAATTTTCTTATTTTTAACTAATAACAAGTGATAACTGGAGTGCACTATTAAATAGCGCAGTATCAGAAGGATTTAACAATAATAATTGCTAGTTTGTTGTGTTAATCAATAAAAGAACTTATTTTGTAACTACACTAGTGTTCAAATGGCTTAACCGTTTAACAACTAGAATAGGATGCATTATTCTTGCTGCCAGCAATATAAAAATACTGACGTTATATTATCGATGGGTAACAGCTTTCAATGACATATACTAATTTAGTTCACAGTACTCGTTACAATGCGACACAACCTAGAGTTTCATAAATCAGTAATTAATTACAAATCATTTTCTAACACTTTATTGCGTCTCTCTAACACTCCTTCTTTAGAATAAAGATCTAAATAAACCTCAGACACGGCTCCAAGGGTGTTAAAACAGATATTACGCGTAAAACCGAAATAATTTAATAGAAACCCTTTTTAGGCAAATTAGTACTAGTAATCACGACTTATTAATAAATTGTTTCTGCTCCACCGCAACTTATAATACCTGTGATTATCTATAGAGTGAAATTCTCAGATGAAAATTCTGCCATCTATGATCTTTTCACTGATTCTGAAAATTATTGCTCTTCTTTTTGTGTCACTAGGAACGAAGAAATATAGTCCTTACTTCACTCGACTACTTGATCGTCAGACTATTCCACAAATCTCACCGTCTTCACGTCATGGCTGCCACTCAACGTCACAAAGTCGTCTATTCCAGAAATGTATAGCAAATCAGAAATTCACTACCATGTGTGACTAGTTTGAAAACACTACATTTTTCTACTCAGCACGCCAGTGACGTCGAGCACGCGTGTATTGCAGCCTGAGGTGTTGGTGGTTTATGGTCATTGGAATCCGACGCAAATGAATTCGTACGACCAGTCTAGTGCCCAGCAGACGGTGTCAAGCCGTCGATGCACACACGTTCTCACCCGCTACAGTGCTCCAATGTCAAGCCAACACTATGGACGAATCTCTTCTGTCGGTTACGACCATGTGGGCAAGAGAGCAGTAATAACGCGCTGTGGTCACATCGTGTGTCCAGTACCCAGTCATCGTTGTGTACGACCCTCTTCTATTCACTGGTTCGATACACTCATCAACGTCATAGTAGCGTTCCCTGAACGAGCCGCAATGTCTCGGTACGACAATCCCGTTTTCCAGAGACCAAACATTCTGCCAAATTAAAAGTCACTCACACGCTGATATTGCATTTTGACGCCGACGAAGTATACCGGTACTGGCTTGCAAATATCCCACTTCACCTGAAGGCTCTGCATCGACTGAGGGTTGCCTAACACTGACCTGTCCGATCACAAAAAGGCAGGCACTGCTGGGCCTATGTGCACACCATCTCAATGCAATCTTAATCACTAATAATGGTTCCACTGTTCTACACATCCTCCGTCAACGAAGTGATTCAGACCCTTTCCTTTTGGGGGTTGTAACTTTCACAAACAGAAGTTTTTTGTTGTTATAAACTAGCCGAAGAAAAGGTTAAAATATACGAGCATCGAACACGCCAGTGATATAATCCTTGAAATATCATGGTCGTGATGATAAGTCACATTGTAAATATTTGACACAGGTAAGAGTGGAGATAGCTTTTTAATACAGTATGTAGACATAGAAAAGTATAACTTGAAACAATGAGTTTTCTTTGGCCGTTGAATTCCTCTCCTAATGAAGACAGACGGTTACGAGACAGTACGTGTGGGGCGTGGTATTCTGGCAGGGTAATTTCCTCGCCGATAACGATCACCTCTCTGGCAGGCACCACTGGCGGTGCTATCATGTCGCGGAGTGACTGCTGAAGAGCTCTCGATGTTAGTCGTTAGGCAGTCGCCACGTCGGGCAGAAATGATGAATGTGGTGGGCTGCCATTAGCCCTCCTGAGAGCCAATCAATCACGACGGACGCGCCAGACACCTGCTACTGTGCCAGCAACGCTGTGGCAATCTCTGTGAACGAGATACACACCACCACCACGTTCCACATTTACGATCTTTCATTTAATTGTTATTACATGTTTTTATCATTTCGATATCAACGTGGAAATAATGGAGGAAAAGTAAGAATCTTTAGACGGATCAGCAATGGAATTACATAAATAAAGGAAAAAGTTATTTGCCTTTAAAGAATAGTAACAAAGCCACCACATTTTGTAAGAATGAATATATTAATTTTTTTATTTTTTATTATTCCAGACTACTGTAATGTTGTTGTTGTTTTTTACTATTATTATTATTTTTAAACTAAAAGGTTTTATTTATGTATATATTTCATGTTATTTAACTTAACATTATCTTCATGCAGGAATTATTTTACGATTAGCATGTTTAAACAAGGGATAATGAGTGTGTATCGATATTATCCCCTTACAAACTGTGAACTTTACGCTTCGAGGCGTACATAAGGGTTTTCAAACTAATCAAAGGCGCCAAGTAAATTTGAATAATAGTAGGAAGCCTTATACATAACACTAGATCTTTCTTTCCACAACCGAGCGTAGTGGATGAGCGGTAACTCTCTGGCCTCGCAATTCGAAGAACGCAGGTTGGACTAACCATGCGGCCATCTAGATTTGGGGTTTTCATGGTTTCCCGAGATCACTTCAGGCCATGGTCGAATTCCTTGTCCCCACTCCTATCCGCGTCTAATGAACTCAACGTCGACGAGTCGTAAAGCCAATTTTTTCCCCACAGGCTGACCGACCGATATTTACAACTTCTGTTCATATTTACAGAATTTATTCCGAAGATCCATCACACACAAGAATAATTACATCACTGGAAATTTTTCTGTTGACTCCACTGTTTGGTTCATAAATATTATATGCCATTTGCGTAAACGTATATAGAACAATTTAAACCTATATTAAGGCTCCGCTGAATGCCATCAAATCACTGACGATGTTAACTCCCCTCAACACCTCACTATAAACTCCCTGACTATTTTAATGAAAAGTAACTAATACTGGAATGCAGACATTATTCTGAGCCTTCAAGAACAGTAAGAATCTTGCCGACCAACAAATTGATGTTTTTTTTATTATTTCAACTATTTCTCTGGCTCACTACCTTTTACTGACCAACACCTACTCTCAAAAAAGGCATTTTACCATCGAAGTACGACATTGAATTCGAGTAAAACATCGTTTACAATACTTCTGCAGCGGCCACACACGCACTCTGATTGATAAATTACTTTAGTCCGACATCGTCCCTGCTGCCCCGATTTATACGTTTCCTCAAATTTCCCGACCTGGTGCAACTTTGCCGACGTGGTTATTGAGGGCGGTTCTTGCATTGAAGTCATCTGGTGCAATATTTCCTCCTAACTATTACCTTGCATCACGCTCTAATGTTCATAAAACTACTCTTATTGGTAGTATATACTAGAAATCCAGTGTTGGGAACCCTACAGTACCACTGACAGACTAACTGTTGCAGCGGAAATGTTAAGAACAAATATGGTAACAGACAATGTCACTGTACAACTATGGCGTCATACAGAGTAGAACTCAAGATGCCACTGAAAGATTTCTTTCTTATATTTAAGGAATTTATGATCTACTGATGTTGTAAGGAGTAGCTGCTGTACGTTGGTCGACTATTTCAAGCAAAATGCGGAATCTCGAAGGCCGCTCACTAGTGTATTTTTGCGGTTGAGAATATAACTCTGAAAAACACAGTTTGATTTTATTGGTTTATCTTAATCAGATTTTGTTAAACATCCTTGAATTTTTGTTGTTGTTTGGACGTCTAGAAATCGTCAGCAATTGAATGACTGAACTGCATTTTGAGTTTTAGACGGGCTACTTGCGATACCTGTCGAGATGTGCATATGGCTGACCAAATGGGCCCGACGCGAATAGGATACAATATCACAAGCAGTTAAAGACTGTTGTTGGAATTTTGTTTATTTCTGATAAAATGTAATGAGTTACTATTAAATAAAGACACAAGAGCCATTGCAAAACAAAATTCCAACAACACTTGTGTTGGCGTCTATGTCTATAATTATAATGATCAACTCTTGGTCATCTATGACATCATCTGTCACGTTATTACGTCACTCTATGACGTCGCGCTATGCCATCACGCTTTACGCTTGAATACGCACGTTATTTAATAACATTTCTAAGCATCCGCGAATAAATTAACTGACAGAACACTGAAATAAAAGTATGTTTTGTGTTTAAATAGACATATCAATCATTAGATGCTTATATTTACGTTATATTCTTTTGACGAATAGAAGTATTCCTTAAATTGTTTTTGTCCATAGATATATAAGATAAAAACTTTAAGTTTCGACCATCAGTGTTAGCAAATGATTTTAATAGATTGTTACTTAGCATGGGTCAGAATTACAACTGGAATTTGACGTTACAGCAGGGTCACGAATAATTTAAACTGTGTGCTACTATTGAAATAATTAAATCATGCACACTGATCGTGATATGTGACGCCTGCACTACAATTAAAACAAATATTACGTTGCATAATGTAAGTTTATAAGATTTCCTTTGCTTTCCTGAGCAATATTACTGAGGATATTATTTCAGCAACATGTAACTGTGTCAGCCATTCAAACGTTGTACTATTGGTCTGAATCACGGATAACAAAAAAGAAAGATATAAAAACCCTTGAAGATTTTTGATCAAATTTGTATCGGGATGCATTGTTGACACTAAAATGCGATCCAGTACATGTATTAATATGCGTGAGATTGAAGTATTGTTCCTCTGGCGGTAAGTTTAGCGTAGTTTGAGTTTATGTTGAAATGTAACCTGGAGCCGGATGGAAACGGAAATCTTTTGCTACAACGCAAGGCACGAGGAATTACATTGAATTTTATTTTATAACAATTTTATTTAGTTAAGAAATTTCTGAGACATTAATTGTCAGAACACTGAAATAAAAGTATGTCTTTCGTTTAAATTGGCATATAAATTATCAGTTTTTTTTTACTGAAATTATTACATGGTTTTGAATGAAAGAAGTTCCAAATTAATCGCGATATATGTGTCATAAACCACAATTAAATATTGCGTGGCATAGTGTAACTTGTTAAGATTTATATTTAGCATCCTTCGTCTTAAATGGGGTCATTATTTCAGCTGTTGTATGTTGTCTCAGTCGTTAAAATATCGATCTTCATCACAGTTAATAACAAAAAAATGTGAAAGAACCAGTTAAGTTTTGAGATCAAGTTTATATCGCGATTCATGACGACACTGACATGCGATACAGGGAATGTATTAATTCGCGTGTGATTGAAGAGTTTTGCTTTTCTAGCGGCAATATTAGTGGAGATTGTGGTTAGGCTGAAATACAATCTTGACCAAGTTGACAACCGAAGCTTTTTGCTACAGCACAATGGAAAATAAATTACAATGAGCTTTATTTTATAACAATTCTATTTAGTTAAGCAACTGCAGAGAAATAAATTACCATAACACTCCGTTAAACCCGTTATTTTTGATAGTCTTTTGGGCTGGTTAAATAATAATTCTTCTTCCTCTTTACCATCTCTTCTCAACATTTTGGGGTCAGCTGTCTTCGAAGAATTTTATTCATCGTTGGTATGGTCAAATTTGGAGTTGGGGCCTTACAGCCTCATGTCCTTGATTACGCCAAGCATTTTATACGAGTGTTGGAACTTAAATAGTGGCCACTATTTATTCACAACCGATACAAAAGCGTAATATGTTTGCACCTGTTACTGTCCTTCAAAGTAGTCACTATCGTTATGTAGAACCCGTTGCCAGCGATGTGGAAGGCGTAGTATACCGTTAGCAGAGCCTGTTCTGTTGATGGTGCGAATCGAGCGGTCTACTGCCTGTCGAATCTCTGGAACAGTTCTGAAGCGAATGCCACGAAGTGGTTCCTTCATCTTCGGAATCAAATCAAAGCCACTAGGACTTAAGTCCGGGGAGTATGGTGGATGGTACAGTACTTCCCAGTCCCATCGACCGAACAGAGCAGCCACAGCTTGCGGTGTATCGTGCGAAATGATGGGTGGGTTGCGCAGAAAGTGTTGCCGCTTCTTTCGCAAAGCTGGTCGCAGGTGATGCTCCAAAAACGAACAGTAATACTGTGTATTGACGGTCTGCCGTCGAGGAACGTAATGCGTTAGAATAACACCATCACAGCAGTACACGAGAATCACCATAACTTTCACCATACTGGGGCTCTGATGCACTTTCGACTGTCGCGGTGACCCATAATGACGCCATTAGTTGGATTGGCGTTTCTTTTTTGGCTCCTACGATGTAGCCCATGTTTCATCCAGTGTTACGATACGGCGTAAGAAAGCCTCTCCTTCGCGCTCATAGCGCTCCAAATGCGTCTGACCATCGTCGTAACGCATCCATTTCTGCATTTCCGTCAATTCATGCGGAACCCATCGTGATGCAATTTTTCGCATGCCCAGGCCTTCCTTCAGGATGCGAAGCACAGTCGTATGCGCTAATCCGGTTTCGTAGGCGAGTTCACAAATTGTCAGACGTCGATCACTGTCCACCAACACGGCAACAGTATGCACTTCTTCTTCAGACACGCTAGGACTACCTACCCGATGCATGTCTGCCACAGTTTTCCGACATTTGTTGAAGGCTTTTACGCAACGTGCCACTGTTCTGTACGGCAATGCCGATTACCCGCACGCCTCTTGAAGACCTTGATGAGACTGTCGTGCTGTACGACCTCTGACACATTCAACCTTGATCCAACTCCGTTGTTCCTGTTTTAAAAACATAGTGACACCGTTACATTAGACCGCTCGCTCACAAGTGACTGCGATTCCCTCGATTGTGCGCACGCCGGGGACATGGGACGGGCGAGTCAATTTGCTCGGAGGTAAGGTAGGTATGTCAACAGCGTGTGCTATCAGCGAGAATAGTAGATTCCATTGCATAGTGTCTCCACAGCAGTGTTGCCACTATTTATGTTCCGTTCCTCGTATATACTGGCAGCTCGTAGTAAGTACTAATGGGAAATGTAAGTTGTTGCCATATGTCTGTGAAACTTGTAACAATACTCGGCGTGTGATAAAAGTATGTTTTGTTTGTAAAATGTGTAGTTTATGATAAGGAGATTGGGAACGGCGTAAGAACCACAGTCAGATCGGCCGGTACGCTGTGGCCTAGTATCGTGGCCGTTCCGTTATACCACATCGTTCCAATGTGTGACTCCTCAGTGTACCGATCTACTCTGGCTGGTCTTCTTAAATACTAATTCCTTGATTTAAATTATATTCAACCCTTTTATTAAGTACAAGAAATGTTACTGATTGATTTCATACCATTCTTATTTAGGCTAAGGGAGAGGGCCTTTTTAATTGTTTTTTGGAATCCCCAGGGCTACGCGCAAGTATTTGACTATTCTTCCAGTAGCAGTCTTAGATTATTGATGCAGTGCGAGTGACAATTTATCCTTCGATACGATGGCTCAAAAATCTGAAAATATTTTGATTAATTTTGTATCATCTGCGGGAGCCACTTGTACCTAACCTCGTGTTTCTATAATATTTTTTATTTTTTTATTTTCTAAAGTCAGTTCGTCATTACTGAGCATGTGTTGTGATGATTAAGTGACCCCAAAACACTGTTAGTGTGCCTACTTCAAATAGAACTTGCAATCACGCATTATTCAAAGTATGATGTTTTTTGTGCTATTTGAGGTTAACAGGTAGTAACTTTGTACATTCATTAAACTGTCATTATTGGAACTTTACTTAAACCTGTGCTTATTTTGGGAACTACCTCCCATATGGTAAAATTTGAGGTGTAAGATTTAATAAGATTAGTTCACTGGCGACCGGGTCATTTACTTTGAACTCTTTACTGAACCCTTAACTGAACTCAACCTGGGAATATTCATGCACATTAGGCTTATAAATTGTATTAGGTAGCTTCATTAGGCACAGCAGACAGAGCGAAAGCGCCAAATGATCACTGGCGGAATCCCATAAAACTGTATGATCTGCTATTTGTTTCAAATTACGGATTACACTATGCACTTTATTTATAGTATTTTTTAAAAAATGTAGTCTTATATTTGCCAATATGGAAAATATTCAGCCAAATGCTGACTGAGGAAGACAAGGCGCTTTCTAGATTTGGTAGCTGTAGAGCAACGTTTTCGTGGACCACCTCTGATCAGCAAAGATATGAGTGGTGATCCGCAGGAATAGTATTAAGAATTTAACTGTAACGCAATTAAAATATTACAACAAAGAAACAGTAAACATTGCTCACTTAAAATGGATATCGTACTAGTACTGTATAATACGACAAAACGGATTAAGTTATAATCCAAACTTTCTAAAAGCAATGGTATTTCTAGGAAATGAAATCATTTCGTTGTTACTATAATAATCTATTAACGACATACCTTTCCTTTGGTACCCAGGAAAGGGTTAAGTTAATGGCAGTTTCATTAGGATCATAATGTAGGTGTAGGTCTTAAGGGACCGCTATAAGTGTTGATAACAATTGTTTGGTTTGGTTAGTAATATACAGATAGGTAAATATTAAATTATTTTACCGGTCCTTGGATCCAAAAAGGTTGAGAAACGCTGCTGTAGAAGGTAGCATTTCTCGGCATTCTACTGAAACAAATACTTCTGAATTTGCAATAAGTAACTGTTCTCCGATATGTCACTTGCCATAACTAACGCATCTCTGCGGCCGTTACAAACCTTAAACCATCTTAAATTACGGCCAAGTAATCTGTAGAAGGTTGTTACTTTAGTGCTCACACATGCATCGCTGTGACGAAACTTAAATCGCAGCCACAAAAAATTCTGGAGGATTCGATACCCGACTGGTGAGTGTCTTAAACTATAACCTTGCTTGGAGCTGGTACCTATCTTCAAAGTCTCTGCAGTTTTGAGGATATTTTACAGTAGCTTACAGATTGAAACAAATGAGAATGTAAAGGTAAACGCGTATAGCATTGTTGGCCGGGAGATCCTGAAGGATTGTTCGGCCGCCGCGTGACAGAGTTTTGATTAGCCACGCATGCACCTCTGTCATGGCTGCCCTACCCTGATAATCCTACCGGGGAAAGGGGACCTCCAGCTTTACCACTTAGCGTACTTCACACGAACAAAGCAAAGCTCTGCCAGAGGTAAGGATCAGTTTTAAGGACAGTAAAAATTCCAGCCGAGACCGTAACCAACTAAAACAAGGAAGATTCGATTATAGATAATTTCCACTTTTTTCAGCAATTAGTGACTTTCTGAAAGTCCAGGCAGGTTGTGGTGAAGGTTGTTGTCCAAAGAAATTTCCTTCAAACTTCATACGTCTCCGTCAGTTTTCTTGCGGTATGTCTTCTCTGGTGCTGCTTTTTTTTATTATTATTATTGTTCAAATATGGAGAGTGGTCTTCTGTGGCGTACGTGCCCAGTGGTGCTATCAGTGGGTTCTGCAATCTTTGGGCTGTTCTATAGAAGGTTGTGGCCAGCTGTCGTATCCTATCTCGCAGTAGTGGTATTCCTGCGTGCAGATCTTCAACTGGAAATCGTTTTGTTACATGGAGAGCTCTTCGAAGGGCTCTATTCTGCAAAGTTTTGTAGTCTTGCGATGTTTGTCTTAGCCGCGTTCCCCACGGCACGCGTACTCAGCAGTGGACGTACCAGACTGCAGTAAATAGTTACTCCTGTTGTCGCAGCTAGTGAACTAGTCATGTTAATTAGTAACCTGATTAGGACTTTCTTCCGTAGGTCCTCAATATGTCTCTTCCAGGTTAGCCGTCTGTCCAACGTCACTCATAGATATTTAACTGTGGAGTCCCACGGAATGTCTTTACCGAAGAGGCGCAATTTTGGTGCAGGTGTTTCACGCTCTCGGCGTTTGCCGAGTTTCCGGGATAGCATCACAGCTTGGGTTTTCATAGTGTTGATGGTGATACGCCAGTTTCTTGCCCATTGCTCAGTCTCTTGCAGTACTTCTTGCAGCTTTCTTGTTGCTACTGACCTGTTCTGGTGATGGGCGAAGAATGCCGTATCGCCGGCATACAGAGCAGTGTGTACGCTGGCTGGTGCTGGAATGTCCGCTATGTACAAGCTGTACAATACAGGTCCCAGCACCGAACCTTGTGGAACTCCGGCATGTATTCGGCGGCGAGAAGATAGGGCGTTGCCGACTTGTACGCAAAAAGTTCTATCAACCAGATAGCTTCGAATTATCTTCAACATCTGGCTGGGAATCCCATTATGATACAACTTTAGTAGAAGACCGTTGTGCCATTCAGAGTCGAAGGCTCTTGCAACATCCAAGAGAACTACTGGACAGTATTCTTTCCTGTTAAAGGAGGCAGTAACAGTTTCTACCACACGCATTATCTGCTGTGTGGCAGAGTGACCTCTTCTGAAGTCAGCTGGAAATGTGGTATGAATCAATTTCTCTGATGTAGGTTTCAAGCCTCTGTAATAGCAGCCTCTCAAATACATTGCTAAGTGAGGGTAGTAGACTGATTGGCCTATAATGTTGCGGGAATATTATATCTTTTCCCGGCTTCCTTACTGCAACAACAATGGCGTGTTTCCAGCTTCGTGGGTAGCGTTGGCTTCTTATGATGTCATTGAAGATGATGGTGAGGTGTGTGACGGCTATCCACGGGAGATTGCAGAGCAGCTGGTTGCACACCTTATTATGTCCAGGGGCTTTACTTCGATGTAGCTGTTTAATCACCTGATGCACCTCCTCTTCCGTAATTCACTTATGTTATACCCATCGCCATCTGCCTCCATGAATCTCGCAAGTCTGCTGCGAGTTTCAGTGACGTGGTCTTCGTCTTCTATTTCCGCTGGCTGGAATTGTTTTTCAAAGTGATCGGCAAGGGCGTTTGCCTTACTTTCCGGATCAAAGACGAGGCCTCTCTCTCCATGAAGAGGTGGATGCCTAGCTCGTCTCTTGGTGAATTACGAGTCTCTCTCCAGAGGGTGCCATCTTCAGTCCTTAACATGGATAGTCGAGAGGACCACTCCCGATTTCTATGTTCCGTCAAATCTGCCTTTATTTCACGCTGTAGCCTATTTAGCAGTCGCCTGGTCTCTGCATTTCTTGTGAGTTTCCATTCTTTAGCAGCTCGATTTTATGTATAATCTGGGCTAGGAGATTGGGAGGTAGCTGTTTTGAATCCTGGACTCTCGGACTAGGCGGTGTGGCAGCTTTGGAAGTGCTTGAGCTCATGGTCTGGAGTTCTGTTGCCTATTAGGAGTTGCTTTTCGACTTCTTCAGTGATTTTGTCACGGTACTGATCCCAGTTCGATTTTCTGTAATTATGTGTCTCTAGCTCTTCAGGTTTCCAGGAGCCCATATTCTACTTCAAGCATCACGGAGTAATGATCCGAAGACATTCTGTTAAGCGTGTTTGCTGTCACAATACCAGTAAACCCTTTCGTGAAGGCAATGTTCAAGACATCTGCTCTGTTGCCATTCCACGGATGGTGAGTGGGCTCTTCAGGGCCCCAAACCTGTAGGTTATGTCTAAGAGCCAAACGATGCAGTTTTTTCCCAGCTTGGTTTGCTATACGGGAGTTCCAGTCTGGGTGCTTCGCGTTGAAATCCCCTCCAACAAGAAGTTTCCCTCGAATGTTGGCGAGCCCGACTATGTCGTTCTCTATCAGTAATCTCCTCGGTGGACGGTATGCAGGGACAATTGTAAGTGGCCCTGATATTGTTGTCACCCATATGGCAGTAGCTTCAAGTTGTTCAGTTGGCGGCAGCTTGATGTATATAGCAGCTCCTCCTCCGGCTGTCAGTCTGTCTGTACGGTAGCTGCAGTAATTTGGCAGCTCTCAGTCCAGGTTTAATATTCGTTTCTGTTACTAGACAAATATCGACGTCTTCTTCTCTCAGGAATTGCCTGAACTCAATCATCTGGGAATGAATTCCGTTGGCATTCCAAACACAGAAGAAGAGTCCTTCTATATGTCTTCTATCCATAATGTGGTGGTGAGGATAAGACTTCTTTAGGCTAGGGATCTTATGTCGGTTGACAACTGCTAAAAGTAGGTCATTAACGTTGTCATCATATTGATGAGAGCACCAACAACATCCATGAGTCTATCTATGGAAGTTCCCGACGTGGTTTCTCTGAACTGATTGTTTTGCATTGTATTTGAAGTCTGTGCAGCTGGACACTGTGGTCCTGAATTAATTATTTCGTTTGACGAATTTCCTCTGACAATGTCTGAGAATTCCCGGCTTCTCTGCGAACCATGTTGGTTCCACGGTGCATAATTGTTTTCGTTATTCTTCTGATTACTAGCTTTTGGTTTCTTCAGAGGTGGAAACTGATACTTTTAAAAGTTTGTGTCCACACAATTCTTGTTCACCTGTTGCGCTTTCTTGAGAACATTTGCTTTCGGTTCGGTCATAGCAGGTCCATTGTCTTGAGAGTGTTTTGACTTATTTTTATCTTCACGTTTTATGCGGGTAGCTTCAGACTGTGCCATTGCGATTCATCGTTGGCGTTCTCGTGTGCGCTTGAAGGATGGGCAGCCTCTGTAGCTCTCCACGTGATGACCTTCACAGTTGGTGCATTTTGCTGGGGATTGTCCTTCCTGCAGCGTACACTCTCTGGAGAGGTGTGATCCTGCACACTTAACGTAGACTGGCTACATTTGGCAATGCCTCGCCACGTGGCCAAGAGCCTGGCAGTTGTAACACTGCGTCGGCCCTCCAGCCGAACGCAGTTTTTTCAACAGTCACTCTCAGGGACATAATGTTGTCCAGCTCAAAAAATTTTCTGTTTTGTGGCCTGTCGGGCAATACTGCTAGGAACAGAGGCATGAGATCTGAACTGCCTGGTCGTTTTAGCTGAGTCACCGAGCGTACTTCGAAGCCTTTATCTACTAGCTCTTCCTTGATGTCTGAGGCCGGCATACCTAGTGGGATTCCTCGTAGGACCGACCACCTTCAGCGGCTTTTCTGCAGCTGAGGGGAAAGTGTAGTAAGGAATACCCCCTCTATGCAACTCTGCAGTGACTGCTAGGTAATCCTCAATAGAGTTTAGATTGAGTTTTATCTTATCCCCTCCTACTGATTTGGCTCGAAATGGGCGCCCTTCCAGTAATGTCTTCACCATCTCATACAGCTCTTTGTAATTGTTGGGAAATTGTATCACTATTGGTGGTAGTTGCAGCCTCTGCCCGTTCTGTTACTGCTGCTGTTGGTCCGTTTCCACTAGCGGATTGAATGGATTTGATACCTCCATTTCGTTATTACTTGGTCCTAGCCCCGCATGGGTAGAGTGAAAAGTCCTGCGAGCTGGCGAGAATTCATCCTCTTGTTGCATCTGTACTTTGTTATATACATCAGCATTTGCTGATGCTTGCATCGCGGATGCATTAGTGAACATATTGTTATCATATACTATTGCCTTACGCGAAGAAGAAGCTGAAGTCTTCATTTTCTTCGAGGCAAGTTCTGATTTCTTCTTTTTAGCGATTCCACACGGAACCGCAGGGACAGTGTCCTTGGGAACCTCTTTTTATTTCCCTTCCTGAGAAGACGTTGTCCTTCGGCGCAGTGACCGAGTGCATTTTGTATAAGGATTTGATTGTACATACCTATATATTGTTGCGCAGCGCTGTGCTGCACTGAAAGATGGTCCGTAGAATTTCCAGAAACAGCGTCCATCTTCACCTCAGAGGATGTCATCAAGTAGGTGTTTGAGTTTTCGAAATTATCAAAACTGTTTAAATGGGCTGCATTATCTTTCTGGTTTGTTGATAGATGTCCTTTCTTAGGCTGGGCATTCATCTGTTCGTTCATAGTCGTCACATTTGTTTCCATTTCCCACCAACTTGGCTGGGTCATCGTAGGCTCTCCTGCGGTTTGGGGAAGTTGATTTTTGCTGATCTTCTGGTGGGGTGTGAGTTGCTTCCATTTCTACGTTGTAACTGTCACCACGCACGCGAATAACAGTGACAACTGCAGCAAGCCTAGACGTCATTTTCGTTGCCGATGTCGTTGACACGGACGGCACGGAACGGTGCGTCGCGGAGGCCGACGATTGCGAACGCGACGGCAGACGCGGCTCGGCGTTGCTGCCCGTGCAGCACGACGCGTTTTTCGGCTTCGTCGTAAAAACACGATAGAAATCACTCGAATAGAATCACAGGCTAGTTATTTATCTACGAAAAGAATGACCGATATGCGAAATTGTATGTCACGCACTCAAAAATAGTCACAAGTCAACAATAAAAACACACAAAAACATCAAAATTTCACGTCACAATTCGATCACATGAATCGCACAATTCATATCACTTGAAACTCTGTAAACGCGAACAGATAATTAATTTTTTGCTGATAAATTTCCAAGTTTTACCTGCTTTTATTTATATCAGAGCATAAACATTTCAAGTGCGAGAAACAGCTTACATCTGGTTTACCGCGATTCTGTCTTGCCTGTTTGAATGAACTGTATTAACGGGGAAACCAGCAATCGAATTTTCAGGGGGTTTGCGGTAATAAACAGCCAATGGTTCGATTGGTAAAATAGGGTAAGTATCAGCTTGATGTGAAGTCGGAAAGCTCAAAAATTTAAGATAAAATTTCCAGTTTCCATTTTACGTTGTCCGCGATTCACGCAAATTCTGCTGGTCGCATTTAGGTGCTTCTAATTGGAAATATTTATCACGATTTTAGAATACGAGTTGCATCGTATAATTTTTTTCTCCCTATTTTTATGCTGCTGGTGATATGTTAACTGAGACATAATCAGTTTAAGAGAAATGTCTGTACTCCAACATTACAGGTTCTGTACTAAATTAACTAAATTCTATATACAGCTGGATTTAATCTAGAAGGAATCTGAACATAACTTTCTAAATGCAGTGTTGTTGTATGCCATTTTTCCTCAGTTGCTCAGTAAATTAAATGATAAAATAACGCCAATGCAACTGTTTTTGTAGCTTTAATGCCGTACGCGTTTCGCCTCTCATCGAGGCATCATCAGTGGCGAATCTATTTTAAAATTTTATATTTAGTTTACAAACTTACTATATGATGTTCTTCTATATTGGTACAAGTATCCCGACTGCTTTAATTCGATCCTTAATTTTATAAATACGTTTATTCCCTAGATTCAGGGGTCTATCACCGCGTTTGGCACCTCCATGCCATTTTCATGGACTGTGGAAAATGTCAAGGATTCAGAAGTGTGCCGTTGGCCACTGTCAATTACTAGCTTCTACAACGAGTTATCAGGACGGCACTGACAAGTAATAACTCAGCGGTCTCAGCTACAACTAAGTGGCGAAGGCTTAACTGCACCTTGTGTTCTTAATCGCTGTGCCAATTTTGTGGTTTTCGAGGTAAATGTCTGGATGGTTCTCCCAAAACGCTATGTCTGAATCCCATCTTCTTCTTTGCTTACTTACCCGCCCCAGTTCACAATGAACTCAACGTCGACTAGCCATAGAGCCTCAGGAAAAAAAAAAAAAAATTCTTAGCTCAGATGAAACACTTAAGTAATTTTACATTTCATTTCTCTTAATGTTATCGAGCAGATTATTCATTCTAGTTATGTAACTACAGGTAATTGTAAAATAAATTCAATGTCATAGACATTGATATTTTCTTATTTGTTTTAATGTATGAATGTAAATTTAATCTCCTACAGATTTAATTGATATTTTTCAAACGAACTCTTTGCTACTTCATTGTTCACCCATTAAGTATTTTCTGATTAACTGGCTAAACAGTAAATTCTTTTTACCATGCAAAGGTAAATGTCTAGCGATCTTGAAAGATTTAAAGTGATGGTGCCTGAGCTTAATATGATTTGTAGTTTCATTCATCAATAACAGCCACACAAATACACTTGCACGGGAAGTTCTGTCAAATAAAACTGTTGAACACTCATTGACATCATCACAGAGTTGTGTGTTTTGAATTGCAAGACGATAAATCTGCATAGCAAAATCAAGGATTATCGTGTTTTTACAACTAAATATCAAATTTTGAATGCAAAATTAGGCAGTATAACGTTTTCAGTCATAAAAATGCAGGATGCAACGAAATGTGAGGCAAGTTTATGTAATGAATCTTAATTCTGTTCCTCAAAAAAGAAAATTTCTGTTTCATCCCTTGCTAGATATTTCCTCCAACCATGAATATCTACCAATAACCAATGTCGCACCAAAAAGCAATTACAAAACTACTCATATCTTATTTCTCTTTTTCGCTGTTCATGCTCACAACCAAAACTGATAAAGAGAAACAAGGATTGCATGTTTGCACCACATGATACCATGATCCGATCTGCATGAATAATATTTTACAGTATAGCTACTGATTCCGTGTTAAACCGATTTCACAGTTTTCTGTTGGAATTTTCCATCTGTAATTGATGACATCATTCATGATTCAACGCATTAGTAAAGTCCATTTTTCTGTCATATGCACGGCCTTAATCCTATTAAAATGTGCTATAGAGTTTTTCGTTTTTACTGTAAAGGGGCTACAGTACACATTTCACGCAGTACTCTAAAATGGAACTGCAAGACATTCAATAATACAATATATTCTGTCAATGGTTCGTCTTATTTTTTTAATTCGCCATATTTAATTTTTCGTTACGGTACTTTAGAGAATGGTGAATTAATTTTTTCTATACAAACAACTAGAATCGCTTTCAGAATTAGTTTTGGATGATTTCATAGTCTTTTCTGAAATTTTTTCCAAATGCCATTTGTTTTCACCGTAAACAAAATCGTAGAGATGTTGATAATTTCAACATTCTGGCTTTAAGCGATTTCTTGCTTTCTGCAGTCATCATAATTATTCTCTTGTAACGGATTTTTGATCATACAATAGTTGTCAGTAAATAAACAGTATTTGGCTTAAAAATTATAAATTCATGTGGTATTTCGTCAAACTGGCAGTTTCTGTTTGCCGCGCATTCCGCCTCCGTCGTGGTTAGACCCACAGCTTAACGATGACTCCGTGCTACAGTACTGGCGAATACGTGAATTCAATATTTGAAACCCAGACCCCGAATTTTGAAATCAAGCATCTTATCGTTTGAGCTACCAGATCACTTGATGACTGACTTGATATAATTTTAATATTCATGTTTTATTTTTTTAAATACTCAGTAAATTTTGTTTTAGGCCTTCCGCTTAAAACTTCTCATAAAATAAAAGGCTTATTATTAGGCCTATATAATTAGAGGTAAAGACTTAACCAGCTACAGACTATAATGGAGTGACATTTCTAGATGATGTATGTATCGAATGAAACTGATAATATTCTATCATGATTTCAGTATCGTCAATTACATTTTGTCTTGTACACCATAAAGGACATGACAAAGGAACAATTTTCACCGGAGTTTTTTGATGATACTTTACAATAGGTTTTTAGTATATTCATATTTTATTCAATTTTGCTAATAAATTCAGATTTATTACTTGAAATTTATTTTTCCTGAAACATTATCACTTCCAATTTTTTACTGCATTTTCTGTTTATGATTTTGCGATACGTTTATATTATAGTGTTGAACAATAAGTTATTGACCCGCCACCCGCATCACGTAAGAAGCACACTACACTTCGACCGTCATGTTCACTGCATCACCAGATAATCAGATAAATCAACACAAAATCTACATGTTTTTAAGTGGCATGTGATCTTAGAGAACGTTTAACCAATTACAACCACTAAGAATCAGCGATTGCGTTATTCACTCTTCCATCTAACCATAGTAAACGCCAGCAAGAACATTACAGTCGCCGGCGTCTGTAGCGTAGGGGCTAGAGCACTAGCTCCACTTGCCGAAGGTCGCCGGTTCGAATCCGGCCGCGGGCATGGATGTTTAAGTGTTGTGTGTCTGTGTGAATGTCCTGTCCGTCCTGTGGTGTCTATACATAGGAAGCATAAACGCACTGGATAAACTAAAAAATTCACATGAAGAGATATCATAAACACATTGAGCTGGCTGAATGGCTTAGTCGCCGAAAGCCATAAAAAAAAATCATTACAGTCAACATAACATTTAACTACGCTAAAACCAAAAAAACAACAACAACGGAGCGAGGACCGCATGCTAGCTCTTACGCCTATGACATAGACAATCTTTATTTTTTTTCTTACGGCTTTACGCCTCGTCGATGGCTAAGGTCATTAGAGGCGGGATGGGACTGGAGACTAGGAACGGGAAGGAATTTAGCCATGCCTTTTTTTTTTCTTTTTTTTTTTTTTTTTTAAAAAGGAAGCATCCCAACATTTACATGGAGTGATTTGGGGAGACCATGGAAAACCCAAATCTCGATGCCCGGACGGGGATTCGAACCCGCGTCCACCCGAATGCGAGGCCAGAACGTTATCCGTTCACCCACCACGACCGGTACAATATGCATCGGTGGCAGGCGGCAGCCAGCCACATCGATGCTGCATTCCGATTGATTGCCACACCATTCTACCGTGGTGCATAGTTGCAATCATCTTATTCCTCCAGTTGTTAAGTTGCCGAACACTGTACCTAGCAATGTTATTTCATTTGAGTGTCTTCATTAAAATTACTGCGTAGAATTAGGCTACTTGTGTGGTCTAAGAACTCTCCATCCTGAAGCCTAACTTTATAGTAAGCGTAAAGCTGTGCTCATCAAGTAGATAAATCTCTCCTGTATCTTCTCCTGTCTGCCATAGTGGGCACAATATGCCCGATACTTACAGTCGCTACGTACTTTCTAACTCACAGAACATAATAATTTCTTAGTTTTACCTATCCAATTGACTTTTTGCACCCTGCCCAGCACTATATTTCGATTTTTTTCTTTCTTTGTTTTAATGAAAAATTCCAAACACTCTCATATTGATTCATAAGGTTTTGGAATATTTTTCTGAATCTAGGGAAAATGGTCTGAAGGTATACAAATATTTCTATTTAGGAGCATGTCAATCATTTTTTAGAAGTCATCGATGACAAAAGAAGTCGAGAATGTTTTCGAATTGATACTAAGAATTCAGCAGAAAACAAATAACAGACAAATTTCTTGAAAAATTTGAAAGTTATTGAAAATTGAGGAAGGAGAGTTTAGACATAATTAGAACGGAGGCGTATACATCAACCAAGAAACAAAACTTGTGTCTGATATTGTACAGAGGAGAACGACGTTCTTTGATGACATAGAAGATGGGATACTAAAAAAAATTCTTTCAAACGGGTTTAATATAGTAAGCATATCAACCAGTGGATCAAAAGTATGCAGAGTGGAACAACGATGTTTGGAGTTAGAATGCTGCGTGACCCAAGACCTAGCGAAAATTAATACAAAAATCCTAGGATTTTCTGGTAATACAGGGAAAAAAAGTCTGTACAGAATTAGGGTTAAAGAAAAGCGGAAAATCAAGAATATTTTGAATACATGGAGAGAAAGAAGATTAAAGCTTTTGTCATTTTAGGGGGTTCTTGGTTGGGGAAATTTAAAGATGAAGTAAAAACATCAGTCAGTGCAAGAAGTAATTTTTTTTTTTAATAAAATATAATTTCTCTAGGGTGACAACCTCAACCTTACGCTTGGAACGAGATCCTAAGCATGCTTTTTCAGGGAGAAAATATCCTGTGACTCTATCGGAATCGACTGGAAAATTTTTTATTTGCTTAAACATGGCACTATTACTCGTATTAAGATTTGGAGAATAGGTTCTTGAAATGTAACGTGATGAAAATATGCTAAACGAGTGAGACATTCAGAGGAGAGAGTGTTGCTTCATTCAAAAATTCCATCCTGGGATGTGAGATCAGTAATTTGCATGGTGGACGTCCAGGAGGATGGACAAAGTATACCTGGCCTATCATGGCGAGCACCTTGTTTAGTTTATTTTCTTGTCGCATACCCGTTCTAATACGTGTAATAATGTATACGCGTTAAAGCTGTACTCATTTCTCAAGGGAAGTGTTTCGTTAGTAAACGTTTTCTCAAAACTTTAGCTCCACATATTAATGCAGTTCGTAACACATTAATACTTCAATCTCTTGCACAGCACTTATTATTAAACATTACGCACCTACTTGTTGAAATCGTAACAACCAGTTCATCCGTCTGTCTGTAATATCAGAAGAGTAATAGTCCGATGTGTAAACCTACTTTTTAACTTAAAATTTCTATTGAATTTCTCCAACTGAAATCAACAATCAAAATAAATTATTATTACAAATTATCTCTAATGTAGACCCTGCGTCGCCATTGAAGCTTCTCTGTCTTTGCGTAGCGAAAATTACATTATATCTCCCTTACTTCAACGTTAAAATTCCACAGTTAAGGCCACCGATATATAACTTTACCCTTTTTTACCGGTTGTATTTTCCAATACTGGAATATCGATATTCACACAACTTCATTTGCCGATGAAGTTTTGAGGCAACTTTTTTCATTAAATACTCAGTAATTGTTGGAAATAGCTTTAGAATTTTCTGTCAATCTGTTCTGAAGACTATCATTTTTGAACCTTCAAAAGAGAAGTGAACATTCACTGCACCATTTTCTCCTTTCTTTTCAGCAGCGTAACGAATTGAAAGTTCTCGCGATTTTAAGGAAATGTTACACATTAACGGACCGAGGGAACTACGCAGTTTACGTTGGGGGCTGAAATTCAACAGTTTCACTAACTCTAAATTCTTTGATGGTTACAACAGCTGTTGTACACACCGCCAGCGAAGTTATGATCTTAATTGCAATGACGTCTGAATGTTTAGCATTCTTCGGCTAATGTACGTCCTACAGGCCTGCTGATGATAGTTATTTCGTATGCAGCATTCTTAGCTTCCTGCAGAATTCCGTGATTCTTAGTTGCAATAGACCTGAACTTCTCTAATTTGTCTTCAACTTATCTTTTTTTCCTTACAAGCTGTTCGCAATTTCATGCCATATTTATCATGTTCACGTAAATTCTTTGCCTGTCCATACATTATGAACCTGTTTAGTTCTATTCGACCAACAATTTCATCTATTTTGATCATACTATTTCTTTTATGATTCTCCTCTACAAGACTAAAGCTTCTTTTTATCTAATCCATTTCAAATATTTACATGTCCTTTCTTGTATCTTTACAATTTTCTTTATTTATGAGATTTATGAGATGCGCGGAAAAATTCTATCAAAAGAAGGATTTTTTTTTGTATTGCTTTATTTCCTCAGCCAGATGTTCATTAATTTGAATTACTTACCTCTATTAAGCCGACAATTCTAATTGTTGTGCTAAATTATTTTCCTATATGGTTCTTTTTTTTCCCCAATATTGTTCTGATGCTGGTATCTAGTTATAGTCTGACAAACGCACGCAAGCAGTCTTATTCAGTGCGCCACACGTATTCTTGCGTGTTACCACTTTATCGGCTAAACTGCCAACTTTTCAATTAACGTCTTGTATATGTCGTTGCCCTTACCTGAGATAGTTATCCATCCCAATATTTTTATCCATCGTCCATTCTGAGAGTCTGGTATTAGAATGCATCGCCGGAAGAAAATACATCACAGATGGTAATTTCGTCTTATAGCTAATGGAACTGGCTAGCTGATGATCAGACAGTGACGAATCATACTGTCAGTGTTATTCATGGATCTTATGTGAGGATGAAGGGGGCTTACTGGAAGCTTTGGTCACTGAGATCAATCTGTTGTCAATATTTATGGATATATCAAGGTTCGTAAATTGGATTTTCTGTTGTATAGGACACAATTTTTCATTTCAGTGGAAGGCCACATATTCGGGCAGAGAAACATGGATATGAAGTGGACATTTAACGTCCCAGGCCTTACAGCCCGCTCCAGAGCATTGTAATTCTTCCAACTTATGTGTGATTTAACTTCTATTGCACTTGCATTTATTATGTACAGAGACCACTTAATTAAACGAAATGAGTTTGACTGTCTATAGAGTTAACGAATCTTCTGCAAAGCTTAAAGTCCTGAAAGGACACATACACTTCCTCAGCATACAATGAGGTACCTTTTTTAAACCTTTATAAGGTATTACATAAATAACCGTGGAAAATGTTTCATTTGTATCGCTCACACCTCGTTCTTCTTTCATTGGTGTTTATTTCTTAGACATGTGTTTTTTTACCCTGCACCATTTTTCCAACATGCTGATATATAACAAATTAATCATTTTTGTATTACGTCATCTCCCTGTTTTCAGTAGGATGACCAGTGAGATTTACACTTTATTTTTTATACCGAACAGCTTATTAACACCCGTGTTCGTCTCCTGCTGCACCGGAATCTGCCTGTTCTATTAATACCGGTGTGGTCAGGAAATCGCGCCAATGAATTTCGGTTTTTGCAGATATTGCTGTGTGTGCGTGAAATACATTATGATTACGCAGAGGTTCGGTTTCCACGTTAAACGGTTAGTCTAGCCTCAACAGAAGCGGAATGCAACACAACTTTGTTAGGAATTTACTATTAACCACCGATACATTAGGTTCAGTATTCATTTTCTGAACGTTCCGGTTTCTACGCTTAGTACTAACTCCACATTCGCCTAGAAAATCAAACATGAAGTCTAAATGAAAGGGAAGAACAGACCTCCGCGCTGTTGCTCTCTGAAACGGGGAAAGATGGATCTATTGTAGCGCTGCGCAGGACAGCAACCGTTTCTCAGAGGCAGCTGGAACTCCCACTTCTTACGGCTTCTTCCTTTCCCTAGGGAGATAATTTTACACTGATTTATAAAATTGAGACGACAGCGAGCAAAAACATGGCAGTTGTTACAAAGATGGGATATTTCTCGAAGAAAATTCTCGTCAAATGTAATGCCCAAGATTAAAGTCATAAAAAACTCTCGAACTGATGTCAGAATTTAAAAAAATAATTTTTAACTAAAACAGCACATAACAACCTATAAATCTGAATATAATAAATTCTGCTTTACTTGTATTAAACGCGTGACATTAAATTGTGAGTCAAGGAATAGGTATCTCTCGCTATAAAGTCATCTTTTCTTACTCTCAATTTTCCATTATTTTAATCGAATACTTTTATTTCAGAGAAGTGAGAACATAGCCCATCCGCATTTCCACTGCTCTCCACAAACAAACAATTTTCTCTTTTATGAACGTAAATTTTTCGGTGAGCTTAAATCATAAAACTTACCGTTTTTCGGTATTTATCATGATAGGTAGAAAACTGTTATGAACACTTAAGATATCTGGAAAGCGAATATTGCTGATTATGTTCAGTAATAAAACGAAGAATTTATACCTAAATTAATGAAGCATCAATTTATTCCATAATTTAGTTATTCCCATTCGTTTTACTGAACACAACTCCCATAAATGTATTTAATTATTTGGTATATCTATTGTTATTATTCAATTAAGTTACCATTCCATTTGATTTTGTTTCACGAAAAACAAGATATTAAAATGTACTTTAATAATGAGAAGTATACTTACAAATTATTGCCTAAGTGCAATATTTAAATAAATTCCTAAACGCAGCTATATCTCAGCTCAACACACACTTTTTAAATCTTGTTTTACAACTTATTTTTAAGGTCAGTAATTGTAGCAAACTGTGAATCTTTCTTTAAGTTATCTTGGAGAGGAATTAATTCTTTTGGAAGTATTACACTTTCAAAGTACAGTTGCACCTCTACAAACACTAACAAAAGTACATAAAATAAACCTGTGTACGACTTTTCTCTCAAGGAATGAGGAATCCCTCTATTTCCAGCTTACGGTAGTGATTTTATTTCTTTTTTCAATGGACAATCGTTCTTTTCATTACAGGCGTCATTATACAGATGCAAAATTTAAAATAACTCGAGCTACTCACCAAGCCCTAAAAATACCTGTATTTCATTGTCTCTGATGTAGGGTGTTATCATAATATTTCTTCTTCCATGTCTGACACTGTTGCTTTCTTCGATTACAATTTCTAGCTATCCGTAACTGCTAGTGGCTGATGTTTTTAGGTTCTCATATGCCTTTCCCAAATATCAGTTTCGTCTGTTGTGAAACTCCCACTTGTTACCAAAGACAGATCTAAAAGTAAAATTTTAATCCTGAGGGATGTTTAACTGAATTGTAATAGTATTGAAACAAACAATAAATGAAAAGCAGAAAAAACTAAATATCTTACAGCTGTGGGAAAAATTTAGGAGATACAACGATGTTCGCTGCTGCAGGGTGCTGTTTCTCTATGTATGTACCTGAAATATATTAATCACTAGGACTGTTGTGAACAGAAACAATACAATACCAGTCTAATTTTGGAAACAGTAAGAACAATGTAAAGAGCAGAATAGCATTAGCGAAACGAGCCTCCATGAAAGACAAAAACCTTTTAATTTCAAGCATTGATCTAAGACTCAGACGAAGTTTTTATAGCTGCATGTCGCGAGCACAGAACTTTAAACTCTAATTAGGGTGCAAAAAAAAAGGAAATAAATAAATTAAAAAATAACATTTGAAATGTTGTGCAATAGGACAATACTCAAAATTAAATGGTTGGATAAGTTACGAAATGAACTTGGTATGTATGTGATCGACGAAAGAAGACGTTTGTGGATCTTTCTCAAGAAAAAAAAGAGAAAGAATGCCAGATAGCATTTTAACACATACCGAGTTGGTTAACTTGTTAAAGAAAGAAATATCGGAGGGAAAGAAATGTAGGGGAAGGTAAAGATTAGACTGTAAGAAACATATAATTGAGGCCGTTGATAGTTAGGAAAACTGATACCATATTTGATTTCTCACCTAAGAAACAGAAAGAAATATTTCTAAACATTTTCAGCCGAAGTATTTTTATCCTGTTTACAAGTAAAAGTAGCCATGTTTTCTTATGGAAGCTTTTGCATCAAAAAACGATAAGCCAGCTGCTTTCAATACTGTACACAGTTTTGGATTACCCACCTAATTAGGAATTCTCTGATTTAATAATGTCTCTTCATTTCCCCAGGTATGGGTTGTTGCAGCTATTTATATGCAAAAATTAATAAAGTATGATTATACAGTTTTACGTTCCCATCGTTCAATGGAACAGAATAGGCGATTAATTGACTGTGGTTCGTAGGAAGGAGTATTTATAAAAGTGTCAATGGAATCTTAATTGTTTCATTTCATCCTATTGTCTTCTGTAAAAGGAGGAAAAGATGTGTTGAGAATCATGCTTCAGAAAAAGAATTGCTTTGTCTGGCTTGCAGGATGCATCTCTCAGAACTGTTTATCAAATTTAATTATTTAATTTAATTTAATTGCAATGGAGCACAGGCTCCGGTGGCAATTTCCCTACACACCCATCTTCCCCCTATCCTGCACCTACCTACATTTGCCCTCTACAAATTTTATCTTTAAATTCTTTCAAAGTTTTCGGTAAATTATTCATAATTTCTCTTGGTAACTCATTCCAATCCCTGACACCCTTACCTAAAAAAGCTTTTAATACCTATTGCAATATCTTTCCATGCCTCATCGCCAGTATATGCCCTGTACACTCCCATGACCCTCCTCCTGTCTTGCAATGAATCCCATTCCAGCTCCTTAAGTGATCCAATGTGCTGCCCTTTTAATATTGCAGGCTATTTCTATTATAAAGTTACTCTGAAATTTGGCGCACTAACATTATGGAAGCTTTTTATTTAGTATTTAGGATATGATTAACTTATGTACTGTGAGATGGTTATTTCTCTCATTGTAATTTTGCACTTTCTTATAAGGTAGGTCAAAAAAATATCTTGAATGTAGTTTATCAAGTACATAGAGCATAACAGAATCTTTTACCCATAATTTTTCAATGTCTATGGAACGGTGTCGTTTGGAGGCTCTTTCGGTTTTGTCACAAGGTATTAGTATCGCCATGAGTATTTGAATATTTTTTCATTTTGTGGATTGCAAACCTGTCACTCCAAACAGGTGGTGTGTCCCCGGAGAGTGGAGTTGGTAGTTACTTCATGTGCTGACTCGGACAGCGGTTATCTCCGTGAGTTTGTCTACAGTAGCGTAACTTGCTGTTCCGTCGTGCTCGTGGTCCCACCCTCATTAACAACGCTCCCCGAACAGGTAGCTGAACATTGCCGGGGCGACAGGAGGGCAATGCTCGCAACGGGTCCTGCATGTATAATTAAACCCACCGTCGCCAGCTCCGTGGGGATCCTCTGTGTTTCCTCTTGTGAATACTCGTGTAACACAACGGGTCCTCTATGAAGCGTACGCAGGGGAAGAAAAAATTCCCGCAGAAGTTCTACTTTAAACTGTTTCCTCTTCTTTCATTTTGTTTAAGATTTATAAATCACATTAAACTTCAGATATAGGAAGTTCACGGGTAAAATACGAGGAAAAATTAAGCCCTTCCTTAATTTCGCTATAATAATTATCTCATATTTTCCCTCTACGTTTCCTTGCTGCTGCAGCTTGAAGTGTGCTCTTCATGGGGAAGTAACTGAAGTGCGCAGTTTAATTAATACCATTAATTTACAAAGTAAATTTCAAATTTTAACTATTTCCCTATGGGAGGTAAGCGACTTTCTGATTCGACAGTTCTTGTCAACAAAATAACAATTAGTTAAGAATCACAATTCATGGCCAAGTCCAATGGCATATTATTAGACTGGATAGAATACAATGAAAACTAGGTTTAAAATAAAATTGGATTATTTCATTATATAATTTTATTCAAAAATATCAAGAACTCATCGGTTTTTTTTTTAATCAGTGTTACAATACAATTCATTGATCGAACAGTTTCGAAGTGAAGGAAGATTTTTAAGTCTCACAGTGTTTATCAGAGCGATCTTCTATGCAAAACTCTCTCTTCCATCTTGTCCAGGCCCCAGGTGGGACCAGTGAGTGACCCGCCCTCCAGATGACTCCACGGTCGCAGCACGCTATGGGCAAGTAGATTTCTGCAGAGAAACGACGTTGACGTGCTGCCAGCTAACACGACAGTATTTTCTCCCTGGCTTGTTACCGTCGTTGAAACCCTTTTGCTCCCATTTTTGGGCTGCTCCGAGATACACCTGCCTATTGGAGCAATGCACGCAGCGCTGTCGTTACCGTATTGGTTTTTCTCAGGTGAACAGTAGATAACATTACTAACAGGTTCCAGGATTCTATTGAATCCTATTCTGGCAACCGCTCAAACATTATTTTTCTGGAAATCGCATATGGTATTTTCGCTTTCGATGACTCCCACCATCATCACAAGAAATGCCTGGCGTCATAGTTCCAATAAAGTACTTGGTAGTTTTGCCAGTGCGCTCAGTTTTCTAGCTTTTAGGTAAACTGTTATGAGGAGTATTAAGCTCTCCGTCCGAACATTCAGCATATAGGTATGGCACCAGCCCTCGTTGCTATCAATAGCCGTCGGCATTCTGTACAAGCTCTACTTGAGAATATATAACAAGCTGAATACACTGATCATTTGGAAAATCTTAATAAACTTAGTAAAAAACTTAATCGGTGGAAGGAAAAAACCTAAGAAACTGGCTGCACATTAGAAACCACAACGCTAAGGAATTGAAACTATAAGGTAAAAAGTATCTAGGTTTCCAAAACAGGGTTGTAAATTAAATGAAATCATCACAAGCTCTAGCAGTACATTCAGCTACATGCTATATCCCATCCAGCTTCCATGTTACATAAAAGCTACGAGGATACTTAGAGCTGCTTGCGAGGCATGTTCTTGCTGTGATACTTGTCAAAATTTAAGTTTTCAGTTTTAATACTTTTATCTATTTACGAAACGTTCTTGAGATATTTTAATCTCAGAAAAAAAGAGAGATTAAAAGCGTGATCTGCATATCGATTTAGCTTCTCAGTCCATCCCAGGTTCACTGGAAGATTTTTCTAATGCGTTTAGAGCTGCTACCGATCGGATAATTTGAACTTACAATTTTAAATTTATATATCAGGTGCCTTGTTGATTGATTTATGACGACATATTGTTATTTATTCTCTAGTATTGCATATATTGTGGACTTGTCCATAAGCTGAATAAATGAAGTAGCTCCTACTTTGCTTTCAATCTCCATCGTAATACCATTTCTTTATATTCCACCTGGTTCTTGTATTGTTCATTTAAACTCAGCATTTCATCTGGTTTGTGGTATTCAATTTACACTACCAAATCATCATACCATACACCTCCCAATTCTCCAAGACCATCCACTTCCATTTGCTTACTTATATTCACATTCCTTGCTTAATCTATTCTTGTTTAGGCTATTTCTAATTTCTGGAGTCTTATCCCTCCAGCCTGCAACGAACCATGCTGGTTCTACGTTGCAATCAATTCCTCTGTTGCGCATAATGTTATAGTAATACTAGCTATAACTAAGATAGTATGTGCACCAACTTTACACTATTATCAATGAGATTGTTATTATTTTTTATAGGATTAAAAATTAGATTTGTTTAGCCATTCGTTATGTTATGTTAAACACTCGTCACCTCGTCACCAACTTCATGAAGAATGATGGGATGTCGATCTGAACGGAAGAGCCTAATACATTTTACCCACACTTACATAAGAATATCAGTCAGCAAATTTCAATGCTTCTGAATTTTACTTTTTTCCCTGATAGTTGCGGTTTTCTGAATCTGTGGTAGTTAACCACGAATCTATTTTTATAAAGACAATTCTTGAATTTTTATCGATAACTCTGGTTCCTGTGTTATGAAAATTAGTAATTGGAAGTTTCCTAAACAGAAAAAAATGGAAGTTCAGCGTTTAGTGAATAACACTAAGTAAAATTACAGTTTTTTCAAGAATTTGACCATTCAATGAAAAATTGTTTTCAGATCCTGATTTAACAGAATTGTTCTCTTTCAGAATAATTCCATTTTTGGATATGTTGTACACACTAAAACTGTTTTAATCTCATTACAGGGAAATGACGTGTTGTTACATGGAACAGATGCGAATTAAAAATCCGATTAACGTTATAAGGTGATACTATCAAGATATCTATGTTCAAGAGATAAACTGAGGAATTAAAGTTGTTGGAATTTTACGGAATAAAAATTCCTTATTAGCGTTAGCAAAAATGAATGTGCACTGCAACTCTTTTCTGAAAGTGGTGAAACAGTTATTTTAGAAAATTGTATCGAGAAAATCGCTACTAATTATTCTCAGTCATTGAATAACTCGTTTATTACTTCATGACGTTAGAGCTAATATGTATATATATACATATATATATAAATGAACAAATATAGACGCATCAAAATGGCTGCTACAGTCCTTAAGCCTACGCTCGGCTTGCAGATATCTGAAAGGAAAGAGAAGGAAACCCAT
This sequence comes from Vandiemenella viatica, assembly GCA_031002005.1. Classification (NCBI taxonomy): domain Eukaryota; kingdom Metazoa; phylum Arthropoda; class Insecta; order Orthoptera; family Morabidae; genus Vandiemenella; species Vandiemenella viatica. The sequence continues at coordinate 330,149,532 of JARYHS010008074.1, read as the reverse complement.
TTGCGAGATCGAGAAGTTATATCGAGAAATATCAAAGGCCTAACGTATCTGACACAAATAAGGCAGCGGAGAAACTCCCTTGGAGAAAAGAAAGCAGATAAAAGGCTTTCACCACTTGCGGGAAATCTGTTGCCGCCACAGTAAACAAGTTAGCTTTCTGGAGGAAAGTTGCTGCGGGATCGGAATTCCAGAAGACTTTTCGAACCATTTGGGGAGCCAGACCTAAAGAACCATTCACACATTTTCCTATTTTCTTACATGAAATATATAAGCGCTCCTGCAAACATCAGTAAACATCAAGAGAGCTTTAGCGGGCTGTGGCAGTCCCATATAAAGTGTTCTGCCTGTATGTCGAATAAAGACAGAATTTTCCCGTGAATTAGGGAACTCATGTTTCTGTCTGCTTACATGTTTTGTTAGGCATCTGGTGCAAAACTAAGTACTTTTATCGGATGAATAAATCTAAAGTATATCTTTTATTAATGGCACACAAACTGTAATAGCTTGTTGTGTTAATTGTTAATGAAGAGACAATATTGGCTGAATGTCAGCGAAAAGGAACCTACAGCATTTCAGATTAGTAATCTGTATTATATAACTGGTTTCAGTCAACACAGATTTGATATTAAAGTGGCGTATCTCGGTGTACAAGTATGTGTGACAAGGTTTACTAGCCGCCAAATACAATATATTCGGAGTCGTCCGTAGCTGTCAACAGTCGACGCATTAGGTTAGCGAGCGTAACTAACACAAATTGAGAGCGAACTGGTTTCCAAATAGCAGATGTATGCACATGGGATGGCGACATGGCATGCAGAGACAATTCGATCTCCTATCAGTCGGTTAGCTGCATATAAATAGAGAGATGAGTCAAATAGGAAGGATGTATCCCACAACACGTTAATACCGACGATCTTTGTCTGTTTGGTCTCTATCGCAAAGTAACAATTTCATTAAGAGTATACCATACTTGATATAAAATAAAATCGCCGAAAAAAAGCAGGTTTAAGATAAGAATGTTTACTTTAATATGCCTTTTGCCTTCGTCGCATGGGGCATCATTAGTGCTTATACGAGTTATGAATAAAACTGCTACATTATAGAACTGCAACAAAGCAGATAAGAAATAGGGAAATCCCTTCCACATTGTAGATGCATTTTAAATCCTATTTTTTCATTAAAAAGTACTGAGAACGGGCTCCGTTAGGTCTGTGTGTTACGGTAAGCCAAAAGATTTTACGATTCTTTTTTTTCAGTTCTGGGGCTTTCCCGCCGACTATGGTCACCCGAAGTAGTGCAGAACCACGATTCATCGTTTGACACTATGCGACGCCATTCTTCTGTGAAACGCAGTTCTGTAAGTGCTCGGACGAACATCGTTGGGCGGTATGGCGGTGACATTTGGAGAGGTCCCATTCTTCCAATGTTTTGGAGAGGCACAACTGTGTTACTACTGGCGTCATGGTGTGTGGAGCCATCGGGTATAACTTGATTAATGGCTGGTTGCGATTGAGGGAACTCTAACGGCACACGGTATGTCACGGACAGCCTGCATCCTCATCTGTTACCTCTCATTCAATAGTATCGTGGTGCCATTTTTCAACTGGACAATACTCATCCACACACGGAAGGTCCCCTCTTTTAACTATCGGCACAATGTTGAGGTAGTCCTGACGCCATCAAGATCCCCAGATCTGTCTCCGATAGAATATGTGTGCGACCATCTCCGACGTCAACTCCGCCCTAGTTCCAGTATCCAGTACATCAAGAACCAGTTACAACAGTTGTGGGTCAGCTTGCCTCAGGAGAGGATACAGCGGCTTTATTACATCTTTCCCAACCGAATCATTGCATGCATCCAGGCTAGAGGTGGTGCAACGTGATACTGATAAGGGGGCTCATACTGCCAAGTTCTTTGTAAATTTGACTCTGTCTTGTAATCACTGATATAACATCACAGTCCTTCTGAACACGTTTCATTTAGTTTCATCCTAGACTTCTTCACATTTTTTTTTGTCGTTAGCTAGTGTAAAATGTTAAGTAAGAAACAAAATTTATTGTTTCATAGGGTATTTGGCTAAATATATATATATTCACGTTAGCACTTGCAGTAATAGCTCAAAATAGTACACGTCCCATTTTTTTTCCTTTCAACCATTCTTTGTTTAACTCCGTTCACCCCGTTTTCCTCCGTTGCGTAGTTTCTTAGTTCTAGACATTTCAAGCTGGATAGTTTTGATGTAGCTTGTAATTCTGGGATACTAGCCACTACCGACCGGGGAAGAAATATTCAGCTCAAAACAAAGCCCGTCCGACAACAACAAGGAACTTAAAGCTTTAAAGCGGTTTGCTGTTAAACTTTGCTGTTTCTTCTTTCTCGTGGAGAGAAATGACCCTTGATTTAACTAACAGCATATGACGTGGAGGTGAGGATTAGATTCTTAGGCCAACTAATCGCAACCTAAATTAAGTCGAGTCACTAAAACGCTTCATTTGCGGCAGACAAATTATCAAATGCAAAAAAATTGAACACCGAAAATCATAATGCCAAATATTCGTTTTTTAAAATTGTTATGAGAATGTCATATTAGATATGATTGATTCTTGATTGAAAACCTAAGATCCCCAAATTTTATATGATTTTAAGTCACCTAATATTGTGTACGTTTTAATGTGAATTACGTTAGGCAAGTTCTTCTTAATGCTGGCATAACGTTACGTCATATTTTGTCGGTAATCTGAACTCGTTAGATAATTCACGATAGCAGAAAGGACCAACGAGATTGTCGTTAGCAGATACTAATTAACAACATATACAAGAAGGATATAAATGGTGTATACGTCCGTGAAATACTTTTTCACTTCCTTCAATCATCTTTTCTTTAGTTGTACCCTCCACTAAGAAATTAACAAATTTCAAAGTGTGTTCCACTGGACTGATTACTTTTCTTAATAAACTCTCACACCACAATTATTAGCAACAGTCAAAAACTTCTCTTCTACTTCTTTTTCAGAAAGTATTATTTTTTGTTTTATCTATTTACTGATTTTTCAGCATGCTTAAAGGAGTTGAGTCAAACAGAACAAATTTTTGCGCACATAAATGTAGTATTATGAAATGGCTCCCATGTTTAGCATCACTATTGTGTGATCAATCACTTTTTAATATTTTTTAAGGTTTCCTTTTTACTAAACTACAGTTGTCTCTCCCAGTATTTCAATAATTTCTCTGGGTTTTAATTCATAACAGATAGCAAGATATACATACTAATGTTTGCTATACAGATTCATATTATCTGAATCTTTATTTCATCTCCTTGACTGTCTGCGTCCAGTACACGTTTCTTAGAGGATTTGATAGTTAACCTTTTATAACCATTTCCTAACTATTGCTCGATGGATACATTTTACACTTTTATTAAGGACATAGGATTCTTAAAAAGATTGCAATCAATTCTGATATCTCTGCAATTTTCTAAATACTTTAAACGTCGATTTTAACTTAACACTGTGTACTGCATTTTCAAAGTAAATTACTACAAGTGGAATTTCTAACGCTATTCGCAAAACAGAACTGCTTCCTCTGTGCACCTTGTTTTTGTGATCCAAAACCGATTTTCTTGTAATGCCTCTTATAGCTTCTTTCGTATATGTTTCCGGTTGTTAATTTTGAACACCGGGTGAAAAACTGATATTACAGTTCTTGACTCGTATATCTGTGGTGTCTAATGCAATGATTTCAAGTTTCATTCAGAATAAATATGATGATTATGAGCCCAGGAACAAGACGGCACCTTTAAAATTAACAACTGCTCTTATTAATTATTTCTTTTTTATTCGATTTTTCGCCTCATGACATTGAGGTCATTAGAGGCGAGAGAGGATTGGTATGTAAGGAAAGGGCTGGAATCTGGCCATAGCCTATAATTCGCTTGGAGTGATTTAGGCAAAACAATGGAAAATCGCAAAAAGGAAGGCCGGTCGGGTATTTGAACCCGCGTCCTCCTCAGTACCTTATCAAGGCGTTGCCATTCAAGTTCCGTGCTCTTTTCTATTATACTAGGAAAATGTTTGAAAACCCTGCACTTAGATGCAAAATTAATTTCTGTGAAAGACCGGTATTTGTAAGGCGCCTAAAATTACGAACACATATTACCGAACAACATTTCCATACGAGTGTCAAAATGCATAAGGAAAATTCTCCTTTATTTTAAAGACTTTCGTTTCAGTTATCATCCCCCCCTTTTAATATAATTCCGGAAATTATTTTTTTCTCAAATGAAGCGATGAATTTTTTGAAGTGAGTTATTCATTCCTGAAACTAAAATTCATTTTTAGTTGATATTTAATATTTGTGGCTCATCTATATTATGTTGTATAATTACGTTCCTCTTCTTTTTAAGTTAGTAAATTCCTCTGTAATAATAGAATTTGAATACAGTGCCATAGTCATTTTTGATCTTGTTAGGTGGTATGGAAGAAGTAATGATGAAATCAAACTTGTTCTAAACAGAAGTGAATGTCGGAAACACTGATAGAGGTACTGTAGTGGATCTCCCTCGTCTGGTGGTACGTCATGTAAGTAGGATGACGTCCCGTTGGGCACCGTAATAGCTGCGGGGGCAAAGCCGGCGCTCTAATCCACAGTAAGGAGATTAGGGGCCGTTGCTCTGCTGCCCCAATGACTTATGTACCGTGGTCCCTGCGAACCAGCACAGGGCTGGCATAAATCAAGTATCAACTCACTTTTAAATGAATGCATCTCAAGTTTCAAACAAGTGTATTCACAGAAATCAGGGCACCACTATTTTGCCGTAAACACGTCTTTAAATTTACTTAATACTGGGAGTAACTCCAGCAAATCCGATGATAAAATTTTGGTATATTGTTAGTTTTCTACCCAATACGTCCATTCAAACCTCCCCAAAAACAAAGAATCTGATACCCTGACTGCGGATGGTGTCGCTTCACGCATGGGAAAAAGACGGCGAGTCACTATTTTGATTTCGTATCGCTACGTGTGGAAAATTTTGATTTGTATAACTTCTGACTGAGGGAAGCTTCGACCCTTTTTATAATTTCATTCGACATCTCTCATCAAAAACGATCGATTTTTTGCGCAATCATTTTTGTGAAGTGGTTGCGGTGAAGTTTCGCGGGCTTAAGGTGAAAATAATGTAGGACTGTAGAAGCCAAGAAGCAAAGTCGGAAAAAAATTGTTTATTGATACCCATATAATACCGAATGACTAAGAAAATTTCCACGATTGCGACAAAAGACGTCATCAAAAGCGCAAATAATAACAACAGGTTACAAGTTTTAGTGAACATTTTTTTTTTTTTTTTTTGGAGGTTTGTTACATCCCGGGCTAGCCCGTGGCATCGTCTTGTTGTTATAGATATCAGACTGCCCCTCCTCATAAAGAAAAGGGATGGGGATAAGGAGTGGACACACGGCATGTATAAGTACGTTCCTTCCAGTAAGTACAGATATCACAGGATAGACGCCTTAATTAAAACTACCGTTACCCAAGGTCAGATTCAAAAACGGGAACCCTGCAATGCTGGGTCAGTCCCTACACTACCATAAACTTAACTGCGCCAATACCATTCGGGTAGCAGTGGGGAGCGTCCACCTGAGCCGTCGGAGCGCACGCAGCTTGGTATCCGAGATTAGCTCCGGGAAGACCGCACGGCGTCTTCCCTTAAAGCTAGTGGTTACCTTATGACAAGTATTGGGTAACGGACGCTTTTGTCAGTATGCGTTAGTTATGCGGTTGGGAATCTTTAAACGCTGCAAGGGAAGCCTTGCTAACAAAAGAACAAGCGTTATTGTTTTGAGCGGCGTGAGCTTATTTGGACCGTTCTATAGGGTATTCGCGTAGGGCGGTCGTATGAAGTGTTGGAAGCTACCGGATGTGTCGGGCGCGAGACTGAGAGATAAGCCCACGGCAGACGCTACGGCGTTTACTTTTTTCCCCTTTTCTTTGCATATGACTTTACGCTTCGTCGACATCATGATCATTAGAGGCGCGAAAGTAATTTTTTTTTTGGGGGGGGGGGCAAGGAACGGGAAGAAATTAGGCCATGGCCGCTTGATTGAAGCATCCCGGTATTCGTTTGAAGTGATTTTGGGAAACCATGAAAAACCCAAATCTGGCTGGCCGATAGGGAATCGAACCCGCATCCTTACCACTGCATGGCCAGAGCGTTACCGCTCACACACCACGCTCGGTGGCGTTTAGCCTTAAAGCTGCTGGTGGACTACCATATCCCATCATATGGGGACAGACGTTACCAGTAGGAATAGGTGTGTGTTAGATGTTGTGTTAGGTGTTGGCGAAAATTTCCTGGACGATGACAGTTCAAACGTAGCGAGGTAAGCGATGTAAACAAAAGAGCTAAGGAAAGGGAATCTCCACTGGTGCTCCCTCGAGACATTGACCTCTTAGTGGCAGACAGTATGTTGAGTGGTGGAATACGAGGGCGGGTCGTAGGAGCGTTAGAAACGCAGGTGTATCCGATGATCACTACCGTCATATGAAAAGCCGAATGAAACGCGTTTTAGCGTAAACGTGTACCAATACCATCTGCGAGATACTCCTTTGGAAGACTTTCTTTTCCATCTTACAATCATATCAAATAGTGAATGATTTACAAAATTTCAGTCGTTGGTGCTTTACAACCGTAGAAAGCTCTAACTTTATTTGTTAAGCAGCGTTACTCTTCAAACAGATTATGGTGATAGTATTGAGTGCTTGAACCTCGCAATCATTTAGATAATTATTATCTTCCGTATTCTGAAACTAAGTAAGTTTGCGTAGGTAGAGAGGAGAGCAGTAAACTTCGTTTGATACATTATTTGGATAGTTACAGGCTGAACGTCTTTATAGCAGGCGTCACCTTAAGCCTAACTTGCAAGTTAGTACTAAGCCCCACGCTTTGGAACTGTGATATTTTTATATTGTTAATCTTTGCAGTGCATTAGCAAACTGTGAAGCAGACTTTCCAACAAACGGGTCAAATCTGAAGTTATTACTGTTTCGGCGCGAGCGCCAGTAAGACAATAAGCCGGAAATTAATCATGCCGACCGACGAAAGGTTCCTCAGTGCTCCCCTGTGCGCGAAGGTCTCATTTGCTGCATCAGCGGCTGCCGGTCTGCGCTGTGACAAGTAGTTGAGATATGTGAGCCTGCAACGTGGCAAGAATTACAGCCCCGCCCCACTCGGGGGTTTCTAATTAACTCGCCCAGCAAGACCAGGGAGACGACGTCTACACTGTGCGGCAACCAGCCAGTCGGTAATCTCGCACAAACTGCGCTGCAAGTCTCCGCAGGGCCTCGGCGCTTGCTCAGCATTTGGGAGGTATCTGAATTTGGAACGGGTATAAATGGTGAAATTGCGGTGCTGTTCCTCATGGAGATGCGCTTATCTTGATCTTACCAGCAAAACAATGTGTAAAAAGATTCAAGACTTTAGAACTACCAGAGGAATGAATCCAGATCAGTATGATTATAGGGCAAGAACATCGACTGAGGATGAAATAAACCGAGCCATTAAAATAATCGAAGGGTCAGACAAAAAATAGGAATAATGGAATAATGGTTGACTTCTATGGGGCTTTCGACAACATATGGTGGCATGCACTCTTTGTAAGACTCCGGCAAATGCACTGTCCTAAAGGGCTGTATTACAGTCTGAGAGACTACTACAAGTGTAGGACTGTTACTATGAAGTGCCCTAAAAACATAATCACAAGAGACATAAACAAAGACTTCTCTCAGGGATCTGTCTGTGGTCCTTTTTTTGCGAAAAACCCAGGACTGGAAATTCTTTAACTGACACCTGACTTGCTGGGATTGGTTGCCTTCGAAGACGATCCTCTTCTGCTAGTTGAAGGGGTGCCAAGAGCTGAGATCGAAATGAAGCTTGAAAAGGTGCTAAAAGTTCTTGTGAAGTGGTGTGAGGAAGTAAAACTTGAACTCTCACCCAATAAAACAAATTACATACTGTTCGTGAAGAAAAAGAAACTGAAACGAGACACTACTATTAAGATAGATAAGACGAAAATACGCAGAAGTCCAGTCAATAGATACTGGGCCTGTGGCTTGATGAATACCTTATCTTTCGGGCCCACCTGGAGGTCAGCGGAATAGCTCTACTGGCAATCAATGGAATCATAAGTATAGGACACAGACGGTTCCGGACACCTTCTCTGGCAATGAAGGCGTATTATCGTATACTCGCATCAATCGTCGGCTACGCATCTAGCGTCTGGGCCATACACCTCAGAAAGTTTAAGCTGGAGGAAAGAATACGGAGGCTACAGCGAACCATACTAATTAGGCTCACTGGCGCTATCGCACAACATCAACATCAGCCCTAACAGTAGCAGCAGGTGTACTGCCCCTGTATCTAGATGTGAGGAGACGAGGAGCAACATCTTGGCGGAGAAAGAACAGGATGGACAAGGTAGTTGGGAAAGAGGTAACAACAAAGGAGGATTTGTTGAATGCACTGATTTAGGAATGGGAAAACGAGTGGGATACTAGCGAAACTGATCGTAGAACGAACGACATATTTCCATCCGTAGCTGAAAGAATCAGCATGGTATTTTTTCAACCTTCTTCAGGGATAATCCAGTACATAACCAGCCACGGGCCATACAGAAGCTTCCTAAATGAACGTGGACTTTCACCAACACACACCGTCCTGGCCATCTGGACATCTAAGACATCTGACGAGGTCTGTTAGTATAAATGGGACAGTCAAATTACTCGCTTAATATATGTTGAAGTTAGCTGTTCAGACTAGGATCGAAAGAATTTTTCAGATCCGTATATATCCTTGTAGTTTGATATATTAGATTCTGATGCTCATACTGTACCTTGTTTTCTAATTTACTTGTTAGTTCCATTCATGGCGTTATATTTGTATCTTTTATTATTATGGTAGTTATCCAACACGCACAGCGGTTTTCTTTCTACCTACAGTCGACGTTACGTATTATAACACCGTTTGTTTGATTTTCATGATGGCCGCAGTTCTAGAATGTCGAGATTCCTATATTTTGTGGTTTTTCGCGTTCGGTTCCCTGCTTTCTCGATGATCAGTCTTTTACATAAGAAATCGTGAAGGACAAAAATATAAAACTATAACTTACTCAGCTAAATAATTAAAGTGTTTGTAAAAGACACCCCACAAAAACATAACAGGAGGGTGGGAGGAAGGGTGTGACAAGGGGGGGTAGGTACTGCACGTTAATATTGAAAAAAAATTCTTTAATTTGATTTCGGTGATTAATTACATGATTAGGTGGGTTCAAATCATTTACCGGCCATCCATATTTCGTTTTTTTTTATGGTTACCCGAAATCGTTCGACGTGAATGCGGAATAGTTTCTTTGAAAGACAATGGCCGAATTCCTTCCAGTTCCTGGCTGCCCTGTCCCCCCACCTCAATCTATCTCTTCTCAAATGAGTTCGGTGTCAACAAAGCCTATTCTCATAGTTAAAAAATACGTCTTTAGCTCAGTATCGTCTCGTAAGTCATTTTATGAAATAAACATTCAAACTGTATTGAATAATAATTGGGTGCTATAGGACATGTTACAAAATTGTAATTTATGAATTATATTCACAAATAAAAAATCTCAGTGCATCTGAACTTTATTAATAGTTTTATTTATTAATAAATTTAAAAAATTTCACTAAGCTAATACTAAACAGTATATACAGAGAATTTGAAATCTATATCTATCTATATATATCTATAAATGAGAAAATAAGAAAGTTCGGATGTGTGTTTGGATGTACGTCTGCAATCAATCACGCCTTAATAACTCAACATATTTAAATGAAATTTGGCATGAAGTCAGTTAATTGCGTGCGAAGTGTTATAGGATAGATTTTGTCCCGCAAAAACGCATAGTTCTTTTAGAAATTGCCATTAATATCAATTCGGAAGCAACAAAGAGTTCCTACTTCGTAGATAGCCGTGCCACGTTTACTCTTTGCTTTTTACGTATATCGCAAACACTACTTTTCAGAAATAAAAGCAAAATCCTTCCTACATATGCAAATTTGTGTTTAGTTTAAAAGCCATATAACCGACGCACTTGACAAATAATAGTTTGGAAGCACGAAATATAAATCTGTACTTAACCTTAAGTTCAGGAAGAGAATTCTTCAGTTGCATACATGAAATGGCATAACACCTCAGGTATCACACCGTAATTCCGTTCATAAGCCTAATATATGCTTCATAATATATGTTAAAAATCAAAGTTTGAAAAAAATATTAAATACTAAGAGTATACCAGCACAAAAGTGACAAAATGGTCGTCCGTGAAGAGGCCGTTTTTGAATGTTCGTGACGAATATGAAACAGTTTCGTTTCCACCTCGGTTCGGTTTATTGCCTTTGTTTCTTTTTTTCTGCTGTAGATTCTCTGAAACATTACAAATTATTTTTAACAAAATTTAAAACTTAATAGAAGATAACAAACCATTTTTTGTTTTTATCTTAACTTTCTGTAGAAATCAGTGAAATAGTTGCCTATGAAAAAAAAGTGTTTTTTTGCTTACTGTTGAATATTCTGCTAATAACTATTAAATCCTTCACTTAAAACGAATGTATTCAATAGTCTAAGGTAGAAACTTTTCTTTTCGAGAAGCCATGTTAGGAGTAGTTTACACAGCGATATACGTCGTCACTAACACGGCGCTTATGAAAGCAGCTCATTTATTACTCTAATAATTACTAAATTCCAGCTGCCTGATGCTATAACAAGAATATTCAGGTCCAGGTAGCACTTCAACCTAACCACTATCTACGCTGATATTTCCACTACAAAATCAAACGATAGGGTCACACCTAACACCAGTGGCGGCTGGTGGTTTATCAAACTGGTGGTGCACCACAAAACTTGACACAATCGATAAGACGTGATAAAATATACCTGTTTTTATCAACTTGTTCATTATACTTTTGGATATTGCTTCTATACACAGAATCTAGCTGATTACGAATGTCGACCGTGCCTAACACAGACAAACTCATTACATTTTGTAGGTGTACTTGTGAAGAATCATGTTTTTTTATTTTTTCACTCAAATGCGTCAAATCCTTGATTCCTGTTTCTGTCCAAATCGATTCTCCGCCAAAAATAATGCAAGGAAAACAAAAGAATGCATTAAGACGCTCACATCCACACAACCATTTCTTTCTATTATACATTTCACTTTTAAAACTTCGTGTAAATGCTTTATTTTTCGATTTGCACTCTTGTTTTAAATTTAAAAAGGGCCGTGGCGGTCCGGCCAATTTTATGTTCACTTTATTTTGAAAAGTTCTGTTACTTTCTTTAATATAATCAATGTTTATGCTCATTTTCACTAACACCATACACAGTATAGAATAAAAGTTCTCGAAAAAAATCGAAACAAAAACTAAAAACAATTATTTACGGTAATATAAATAAACAATTATTAGCGCGTCACACATACAGTGAAACTATACTGATAGTCTAATAACGAGATGTCAATCATGGCTGCCGTCGCCTCGCGCGCGCCCATGCCAGCCAGCCAATTCGTCAAACATCGGGTGCTCTCGGCAATCCTCGGTTCGCACGTGCGGCGCTCGACAACTGTCTCATTACTCCGTACGTTTCTATGAACTATCTTTTGTTTCACGCGTCAGGCGTATTAACTCGTACACCTACAAATTGTATTAGCAGTCCTCGTGCACTCGCCGAAGCGCACGAGAATTTGTCTTTACAGGAAAATAAGTCTTAATAGTTTAGTAAAGCGCTCAAACTGTTTCACCATAATTGGAGATTTAATTTTTTATACGTTTTTGTTTTTGTATGTTTAAAAATAAATATTAAAATGGTAATATAAAAATAAAGATGAAGTAGGTACTTAATATTTTGTCATTTTTAAATCTTTTGGATTGGTGGTTCAGCGCACGAGCGCACTTCGAATCGGAACTAATTTCGAGTTGTAGCAACAGTTTCAATATGAGGTTTCCTTCTTAGCTTAGCAAAAATTATCATAATTAATTTTATTATACACCTTCAGTATGAATGTCAGCTGGACTAAAACACGCGCACTAACATAATCACTGTATTGCGACGTAAACTTGACTTGCAACATTAACGTAAGAGTTGTAATGAATTTTGGACTTTCCGTTGTACAGCGTAAGTTACGAGCATTTTAGAATACGTTTTTAAATTACGTTATTTTAATAACTGTCATGGTCCTGATGCCATAGTTCATGTGACTGGATGTAGTTCCACATGAATTTATTATTTACTTCGTTTTTCCAACCACCATATTACAAAGGTCATTTTTCAGACAGATTTTAGCGGTTGCTTTGTATCATGGTCTGAAATTAATGGGTCAAGTTTATATCGCAATTCATGATGTCACTAACAATCAAATAGTGAATGTATTAATGTGCGGTTGATAGAATCCTTGATATTTTAGCAACAATATTGGTGGATTTTGTGGTTTGGTTGAAATACAGCTTGAAGCAAAATGACAACTGAAACTTTATAGTAGTTTAAGATGATTTCATGAGGCCAATTTAGTGACATGTATCGCGTTGTACTTAAATTGTATCAAAATATTAATAATAGCTCCGGAACAGGTAATATAAATCTGTACTTCAGTTGCGGACGTAAAGTAGTGTGACATTTCAGGTATTAGACCGTAATTCGATTCGTAATATGTGTCACAATATGTGTGAAATATCAAAATTTGAGTCATAGTACTGATTTCAAAGGAGCTGTATTAACGAAGGTTATGGTAAGTTTGCTACACTGCCTGGACCAGAATGATTACTAATATTCCATGGTGCACAGTGGATTTGGAGTTCAGAATGTGGTTACCATTGCGAATTCTGACTATAAAGACGTCATAATGTGCTCAAGAAGTCTACGCCACTAAGAGGGCGTCCATTAATTACGTGGGGTGAAAAGGGGGGGGGGGGGAGAAATCCGGTGAAATCTCACGTAGCATTTGAAACTCCTGAAGGACAGTATAGCTAAAAAAAGAAAAAAAAGATCCACAAACGACGAGGATACCGACTTAGGGGGAGGGGGGGGGGTTCTCGGAAGTAGGAGAGCTGAAAAAAAGGATCTAAGAAAAACTACAAGGTCGGTAGTAGGTTTGGGGAAGTCCCGTCAAAATCTCACGTCATTTTAGGGGGAGATCTCACTACGGGAGAGGTGGGGGGTTAGGGATTATGTAAAAACATCTTACGTAATTAATGGACCCCCCTAAGTGAGTAATGTTTGTAACCGTGTCTTTTGGCGTGCGTTACATCTTTGTTACCTACATCCCGGCTTTGACGAACGCTTTTCATTGAAGATTAAAAGCCAAGGAAGCGGATGACCAAATTTTCAACCCTAAAGGAGAATTTTTTCTGCTGGTCGTACTCTGAATAGTAACATAAAATTTTATACCATAACACACTTTCAAGCGGACGAAGTCGCGGGTAACTGCTAGTACTGTTATAAATTAGTGACCGTTATTAGTAATTTAGTAGTAATATGATGTTATTTACGAAAGTTAATTCACTAAAAATCCTCTGTGTGATTAGAATTTCATATTTTACTTTGCATTCATCCGTTATGGGCGCATTTCTGCCAAGTAGTATCTTTTATCTTTGTTACGGAAACTATGTTTTAGATTGTGATTCGTCAATTGTGTTCATAACATTTCCGAAAATAAAAATGGTAAAATCAGAAATTAATCTTTTAATGTAATGTTGCTTTCGAAGATCCTTAATAAAGACCGAATTAGTAGAAGATTGCAATAAGAGTATTTAAATTGAAATCAGATCCTTACGTTATTTTACCGGAATACAGTAAATTAAAAATTGAAATGACCAGAAAAATTAATACGCACATGCATTCATCCATGTTCCACACGTGACAGGAAAAACCGAAGGTAACACGTGCCGCGCTCTCTTTGGTCTCCCTGAGCGGCTAATTGATCACGGAGCGGGCCTGAGGGCAAGCTGTTAGGCCCCGGGCACAGCCAGGCTGGGCCAGCAGTGGCCGTTTGTTTCAATACCGCAGCCCAGAGGTCTGCCGCCAGCAAGTGTTTCTGCCTAGGCCCCAGGTGCCAGAGAAAAGGATTCATACCGTTCACAATTTGGAGCATTTCATAGAAAACAACAATTTTCTGGAAAATAAATAACAAAAATAATAATCAGTAACAACAAGCGTTTAGTGGAGACGAGAAAATATCTCTTTAGTTACTCCAGTAATAGTTGTCACTGAAAGAAATGCAATTAAAATCATTTCGAACGAAAATATAAAATATTTATTGCTGTAAGAAACTACAATACTTCAGGTTTTTTTTTTTTTTTTTTTAATGTAGGCTGTAATATTTCTTTCTTCTTGTTATTATTTGCGGATAAGCCCATTAGGACTACGCAAAGTACTCAGAAGCGTTTATTCGCTTTCCTTTGTGCCCATATTTCCTTCATACGCTTGCTGTGGACTTCTTTTCTCTCATCTGACCATGTTGTTCCTGGTATATTCTTAAACCTTTTCTCCCGGTCAACTTGCCACTTGTGAATTTTGGATTTAAATATGTTTCTGTTTTCAATATCTTCTGGAACAATTCCTGATAATTTGAGGTCTTTCTTGATTTCCCCAACCCATTTCATTATACCCAATATTAATTTACTTCGGTTTTCATACAATTCAACTATTTGTCTTGTCAGTCTGTTAGAGTTCATTCTTTTGATGTGTCCATAATATTTTAGTCGGCGTTTTCTAATATCACTGAGAATGTCTGCATATTGTAAAACTTTCTGATTACTTTTGTGTCTGTACTGGTCTCCTATGAGTCTTGGGCCCAAAATTTTCCTTATAATTTTGGGTTCTTTTTTTCTGTTCAAAATAAGTGTTTCTGATCCATAAAGACATTCTGGTTTAATAACTGTATTGTAATGTCTCAGTTTTATGTGCTTGGAGATGCATTTTTTGGTGTAGACGTTTTGTGTTAGGCGATAAGCTGTTTCCATCTTTTGGCATCTAATTTCATTAGCTTTCTCTTGGATTGTTTCGCCGAGATACTTGAAGTTTGATTTTTCCATATTTTGTCTTCATGTATTTTGTTGTTTCTTTACTGCGGTCATAAATTCTGTTTTCTCGAATAAAATCTGTAGATCTGTTTTTGGGCTATTGCAATGTCACGGGTTAAGATTCTTCTTACTATTATTCATCACCGTTTCCTAACAACAGGAGTCTGCTGCCTTTCGTGAGTTTAACTCATCACTGGCATGTGAAATGTTTAGTTTATGAGGCGGAGATTGGGCACCGTCCCGGCAGTCGTCTTGATGGCTGCGGAAAACCACATAAAAACGGCAGTCACGTGGCTGGTGCCTAGGCTTGTATGCAGCAGATCCAATGTGCGGCGCCTCAGCGCACTGAGCCACACTGGGGAGTTTTATATTTCCTGCTAGTCAAGAGTTCTCCTATGTATTATCATCCAAATGATGAAGTGGTTTTTGTGTCACTGAAGGTGTTTTGACGAGGTAGAAGTTAAAGCTAATGCAATGATTTCCTGCGACAAGTTTACGTTAATTCATTTACAATTATCGTGCATATTATTTCTACGATGGACTTGCCGAACTGCGACAATCTATGAAAGCTGGAAACGAGGCTAGATCAAATTGAAACACAGAAAAAATATTGGAAAATACCATTTGGTGATGAACATATTCGAACATGGCGAAAAAAATAATACGGCAACGAATGTAATTCAAGGCAATAGTAAACTGTAACGGAAAGACTGTAATACGCAAATTTTTTGCAGCAACTGATGATTGATCTTATTGTGATTTTAAGCCACACTCCAGTGGATTAAACTTTTCTCATAGTGAAATTAGAAATTGAGGTATACCAAAATAATCACTGCAATACAGAATTTGTATCATGTTTAATAATTGTGAAAATTTATAGCCATGGGAATCAAGTAGTTTTAAGCTGCAGCACGTTGCATCTAGTTTGGAGCTAGACCTGAAGCCTAAAGCAAAATTCGAGTCTCGGAGTCTTCATATCATAGGCCCTATTTCACATACAATAATCAAATTTGGACTCACCTTAAGGTCACACGCGGATTCTTACCGCGAACCTTCGGTTTTCAAAACGCTGCCTTAGTATTTCGTTTCATATTATGATCAAAAAAAAACTCACAAAACCTTCCGAACATCTTGAAAGAAAAGTATTAAACGTACAAAATCCTTTGTAAAATTGATAGTTGAAATCATTTTCGTTGCACGTGTCAAGGCTCCAAAGTCGCAGTCTGGCGATTAATCAGCTTGAACAGTATATCAGTGTCATAGGTTTATGAATCTTCTCATCCATGAAGAAACTTGTAAAAATCCAGTACCTGCCACATTATGTAGAACAGAGAGGTAATTCCATTCATTAAATTAAAGTTTTAACTAAATAATAAATGAACCACACCTTTATAAAGATTAATGATATGCCAAAGCAATTGAATTAGTTATGAATAATTCAATTGCATTGGCGTATCATTTATCTTTATAAAAATTGATTAATTTGTAATTGAGGAAATGAACCAAAACATTCAATTGTAAATGAATCTGTATACATATTGTCCGTATATTTTCATAGTCTGCTGCATACATTTACTTCTCATAAAATCATAGGCAGAAAAGTTAATTGATAAAGAATTTTCACAAAACTTTCTTAACATACCATTTTTCAGAGAGTAAATAATGTTGTATCAACATATGATTTACACAGTCCAGTCACATTAATGTTACCATCTCTCAAAAACCAGAATAACCATCTTTGGCAGAGCGGACCGCTGCGAGGCGTGCAGGAAGAGAGTCAATTAGGGTTCTGAAGGTATTCACTGGGATGTTGAGCCACGCCGACTCCAGTACCGTGGCCAGCTGCGCTAGATTACGCGGTTGAGGATCCATGGCGCGAACAACCCGATCTATTGGATTTAAATCCGGTGAGTTTTCTGGTCAGGGGAGTAAGGTAAACTCATCCTGGTTCTCTTCGAACCACGCACATACACTGCGAGCTGTATGACACCTCGCATTGTCCTGCTGGTAGATGCCATCATTCTGAGGAAAAATTATTCGCATGTAGGGGTGGACGTGGTCCGCAAGGACAGATACGTACTTGTGCTGATCCATCGTTCCTTCCCCAATGATGAGTTTACCCATTGAATGCCAGGAAAACATTCCCCAAACCATAATGCTCCCTCCTCCACCCTGGATCCTTCCGGCAATTGATGCAGGGTGTTCGCTTTCAGACGTTTCACGCCGTATGCGCCAACGTCCATCTGTCCAATGGAGCATAAAACGTGATTCATCGGAAAAAGCCACCTGTCGCCACTCTATGGACGTCCAGTTGCGGTACTGGCGTGCAAATTCCAGCCTTCGTCGCCGATGAACAGCAGTCAGCATAGGTGCATTAACCAGGCGTCTGCTGCGGAGGCCCATGCACAGCAACGTTCGCTGAACCGTTGTTGCGGATACACTCTTGGTAGGCCCTTGGTTCATCTGGGCGGTCAGTTGCTCAACAGTTGCACGTCTATTTGCCCGAACGCATCTCCGTAGACTTCGTTTGCCTCTTTCATCTATAGCCCGTGGTGCACCACATGTTCCACGCCGCTGATTTTGAATAGTGCCATTTTGCCATGCACGGTATACTTGTACCACGGTGGCATGTGAACAGTTCACAAAATTAGCCGTTTCTGAAATGCTTCCACCCTTGGCCCGAAGGCCAATACTCATGCCCTTTTGGACGTCGGATAAATCGCTACGTTTCTGCATTACGCTAACGATTGAAATGTTTCCGATGCCCTAGGACATCCTTTATATACACTCCACTGTAATGTGCTGCCACCTGTCTTCTGTGATTGGTTATTTCACGTTGACGTCAAAAGTAGGTGGTGGTCACATTAATGTGACTGGACTGTGTATATTCATTAATTGAAGTGCTTTCTAAGATATTACTTCCTCTCGCAATTCTTTGTATGCATTTGTTGTTTAGCTCTAGTATAATCGCAAGAACATAAATTGCTAATGGTTTCTTGTAATGATTAGATGGTGTAGCTAGTTTTTTTTTTTTTTTCGTTAAAGTAAATATGTGTTACCAGAGGTTCAACATGATGTTCCGTCTCATCCGTGGCTGTATTTACGGGTTAAATTTAAATCACAAACATGGTTGGTTTACACCTAATTCACCTAGAAAATATGAAACGTGACGTGACTTGTTATAGTATTTCGAAATCTTTTATGAAAGCTCTGTTTGTATTGTGAAGTACAAACCCAAGAATGTGCCCAGTATTGAACACGTTGCTATTTTATTTTTTTGCAGCTGGATGATTACTAAGATATTTTGTATTATGAAAGCAGTTTTGGAGGTTCTATTAATTTGAAATTTCTATATTTTCTATTTCCAGTTACAGCATTCAATCCTACCCGTTAGTTGCTAGTAGTTTTTCGGAAGTTTCACACAACACGACAGTAACAAATATACGCAGCAGGTTAATTGTGGTAATTCATCAAATTATTACATTATATAATGTGGACTGAATGCGAGGTCCTAATTGCTGGTTATCTGCACATATTTCCGATTAACATTTCGGTATTTAATTCCTATAATTGAATGATATTGAACGGACATTAGCACTCCGTATTTTAGTTTGTTCCTATTCGTAAAAGAATTGTTGAAAAGTTCTTTGCAAATATAAATGTATTCGGTGAAGAATGTTCGAAATGGCTTGAGCACAATGTTGGTGCGGCTAATATCAACACGAGGTTTCTTCTGGGAAAGAACAAGTCATTAAATGAGTAAGCCGCAATGCTTTCAGGGTGATTTTGTCAGCAGGAGATTCGTATTTGATGTTTCGTAATTCGTGTCAACAAATATCGTCTCAGCGGTGAAATTTGTTTTGAATATTTCACTCTGCTGATCGAAAAAATTTTGTTTCCATTTTCTTGTGTGATATCTGTTGGGGTATAGTTTAAACATGTGGGACATAGTATGCTTTCTACAGTGAAATAGATTTGCATATCCTACCCTTTATCTAATGTGTATTTTCATGTTGTGTTGTTTGGATGTTGACCTAAGTGTGCATATATTTCTTCTCCAGTTTTCGTCATCATTATTCGTAATGTTTCGGCTGAAATCAATCCAAAATATTATCACTGTTTGCAACACCGATTCATCCGCCCAATCTTTGTTGATCATCGGATTATTGTACGATTCCAGTATACTTTGCGGGAATTGTTCGTTGTTATCATAGTAACACCACGAGCATAGGTAGAGTTTTGATTGTATTTGCGTTAGTTCTCTGCAAATGGTGGTCCAGCATTTTAATAGTGGTACTAATGCAACATAATCAAATGCTTTGATGATGGGGCATCTCAGACTGAGTGATTTATCTCAATGCCTGTAGATGACGTTTTATTGATAATTATCCATGATAATAAACCTAATAAGAATCTTTTGAGTAAACTCAAGAATCTAACATTATAGCCTATTTTTTCAAATACGTATAGTTTCAGTCACCCATGTCAAATGCTTTCTTTTGCGCCACCGAGTGTGTTTGGTGAGTATTAAGGCTCTTGCCTCGCATTCGGCAGGACAAGGGTTCGAATCCCCGTCCAATCATCTCGATTAGGAGTTTCCATGGTTTTCCAGACATGTCGGGATGGTAGCTTTAAAAAGACCATGGCTGAATTCATTCCCACCTCGAATGATCTATATGTCGAAGAGAGGAGAAGTCTTTTACGCTCAGACAAAACGTCTAACAAAGATTTTACTACCTGTTTGCAATGATTATGTCTCGCGTTTACAGTTACGTATATTTCATACATCATAAATGGTGTTTTTTAGTCTATTAAAAATAGCCCAATAAACTGCTTAGACTTCACATTTAATAAAGATAATGCCAGAAACAGAACAAAAAAACTAAAAATATTCTAACAGTACAGAAAAAATAGTTTCAGGGTGTGAACTGAATGGAGAGAAGAATCGTACATTGACAAACGCCGCAGTGACTCCCCACCACCGAGGGAAACGATTCACTGGGTTGGTGCCCGTTGGCTTGGAACTGGATATTACGTCTTTTGGATTAGGACACATGGAATTCGTCATGAGCAATAATTCTTTCAACTCCTATTTTTGATTTCATTTAAGATATTGAAACACTCTAAGCTCGATTTATAGTGATCTCCTCGATATTAGAATAATTTTCATCTTTGAGTTTTACTTACTTTTAATAATTTGAAATGGTTTTAAGGCCGCCATTCCAAAATAGGAAAAGCAGAGGGTTCTGCCTTACAATTTAACATGAGAAATTTATTTAGAACAATTCAATTTTATTCTAGAAATATGAAAACATTTAATCGAACATTGTATCATGAACCAAATTTACATACATACTGTAAAGGTATGACTAAATACTTTTTTTTTTTTTGCTTTGGATTTACGCCTCGTCGACAGTGAGGTCATTAGAGGCGGGATGGGTCTGGGGCAAGGAACGGGAAGGAATTCGGATAAGGCGCGTTTGAAGGAAGCATCCCGGCATTCACCTGGAGTGATTTGGGGAAACCATGGAAAACCCAAATCTGGATGCCCGGACGGGGATTCAAACCCGCGTCCTCCCGAATGCGAGGCCAGAACGTTAACCGTTCACCCACCACGCTCGGTCATGACTAAATACATTTGATTACGGAGTTCTGTGCCAGAAGGACGGTGATTTGATAATCGTTCATTCAAAACAAAATAAAAATATTTCAGTTAAAAGGATTCTTTCGCATTAAAAAATTGTTCCACAGCTAACCCACCGAAGAACTGAATGTTAGCTGTGGAGACTCGAAGTTTGAAGTTTTCATCGCTCACAGGTCGCACTGGGGTTAAACACGAATATTCATTTTAACACCGTAAGCGGGATTCTACATTACCAATTATTGTCGTTGATGCTCAGCTGTTTGTAGTGTATGCTACGATCACTGACGCACATTAAACATGTTAAACTCGTTGCACCACACAGAAAAATGTGGCAGCCTTCACCGTTTTCTTGTCACGTATTCCAGCACCAATATATCCGCTTCTCTTGTCGTTCTCGTGTTCCCTCATCCTTTAGCCGGTCACTTCTCTCTCTCGTCCACACGTGAACAGAAGAGCATCGCAAAGTCAAATCACCCCATAATTCTTTGCAGCCTGGTTAGCTTTCATTCAAAAATCGTATCTGGCGCTCAATATATAGCAAACCTGTCTTACCTTCTTCTCACCCCTCCTCGCCCCTCCCCTAATTGCTGTGGGTGACTTCCCTAACCACAAGTCATCAACTTGGTCCAAGGCCTTTCAATATCCCAATTTAGCACGCAGGATACCCGGCGCCAAATTGTTCGGGTTTGATGATGTAAGAGAAATCATGATTGGCGGTGATTTGACACCAGTTTTCTCCCTCACCCTAGAGCATGATCTGGATATAAACAGACGCCCAAAATGCAACCGATCAGTCCATAGTCAAATTTCATGAGCGTAAGGTCGCGTCAATATGCGTGACTAAGTTAGGGCAGTACAGTGTTAAACATTAATTGAATGTGTTAAAATCATTGGCACGATAGAGAGAAAAGATTTCTGTCAGTGAAGCTAGCATAAGTGTGCAGTTTCTGAATTTGTACGTGATTTTCACAATTTTCCCGTCTGAAATGTTTTTTATTTGTCGAGAAGTATATTCACCTCTTGTATTTAATGAAGGATGACTGTTGCGTGCCTGACTGTTACTCCATAATCTGCATATTTCGCACAGTGCTCGATAATGCACATTGTCAAGGTGGTTCATCAATAAGGTTGCATTTGAGAGTGTTTGCTGAAAAAGAAACTTTTATTAAATTCAAAGTAGGAACTAAATCTTTCTATCATTTCGTAGAAACGTTTTAAAATCACCTAATGCTACATATTGCAGTTAAGACATGTTTTCCCAGGATTATGCAATCTTGGATTGTTGAATAGTTTCAGGAGCAAAGAATCTTTAACGTGTTCAAAGTACCTCCAACAGGTTGTCCACACAAGCTAAAACAGCACCACAGTTAACGGAAGCGCCACATGATGTAGTGACAACCGAAAAACATAAATATTGACGATACAACAAATATGTTCTTCATCATAAATATTTACTAGGGGTTACTATTATTGCGATATTTTCTACAATTACCCAACAACAAATAAAATTAATAACAAAACATAAATACAAATTCAGTCCTAAACACTACAAACTATTATATTTAATTGTATGTTATAACAGTATATTTAATGTTTCTTAATTGTTTGGTTGTAATAATCTGTGGTCACATCCCTGGTTGCGAAAGTTCCCTTCGGCGTAAACTTTATTGCAGCCGTCGATGTAAAGTGTTTATAAATTCTACGCAGAAACTTGTTGTTTGCCACCGCAGAGTAAGCTACTTAAGGGCTAAACGAATATTGTACATAAACTTTATTTTGAAAATCTGCGTCTCGTCACGAAATTATTGTAAATGCGTAGTTGCAAATACAGTTATTGTTTACGCAGGTGTGTTTACAACAATTTTATAGCAGTAAACATTCACCGTGAGATGTTAAACCTTTCGGCAAGCGGGAAAACTGCTGTTACATATTCTGTACTCTGTTTTCATGGTATAGTCCATAGATTTTTGGAATGTTATTTCTTAATTTCGTACTCATTTCGAAACACCGTCATATTCAAGTAATCTAGTTTTCTAATTTATCTTTTTCTTCCTCCGTTCCCCTCCATTAATAATTAACGAATTCCTCACGTTCCAGCTTGTGTCCCAGCATTGAATTTCTAATTTGCATATTAATCTTTTACAAACTCATTTCTTTTGCCATCGTTTGCTGGAAATGTTGATTGAATATTTTATCCCTTAACACTGTTCCATGGCTGCAAGTATTAATTCTTATATGTAAAATCAGTGTTTCATACCACACAGATTTTAATTTTATTTTACATACTAGATGTTACTGTCGATAACTGCAGTATTTTGTTCCCGATAGCATAAAAGAGTGTCATGCTATTATTAAATCTTGCTGCCTACTTTTTTCACCTGTTTTTACGCCTCGTCGAAGTTGAGATCATTATAGGCGGAAATGTATGGAGGCTAGGAACTTGAAGCAATTCGGTCAAGCAATGGCCTTGATTGAACCATCCTGGCATTGGCTTGGGATGATTTCGCAAAACCATGAAAACCGAAATCTGGAGGGCCGGAGGGGGATGCGAGCCTGCGGTCTCCTGAGCGCACGGCCAAAGCGATACTGTATTAAACCTAATGAAGTAATGTATGTACTCTGTTATTCGTACAGAACATCTCTATGGAAGTGTAGATATGAGAAGCAATCCAGACATTTCTAAAATCTAAAAGCATACTATCATTCCTTCAACAGAAAATACGAAAACGATGATGGAATTCCGTAAGTTTCAAATTTCAAGAGATTTCTTGACAGAAGAAAAATATGATGCTGTGATTGTTTGTAGTTCTAAAATATTTGAATTAGGTCTGGGTTATGCATGTTTTGATTATCCAAAATCAGATTTTTTACAAAATAATGCAAACTTACCTTTAAAGGGTAAACAGTATTTCTACAAGCACCATCACTACCCGTAATTGCTCATTATAATGTGCTCTTTGTTGATACGGTTATCCACATGGAACTCAACATTTGATGTTGCTGTTTACCTCTTCTACAAGCAGATTTCACTTAGTGTTGTATAGTGCAGATGCGTTGAGCTTAATGTCATTACCAGCACTTTTTGAAAGATATTAAATAAAATGTTTCATTATTTTATATTAAGATACACACTGCTGTCGTTGCCAAAGAATATGAGAATCTTAATTAAAATTCCTACAAAGTAGGGAACTAAGAAACAAATTCTCAATAAATATTCTGTTCTACCTTAAGCCTTGCCTTGCTAGACATTAGCAAATCTATCCTGCTATACTCTCATATAACCTTTGGGAGATGCATGCATGATATGTTCACAACTAACAACGAGTTAAATAAAAGATGAACTCAAGTGTATGCTGGAGTTTAATACATGCTACGCAATCCCATGTTTGTATCTGTAATTGATGATTTGACGAAAGCAGATCCTCCTGGTGGCTGTTTTGAGGAAAGAAAGAGAAAAACTTTTTCAAGTGGTGCTATGAATCTATGGCCGAAAATCTTCAGAGAAAATTCCAGTCCTCGTTTGTCTTGAAACTGAGTAATACTAAGTGCTTAGTTTTGGAGATAGTTCCTCGGGTTCATCAGTATCTCAAATCTGGTCGATTTTTACTTTTTTTTTTTTTTGGTATCTATACGCTGTAGACATCGGTGTTATTAGAATCGTTAAAAAGAATGAGGGACAAGCAACAGGGAGGAATGGCCTTTGGAAGGAACCATCCAGGCATTCACATGGAGTAATCTTAGGAATCCATGGGAACCCCAAATCTGGCAGTTTGGACGGAGATTCTATTCCGCATTCTCCCGGCCAGAGTGTTACAATTCACCCAACACGCTCAGTCAGCTAATAAGGCTGCTTTATTAGGCTCATGTGTAGTACCCCTTAGGTGCCAGGGTAGAAAGTTCATTTTCTTAGGAATTCAGTTTCCTAATACGTTCCTCTTACATTTGAAAGACGTGACCATTATTTTAAAATAAATATTCCGCATCAAAACAGGCTAAACAGCTACAACTAAAATTAACATATCACAGAATAAATTGACTGAGAATAATTATTGGATATAATCTCTACACGTTTTCGTACGATCGTTACATTAACTGTCAGTCTGCTGCTAGCGTTTTAGCCTTTGTGAACGACCAGAGAGATTCAAGGCAATCTCCTGAGTTGAGTGTTGTTCCTACGAATCAAATAAGCTTTGTGTTGGTATCTGCTGTATAATTCAGTTCTCTGAGCTTGTTCGGAAGCGCAAACCGTGGATCCAATAGAAAGTTATCGACAGTACCGTAGTCAACCATGATCAGAATAATTGGTATGCCGCTGGCAGAAATTGAAACCTCACCGCCTGAAATCCAATTAAGCGGAGGCTTAACGGAATTGCCCAAACAACAGAGCCTTATTGCCAGAGTTAATTTTAATGTCACGACCCTCTGTTTCAACGCAAGCACCACGCCTCGATATTATTTTTTATATAATGAAAGCATTGTACCATAAGCCTACAACTAATCTGAAATCATTAAATCGAAATTCTGTCCAAACATTGTATTCGATTTATATCATATATTACTAAGACATCTTTGCACCAAGTATTCCCTAGGCTTCAACTTTTGGTAAGAACCTTCCTGTAAACCCTTCACTTATTTATTTTTCAATTTAACACTAGCCTTAATGGTGGGTGAAAGAAATGTTCTGGTAATTCATTTCTTTTCGGTTGTTTAAATAAATAGAATTGTTGATAAGTAATGCTCCTAACCTTATTTTGTAATGTTCTACATATTTCGGTTGGAGTTTACTCACCTATACAGTTAGAACATCTACTGAATTAATGATATCAGAATTAGGGAACCAATGAAATTAAAAATAACTCGGCGTTTATGAAAGCAGCTTAAATCATTTATGAAACTAAATTCATCCTGCATTATTCTGTAAAACTTGTTGTCATTCTGGTACTTTCTGCATTTCGACCTAACCACAACTTCCACTAAAATTGCTATTCTAAAGTCACATATTTACATGTGACTAACACTGGTAAGGAAAATAATAAAAAAAATTGATCGATTGTTTTTTTTTTTAATTTCAAATTTTTTCACTTAGTTTCTAGATATTCCAGCTTCAAACCTCCCTCATCCACCCACAAACAACCCAAAAAATATATAGCAACGATAAATAAAACTACATAGCAAGAGTTCAGACGATTGACTGTATCACGCCGCCGCATAGCAGAAGATGTCGGGTTGATTTTTACACTAGTATGCCATAATAAACAGAAAATAAATAACTTGATATTAATCACAACTCACTCGCGTACTGTAATTCACTTGCAAAAAGCGGGAGTAAAAAAATTTCTACCGTTTTTCACAAGAACAGGACAAAAACACGCATGAAAATTCCTACAGAAACCTGTAGGCGCGAGATATTGACAGCGTGGTCCGACCACTTGCTATCTCGTATTTGAATTTATTGATGCTATATATTTTGTGGGTGTTTGGGGGAGGATAAGGGGGGCTAGAAGCTTGGGATAAGTAGAAAATAAGTGAAAACTTGCGAAAGAACCGGAAACAATCGATATTTGTTTTCAATTTAAAGGGTCAAATCCCACAAAATTTACCTCCTTCCCACAAATGTTAATATCTTAGAACTTCTCACCTCTCTAGCCCCTCAGAAGAAATGAAAGGCTAAAATACTCCGTTTCATCCAATAAAATTATTTAAAATCGATAAAAAATGGGTGGGGGGGGGGAGGTGGCTTCCCCTCAAAACTGTGGGTAATGGGGGTAAACGAATGTCATATTCGGATTTAGGACGTCATTTTATATAAGAATCAGCAGGAATGCTATCAGGGCCAATTTGCATGCAGACCAGTGTATTCTAATATATAAAAATGAATGTTTGTTTGTTCGTCTTCTCTGCGCTCTTATACCATTCATCCGATTACTATGAAATTTTGCTGAGTGCGCATCTGCGAATGTTTCTAACAAAACTATCCAAAATCCACCCCCTCCACCTTTATACCTCTTAATTTATACAAATTGTCTACGTTTGGTTATCAAAAACCCAACCCCTCTCCCTCTTTCCACCCCTTAATTTTTGCAAATTTTCTTTATGCAAAGCTACAATCGACACCGTTTGACCGATCACCATGAAAGTTGACACATTTCTGTAATTTTTTGATTGTAGTTTCTGACCAAAAAATACAAAAATCCAAAATCCACACTCTATCCTCCTTTACACACCTTAATTTTTATACAAAAAAGAAAAATACTGTGAGCAATTGTTTTATAAAACTCAATCCTCTTCTCCATTCCACCCCCTTAATTTTCAATGTTTTTTTTTATACAAACGTACAGTTTCTATCCGATTTTGAAGAAAGTTTGAAAAATACAGTCTACATTTGGTTTGCAAAGCCCAAACTCTCTCCCCCTTTACCACTCCACTCTTAATCTCCAAAGATCTGTATAAAACCCACAATTCTTATCCAATTTCGATATAACTTTGTAAATGTATAAATGTTAAAAAAAAAGGCAAGAAAAATAGTGTCTACATTTGGTTTATAAAAAGGCAACCCCTATCCCCCTTTACATCCCTTTAATTTTTGCCTCTTTATAGAAAGCTACAGTTTATATCCGATGTTGAAGGAACTTTGCATATGTATATTTTAAAGAAAACAGAAAAATTCTTTCTACATTTGGTTTGTCCAAACCCAATACTTCTTACTCTATAACCCCCTCTCTCAATTTCCAATGTTCTTTACTCAAACTCACAGTTTGCATTCAATTTGGAACGAACTTTGCATTTGTTTGTATTAAAACAAAGAGAAAAATACTGTCTACATTTGGTTTACAAAAACCCACCCACTTTTCCCCATCCCCCTACTTAAGCAAAACCCATTCCGTTTTTTTTGCAAATATCTCGAAAACGGTGGAGAAATCAGCCAAAGTAAATAGTGATATTCTGAGAATACATATCATATTCTGTCAAACAACGTTGGACTGATTCCGATCGGACAATTGCTAAACAAGAAATTCTAACTTGAATTTAAAAAATTATATTAAAGTTTTTGTGATACAATTCTACAGTCCTTCTACGAAGGCGAAAAGATTTTTTGCAAGGAATGGAAGCACTTAGGCAATGGCCTTTTGAGGTAATCATCCCGATATTCTCCTGACGAGATTTCAGGAAAAACATGGAAACCCAAAACTTAGATAGCTGGGCGGGAAATTGCACCAGCGTCCTGGTGAATACCAAGCCCGAACCTTACCGCTCACCAATCAGGTTATTTTTCTTTTTCTTTTTTTTTAGTAAAGAAAACACTACACGAATTAGCACAAAGCTCTCGCGGAAGCAAAAAAGGCACTCACATACATTGCGTTGCCAAAAATAGTGTTTGATGATGTTAAATATAGACAGAACGTTACAGGGAACAAAAAAAAATAAACTTATTATATTTCCGGTTAGTCATATTACAAAATTGGATGAGCACGATTAAAATTAATGCATAATTTCCAGCAGTTGAATACATATAAGCAAAACACTCTTTGACTTGAAATTAGTATCTAACCAAACAGGGATTAAATGAGATACGTTTGCTTCTATCCCGTTAATTCAATTAGGGATCATCATAAATGCAATAATAAGAAAACTCGGTAATCATTAAACCAGGGTATTTTAACTGGTACAAAAAGTTAATATTCCATTTAATTTATTTCTAGGCCCAGTTAGATTTATTCCTACAAACAAATTTTGAAGATAGTTTCGTTCAAATTACTTTTTTTTTTTTGTTGAGATCTAAGATTTTATATTACGTTTGAATAGATATACTGAATGATTAAGGTTTATACAATTTACGTACTTATATTGCTTGTTACATAAAGCATTGATATGTTGAAATTACAAAATATATTTATTTTTATGCGTATTTTGAATATCAATTTTATTTATCACTTGCTGATACCCGCGACTTCGCGTGCGTGGATTAAGAATTTCTTTGCCAGAATTGAATATAGAAAGTTGTTGGTAACGGATTGGTCCCAAACAACACCGAGTCGGCATAATATGACAGGAAAGCCATTACTATATCATTCTACCATCGAACCTGTCTCTTGAAGAGAATCAAGTTCCAAC
The DNA here is from genome assembly GCA_031002005.1 of Vandiemenella viatica. Lineage (NCBI taxonomy): Eukaryota > Metazoa > Arthropoda > Insecta > Orthoptera > Morabidae > Vandiemenella > Vandiemenella viatica. The sequence continues at coordinate 330,120,676 of JARYHS010008074.1, read as the reverse complement.
ATATTTAAAAACAGAAAAACAAACGAAGGTGAGGGGATGTGGGGGGGTGTTAACTAAGAGCAGCTTTATTTCAGCTTGGTCTTTTCTTCTTTCTTCAGCATGAGCATCCGACTCTTCTGTTCTAATGACTTTAGCTGCTCGTGCTCTGCTAGAGCTACAATATAGGCCAGTTTAAGCCCGCAAGGCATGTCAAAAAAGAAGGCAAAATAAACTGGTGCCAGAAACATTTAAGCAGACACAAAGTAATAGGATAGAAAAAATCGACATCTATACTAAATAATACGTTTCTTCTCTAAACGAAATTTATTATCAAATTATACACTAACATAATTCGCGAGAAGCAAAGCTTGACCAAGCGACTACTACTGTTAATCATACCGAAAAAAATGTACTGCGTCCTCCCTGCAGATTTTCTTGTCAAATTCCGTCAATATCGGTGCAGGTATTTAGTTGTCAAAACGTAACAAAAGACAGAGACTTACTTCCGCATTTATAGTATTATTACTGCAGATCACACACACACTGACTGCGAATCACCCCTGAGGGATCAATATAATGTAAAAAAAGTGTACACCTACAGCATTTGCCTCGCATTGCACCCGTAACTTTGTGATATCTACAGTTTAACATTCAATCTGAATAACCGACGTCCCAGGCGTGACTCTTACTATCAAAAACAATTTTTAATAATCTTAGCCTCTACAGGGATTTGAACCGGAGACCACGACGCAAACATTAGTAAGAAAGCACTTTAACCACTGAGCTAATTCACCGTACGCGGAAGAACAGTACAGAGACCTAGAAACCTCCATATCGAACACGTCTGTCTATCGCCTTTCAGTAATATTTCGAAATTATAAGACAACATGTATTATTTATACAGATAATTTTTCAACCAAGTGTAGATAGTATTTTTCTCCTTGTTTCAAAGGATAAGTGTGTAAAGTTTCATCGAGATCGGATGAAAACTGTAGATTTGTATGAAGAACAAACAAACAAACAAACATACATACATTCATCTTTATATATATAGATTTTCATTGTACTCGAATAACCTATAGTAGTACAATATACTTAACATATATACAATGAAAATTGTTTTTGGATTTTTATAAATAAAAATGTATTATTTTTCGTACAAATGAAATTTAATAGTGTTTCGTTGGCAGGACGATAAGTAAGCCATCCCTAAGTACCCCATCCATAAGAAGAGGTTTCTAGAGTCATCTGTGTCACCATTCTGGAAGCTGAACTACGTGACCAAAGTAGGTAGTAGTAGAGTAGCTAGCAGGAAAATATAACAATTGGTGTTGGTAGTTATTTTGCATGGTTTTTTCACAACAAAACAATGAGGGGTATCCAATGTAAGTTGGATATCTTTTGCAATGATCAATAAAAGAACATCGTCTATTGAGAAATCTCCTCCCATCATATTAGAAGAAAGTAAAGCTATCCAGTCTGAAAACGAGTAACACGGTCGTGTAAAATTTAATTGGTTTTGGGATACCAATCGAGAAGTAGCCCATAAAATATAACGCCTGAATTATAATTCGAGACACACCGCTGGGTCAATCGACGTTTGAGAGAGACGTTGGGAAAACAACTACAGAAGAGCGTTAGAGACACTTTACTAGCTTCAACATGCGATTACGAAGCAACAAATCAACTAAGCAGACCTGAATGCACCACGGCCCATCTCTGACCTAATGACCGAATGGACAATCTATCACCTTTGACGGCCACAGATACATCGTACCTGCAAACAGCTGGCGACTAGATTTATTGCATTGACACACACACCGGCGAGTAAACGGTTAACGCTCTGGCCCGGCATCCCGGAGGACACATGTGCTAATCACTATTCGGCCATCCAGATTTCTGTTTTTGGTGGAATTCGTAAATCAGTCGAGGGGCGAATGTTGGGATAGTTTCTCTCAAAAGGCCATCGCAAAGTTCCTTCCTCTTTTCTTGCCCGCAGTTCTTTTTTTGCACTTAATCCACAACCCGCAGTCTCGCTTCAGATCATGGTTTCCCAAGGATGTAAAAGTTCACAAGCAAGGGAAATGTGTTGATTCATGTGAAACTGTGCCGTTATCTCTTGAATTTTACATATTAAAGAAATAGCATTAACATATTTCATATTAAACGAGCACTTCTGGCTTTCTCGATATCTCTCTAAATATTTAGGCGAAAATCATAGATTGAGTTTTCTGGCTGAAGAGATCGATCGTCCAGGATCTCATCGCTCAGTAGTGTATTACGTTTCTCTTTTTCAAAATGAAAAATCGACGCCTACAGGAGAATTTCTTAAGCATGTTGTACTACTAAACAACAAATGTTGAGTATAGAAATTCGTGTATCCTATACTATTAAATTCTTATTCTAATGATATAAGTAGTTTTTTCTATCTAAATACAGATCTATGAGATTCTCATAACCTATCCAATCTTATTTTGTATAGTGAAAAGGATAGCATAGATATAACATCAGATGTCTAAGCTTCAGTGACAATTGGAGGTTACTGTAAACACAGAAAACGTGCATATCAATATGCTTTGAGTACGACCACAAAAATCAAAATCATAACGTATAAAACGTCACATAGTGAAAAAAGCCTGAAAATTTACAACCGAATTCCTTAAATAGTGAACATATTGCAGTTAAATTTTGATCTAATCCCCGTTTCTAATTAACATCAGTCATCGACTCACACTACTCGCGCTGCTTCGTTAAAATTATTGAAATTATGTTGGCTTTATAAAGAATTACTTACCAAATTTTAAATGTGCTGTTAGTGAATATGTCTTTTACCAAAGATTGAAATCATTCGAAGTTTTACATATTCGCTACGTCGCATAAATCACATAAATTGCTGTTTATTTCAGTGATTGAAATTTATAATTTCAGGGATATTCCACATTATATACATTTTTTTTTTTCTTAATCCCTTATCGTTCAGAACGTTTCTTACCAGAATTTCATCCATCGGCTGACAGATGGCGAATACAGTAGAAATTACGGTGCTGAAAGCACAGGACCAAACTTTGCTAGAGTGGGCCTTAAAACATCACTTTTTACTTCATTTTCTAGACTCAAAAGGCATAGTACATTAAAAGGTCTCTTATCACAACAGATCTTAGGTTAAGATTGAACTGCCTCAAGAATCGTTAACATTAATATCGATCGAAGCTCGGTCATGTAGGTACATATTTTTATTCAAGTACCGTTGTTTTTGTGCTCTAAATAATAAATCTAACCTATCTTTCTTGTCAACTTATTATAATAACCTTCTAGCGGCTGATATTCCCATGACAAGGTAATTTGTAAGGAAGCAGTATAGTTATATACCTACAAAAATTTAGAAATAGGTGTAGGAAGAAAGATCTCTGCCAGGTTGAAATTTGTGAACGTTACGCTTCTCACATAAGGCAGGGAATGCAGGATGCAGGCGCGTTTCCAGCTCTAATACCCAGCAAAATAAAAGCCCCGGATTTTTTGCGTTGGTATTTCGCTGAATGTAAAGCGCCGAGTCAAAATGTCGCTCGAGCTTCTTTTGCAACGCGTGAGGTAAAAACAGGCGTAGGCACTGAATCTGTTTTTTCCCTTTCGTATATGTATGGTTTTTAATAAGCAACAGAACGGCGGTATGTTCAAAATTTCGGCTTAGCTTTATTCAAGGCAGAATACTAGAAGCTTTATTCTCATCCTATTCGTCGACCCAACTTCACTGGCTCCGCTAAAGAGTCCAAAGGCCGCCGATTCTTTAGAGATGTGAGACATTTGCGTTTCTTTAAGAACAATATTCATTATCTGCATTGTAGTCTCTAGGTGAAGATTCGTATCCGTCAGCAAATGCTAAGTAATACTGGTGACAGCCGCTGCAGCGTAGGGTCTTCTCGTGATAAGGTTCACCGGTTTGCGTCCGCCTCGTGGATGGATGGGTTCGATTAATTAATTATTTTCATCGAGTGCTATCTCAGTGGTTATAATGAAGAATTTCAGTGGTTATAATGAAGAATTTTTTGAGATCAGTAAAGCAAATGATACGAAAATATAAACTAAAAATTCTGCAGGTCTCTTTATAGTTTAATAACTCAAAACCATTTATTCAAAAATTTCAGTGCTCACCCACCAATAAAGTGTCTCGCATACAAACTCATGAGAAGAAACTGGGAAAAATATGGATTGAAAATAATAAGTAAAGTTTTATACTAATATTACTTTTTTCTATTTATAAGCCATTGCTGTTTCGCCAACAAAAAATAAATAAAATAAAAAATAAAACGAATATACGATGTTTCATGTCTGTTTACAACTCTTTAGATTTCGGTAATAGCTTGTTTTCGAAGACAACAGAAACGAAATAATATCCCAGTGAATTGCACTGGTATTGGTCTGGTGTCATTTCAGACAGCGAGACTAGGCAGTGGATGAAGTTAGACCGGTGGCTATGTTTCACGTTATGTCAACTGTATTCTTAAACAAGAATTGCATAACACAAGTCTTGGCAAGGGACTTTCGGGGTTTTACAAATAAACACCAGTTATGTTAATTTATTTTGTGCCTTTGATTTGTTTTTCTGTTACATTGGTAACAGATTTTTAAAATATTGCAATAATAGGCTAAATGCTGGTTACTTAAACATGCGATTAATCTGCCAATCATTAAATTAATAGAAAATTAAGAAAGTATCAATTATTGATTAGTGCCCTTGTATTCTGAAATGAAAGAGCTTCAGATAGTAAAACCCTTTTCATCTTCATATGGCAGTTAAATATGCGGATACAATACTTATAATATTCATTATTAACTATCATATACATCGGGCCTTTCACTATGGCCATACTCGTAGACAAGAATGTTAAATGAAATTTATGTGTCCACGCACTCACAAAAGAATTCTAAATCAAATTTATCGTTACATTTAAATGACCCATGAAATCTATGTGAATAATAAAATATCTCGCATAAACAATTACAACATCTACGCATTTCGTCTGTTTTTACAATGATACTTACTCTGGCAAGCACGCGAAAGTAATATGTGATCCGGCTATGTTGTTAGCATGCTCATGCGTTATGGCTTTGATTTACAATGAGCACTGAGAAAAAAGAATCCTTATCTTAAATTTCTTGGGGAAAAAATGTAGACTTTTCTGTGGTCGAGAATACGGCTAATTTCAATATATTTGTAGTCATGTTTGAAAAATTTACGTATACAGATTATTATGTTTCTTCACCAAATTGTCATATATCATTCGCTAACTTCTGGTATGTACATAATACTGTGCTTACTACATTGTAACTTGTTCTGTGTGCTTACCACTAAGTTAACATGATGCAGAAATTATACTCCAACGTTATCCTGTGTTCGACCGCTCACTTGTTTCGCGTTTTTCTCTGCGTACTTGGGGGTCAGACTTCTGCGGACCCCGGATGGAACCGACCACCTCATACCAGATCGCTCCACTGCGAATGATATCCGCGCCGAAGCCTGTCTCCGATTCGATTAAGTCTGCTCACCGAGGAACAAAGTGCTGATTACTCCGCGAACGAGAATTCTTGCTAACGAACCGGACCGGACATGTAATCAGCGGTCAGTCTCCCGGGAGGAGCTCCAAGCCAAGTCTCTGCCGCCAGCAAACTTCTCGGCACAGTGAGACTGTCCAAGTTGCAGGGACTGAAACTGGCGGTGGCAATAGCTCCAGAGGACGCTGCGGCCAGCTCCAGAGATAATAGCCCAACTTCGCCGCGCCCCCAGTCCTTAGCTCTAAATGTTTTGCGTTGAGTAATCACGCTTTGGGAGTGACTCGCATCTACGAGGGCTGTTTTTTTTTTCAACCTCCGATAGGTCATAAATAAAAGACAAAAGGACATGGAAAAAATATTTTATTAACAACTATTATGGTACACTTATGGTTACTTTTCAACATAATCACCTTGAAGATTAAGGCATTTATCATACCTGTGGACAAGCTGTCCAATACCCTCTTCATAAAATGTTGCCGCCGATGAGTTTAAATGAGTCATCACATTGTCTTGAAGTTCCTCGTTGGTACAAAACCGCTGCCCTAATAGCCACTTCTTCAATTCAGCAAAAAGATGAAAGTCACTTGGTGCTAGGTCGGGACTGTATGGCGGGTGATCAAAAATCTCCCATTGATATTGTTCAAGAAGTCGCTGGGTGACACCAGCACTGTGGGGGTGAGCGTTGTCGTGGAGCAGGACAATGCCAGAAGTCAGCATACCTATTCTTTTTTTCTGAATGGCCCTCTGTAAACGTTTTAAAGTTTCACAGTAAACAGCTGCATTAATCGTGGTCCCCGGCAGCATAAACTCCACAAGCAATACACCTTTTTGGTACCAAAACACGGTAGCCATAACCTTTCGGTTGTTGAAGGCCTCTTTGAATTTTTTTTGGTTTGTTCGGTGAATTTGTGTGCATCCATTGTGGGGATTGTTGTTTCGTTTCGGGTGTCTCATACCGAATCCATGTCTCATCTCCAGTCACAATTGATTTCAAAAAATCTTTTCCATCTGCGTTATAACGGGCAAGGAACATTAAAGCTGACGCCATTCGGTGCATTTTTTGGTTGTCGGTCAACATTTTAGGGACCCAGCGAGCACAGATTTTTTTGTAGTGTAAATTGTCTGTTACGATGGAGTACAGAGAAGATCTGGAGACCCCTGGAAATTTCATTGATAATGACTTTATTGTGAACCTACGGTTTTCTCTTACCACTTTGTCAACCCATTGAACAAGGTCATCTGTAGCGACAGATTTGCGTCATTGACCTCCTTCATCGTGCACATCAGTTCGGCCTTCTTTAAATTTTCTGCACCACTCAAGCACGACTCCTTCACTCATAAAACTCTTTCCATATACTTGGCTCATTCTTCGATGGATTTCTGCTGCACTGTTCCCTTCTGCTCGCAGAAAACGAATAACACTTCGTAACTCGCACTTGGCGTAGGGGAAATGCGCAATCGTCTACTGCGCACACCGCCCACCTGCGACTCGTCTGGTCTCTATGCTGTTCAATCGGAGGTTGAAAAAAAAAAAACGCCCCTCGTACGCAATACACACGCATTGTACTTTGAATCATACTCAGTTTACCTTTAGTGCATGTTGAAGGAACAGAACGATAGAAATATCGGCTATAGGAATAACTTAAATTTGCATGCAGTGCTGATAGTTTCAAGTACTTGGGATGAATGATTGGAAAATATGCAGGAAACTAGATGGAAATAAATAAGTGGAAATGTGCATACGGATTTTCAATGATTTTAGAGTAATCATATATACCAGGGCAAAACCGTAGAAAAGTAAAAACTTTATCAGTGGGATCTGCTTTATGTAGAATTTGACGAATGCTTCAGAGTAGTGGGTGGTGATGGAGACTGCAGGTTGCGAAATAAAGTGCGTGAGGTGTGAAGAAGAAGCAGCAGGTACATAAAAGGAGCGAAATGAGATTTTCAGGGAGATGATAAATGAAGAACCGTTAAAACAAAATACAGAAAAACTGTTGTGTTTTCAAAATATTATCCACATGGGAGTGTAGACATACCTAGGAAAATGATGGGCATTGACTTTAGATGAAACAGATCCGGAATTAAAGAGAAATGGCTAAGTGTAATTTATGAGAAAGCTGAGGTTAACGCAGAAGAAGAAAGAGTTTGTGTACTGGTAGATATTGCTGGAAATGCTTATGATATAAGCTTCCAAAACAAAACTGCTACAATACATAGGTGTAAAAAATTTCTCTCAAATTTTTATTTGTGAAAATGTCGCACTGTAGTGTTCAGTCAACGTAGTGGATTCAAATGAAAAATGTAACTAATGTGAACTGTTGTTTAAGGTACTAAATTACATTAAACAATGTAATTTTTGTCATAATTTGACGAAATTAAGTTCAGAAAAATAATTTGTTACTTGTTCAGAGCGTAGCGAAATAATTAAAAATTTTAAAGTATCATATCATTCCATACACTCGTCAATGTTTTAATTCGTAGTACTTTTTTGTTTATTTGTAAGTAACGAGACGAAGTTCGTTTTGGATTTGTGGTGCAAGAAATAAATAAATAAACTCTTTTTTGATTTCCTTGTTTACTACGTGTGGGAATGCAACTCGTCCTTAAAACATTTCGCCCCTTTTCTGACTGAGAAGAATGGTTCCTTTTCTTCGTCGTTGTATTTACTATTACTATTACTCTGCGATTCACTAAAAGTGTGTGGCAGAGGGTGCACTTCCGTGTATTGGCGGAAGTTAACCGCCACGCGTTTTTCCTCTCTTGCAATAGGAGTTGATTTGTTGCTGGTTGCTGCTCACAACAATGTGGGTTATCGCCGTCAGAAAGGCATCCAACTGCGGCCCTCCTGTTGAATGATGGTGGTAACAGGCTTTTCCCTCCGTTGATCTTTCTTACATTATCGGTTTGGTCAGTCAGTCTGGGAAATGTTTATTTTTCGATGTCGCTGAAGTTCGAAGACTTTGAGCTTGATCAGATTCTGAATATTGACCTTTGTGTATTTGTGCTCTCTCTTACAGACTTCTCTCAGCATTACTGACGCACTGGCTTATAAATAAAAATCACAATGTGAATGAAAGTTATAATGATTAAACAGTTTTTTATGATATTTGCCATCCTTTGGGGTAAAACTAAAAGGAAGTTTGTTGAATAATTTTGCAGAAATAAGAGACAGGATGGTGGGTCAATTTTAAGACATGCGGGATTGTTTAATTTGTTAGTGGAAGATAGAGATTAGATTATATAAAGCAGATAATTGAGGAGGTAGGTTATAAGTGGCAAGGTAGGCAGAGTTGGAGGAAGCAATGGGGGATGTATCATACCAATTGGCAGACTGAAGGCAGCAAAAAAAAAAAAGTATACTGATGAATTTAGAATTAATAATCCATAAAAATGTTTCATTTACGGAAATTGTAGGGCGTTTAGAAGCCTTCTGGTCAAAATCACATCCCTGCAGATCACCAAATGTTCCGAAATTAATCAAGGTTAGTAGCCTAATGTCGGCTTCATTTATTTAGTTCAGGTTGTTCATATATTTCCTTAATTTAGATGCAAATGTATCTGGTATTGACGAGTGGAAAATGTGGAAAAGATACAAGGTACGGCAAATGAATCATGGAATGGGCAACACGACAACGAAATAACAGATAATCGAGAACTCATAATTCAATAGCTCTTTGCTGAAGGAAATAATAATATAGTTTACAGCGGCTGCCGGAGTAGCTGCAAGTACAAATTCTATCAAACGGCTCCCGCATATGTTTCTTGTGAACTTTACTTGCACTCTCCATCGTTCGGATTTAACATAAATCCTTCTATCACATTTAGCGGACAGTGTTACTAAGCTATGTTTAGGTTGCTACGGAAAACTTAAATTGCACAGAAATTATACACCCTTTCATTTAGGTGGCCTAAATTTCCCACGCTTCTTCCAGTTAGCTATGTCATAAGCATTTTTTTTAAATTTACTGCGTCCTGCATAATGGTGATTAAAAGTGTGGTGGTACTGAGTTTCGAGACACTTTACTTTAAAGATATTTGTATTACCTTACTCTTTCATGCAGTGTTCCTGGATTTATTCAGCAAGAGGTTTCATACAGGCAAATAATGAAAATGCACTTGTAAAGTTGCCTATTTTTACTAACTAATTTGAGAATTGAAGCTAAATTGTACAATGCTATGAAATAGTTTTATCATCCCCATGAGAAACACTACTAATATATATATATATCTGATTTATATCCGAAATATGATTGCAAAGAACAGCTTGTTACGACATAGGTCTCATTTTGGGCTGGTTCATGAATACAGTGTGACACCACCACATAGACTAGGGAGTGTGCAAGACCGAGCGTGGTGGTGTAACGGTTAGCGTTCTCGCCTCGCATTCGGGAGGACGGCGATTCGAATCCCCGTCCGGGCATCCAGATTTGGGTTTTCCATGGTTTCCCAAATCACTCCAGGTAAATGCCGGGATGCTTCCTTCAAAAGGCCATAGCCGAATTCCTTCCCATTCCTTGCCCCCATCCTTGCCCCCCATCCTTTCCCGTCTCTAAAGACCTCGCCGTTGAGAGACGAGAAGCAGTTTTTTTTTAAAAAGTGTGCGAGACGGACTTTACATTTTTCAGATCAATGTGTACACTATGATATCGGCTCAGAAAATTTCTGAAATTTGCTTTAGATTCATTTCCAGACGTGTGAATGCGCGACGACATCCGAATCTCCTATTCTGAGACCCAAGTTTCCATACTGGGGCTTGGTATTTCACATTTTGTGCAACCATCGTTTCTTGAAATCACACCACCGTAATGGCTGGATTCAACCTACTCGCTAGATAAACAAAAAATCCTCTGCTTTTACTTAAAAATGAATTAGGTTTATTACGACTTTCAAGTGTATTTGAGTGATATTGAAACAACGTTCGGAAGTGTCAACTCATAAAATTTCACAAATGTTTCAGAGTATAACCAAAACGTAATATGTAGCTTTAGTTTAGCAGAAAGTGGTATGTAATATAAACATACAGATAATTAAAACAGGCGTAGCGTCCGTATTTGTAACTGTTTCTATCCTTAAAAGAATGTGAGATATGGAGTGTCATAAACTTGAACAGTTTTTAATTAATTATAATGAACTGATTACTGTTGGGTGCCACCGCACAGGAAGAAGATTGCTGGTATTGTTTGACGGTAACGGATAAACAGCATTAACAGGCGATCCAAACGAACCTGTTTCAGGCATTAGTTCCAGGGCTTCAAAAATTGTTAAATAATGTGCTGTGAAGGATATACCAGAGGAATTGTGTCCTCACATATACGAGAAAATGTTTGTTGTAACTAATAATAAAACATCACACCAACGATTGTCGGGCTTTTGTTTAAAATCAGATGTTCTTTCTGGTTGGATGATACACACAATAATTTGAAGAAGAAATATTTAAACAATAACACACCCTTTTTAATTCCCTTGAAATTTATTGCGGGCAGTTTTGCTGTATCAATTATTTTTCTGTCACTGATGATTCAGTCGTTATATGCGATCTCCTTTAGGTGAACTGCACCCTTGCTAAATTTGTTTCTTGCAGTATCACTATGCGGCCAGTTTTCCGGAAGAAAATCCTAGTGCTTTAGTATATCTGTTAGTTTAGTAGTTCTCGTTGAAGCACACCATACTGGACTTGTGAGATATAACAGGTCCATGTTCGTAACGATCGTTCTCGTTAGGGCTTTTAGGCAGTTTTCCGTAATCACACAAGCGAATGTCACCACTACAATTGCTCAGTTAACAAACAAAATAACGATAATCACCCAGAACAATCAGGCAGTCGACAACTGTGTGTCCCTCCCCCCTCCGTCCTCTTTCCTCATTCTCAACCAGCTACTTCCCCTATGGCAGGCGGCAAGCGATCATGGAAACTTAAATTTTAAACATAGTTGCAAAACACAGTTGTAAAAAAGTAGGATAAAGAAGATATTTAAATAATATTAGAATCAGAATAATGGGATATATGTATTTATATTGCTGTCGAAATAATAGTACAGAACCAGTAAAAATAATTATAAAAGGTTAAATATAGGTAAAATGGTAAACGAAAAAATCTAATTAGGTAGAAATCTGCTTGAAAGTAGAATTTAGGATTTTCAACTTTCTTAGACAAACAATTTTGTTGAATTAGTATTAATCTTAGCTGAAATAGAAACAAAATAAAATTATTTTATCTTATTGCTTGAAAGTATCCATGTTTGCAAGTTAGAAGATTTTTCCCATAATTATTAAAAAGTCACTAAAACAGATTTCCGTTAATCATGGTTTTAAAAATTTAAATATTAAGATATATTCGAGTGTTCCAACTCTGTGATCAAAAATTTCTGAACGAAACGTCACACCAATAATGTTCGAAATAGATTAAAATTATATCAACATTATTCAAGGTGATTTAAAATTTTCAAAAAAGTGTAATGCACACCAATAATGTTCGAAATAGATTAAAATTATATCAACATTACTCAAGGTGATTTAAAATTTTCAAAAAAGTGTAATGCACACCAATAATGTTCGAAATAATGATTTACATCAGCACATTTCCCTGTAGTAGTTGCTGTTAACAGAATAAAAATTACGTTGAATAAACTGACAAAGGTCATTTACGTACATCAAAACTCACGGATCTGTTTAGTACTTTCGCATGGTAAAATCTCTGTTTGATGCGCAGACCGTATTTGTATCTCGAATCTTTGCGGGGAGCTTGATACGATACACGTACAAAGCATAAGATAAACCTCATTGCCATTTCCACGTACGGTTTGTTTATGTATCTAATTTAAACCTGAATACTGCTTCCCTGCATTTGTTACTTCGTGCCCACGTCTTTCTAGCTAGGGCTTTGAAGCGCGGTGTTATTTGCACTCCGTGGGTGACTATTTCTCGCTGGTGTAAATCTCATGAATACTACAGCCGACGCTTTCAAAGCCGGTCCTTAATCCTCTTTCCCTTTTAAATTACATGCAGTGTAAAGTAGAAGCTTTGTGTGGAATGCCCATCGCAAGTCCATGCTGTATATGTGTTGTCGAGTGAAGACCCAACATTGTAAAGGAATGAAGCTACACTACTCTGTAAAAAAAAAAAAAAAAAAAAAAAAAAAAATGATACCAATTGTCTCTATGCACTAAAGTTCATGAGAACTATTTTAAATATGCGATACATCATTGTAGAGGTATAAAGTGATCTTTAAATTCTGTGATAAGGATGTGAAACATCGATACCAGGAGCTTGTAACATTTCTGGAAGATGTTTGTAAGTATATTTGTCTGTGTATACAGATGTTTACTATAATTTTTCTGCTAAATTTACAAATCCTACTTGAGATACACTGGTGAGCCAAAATATTTTGACCATCTACGTAATACGTGATAGCCCACCATGGAAGGCAATACAGCAGTTTTTCAGCGTGGCTTAGATCCGGCAAGACCTTAGTAGATTTCCGGAGGTATATGGCACCAGATATCGACGTACAGGTCACGCAATTCTCTTAAATTACGGGCCTGTGTTTTGTGGACCCGGATTGAGATCAGGCGAATTTCGTGGCTGAGGCGTCAACGTGTGTAAACGTCTTACTCTTCAAACCACTTTAGTACGATTCTGGCCTTGTAACGTGAACAATTATCCTGCTGGATGATTGTATCGCCATCTACAACTGACATGGTGCCTTCAATCCCATGGAAACCCAGGTGAGTATCCCCCAACACATAATACCATCCCCGACGGCTGTGTCCACGGCTCGGTGCATGTTTCGTGCAGCGGTTCGCCTGGAAGACGGCATATGCGGACACGACCATTCACCTGGTGTAACATGAAACATGACTGATCCGACCAGCCGATATATATCCATTGATTCCCGGTACAATCTCGATGATCTGCAATGGAAGACGTCGTTGGGCCAACATAGGAGTCGTCAGCTGCGGAGCTGAACTCTGTACCATAAAACACTTGTGCATACATCAGCATTCTACCCTGCCGTTAGATCTGTCACAGATCGCCCCTATCCTGTTTTACAGAACGGGTAAGTCACCGATCTCCAACTTCTGCAATGAGGCGTGGACGTCAATCACACTAACGCCTACTCGTAGTTTCACCGTCCTTCAAACACTTTCCTTAGGTGCTCACTTCAGTAGCTCGCGTACAAACGACCAGCCTCGACGCTTCCGAGATGCTCGTTCCCACGTGGCGGGTGTTAACAATCCACCCTATGTCATAGACACTAACGTCACTGTATTTCTCCATTTGCCGCACGTATCATCGCTAGAATGGCACCTCATGCGTCTCCACTATTCTTATATTCGTTCCTATACTTATGACGTACCGTCATCGTCACCAGATGGCAATCAGTCTCGCGGTGGGCAATGGTATTACTGTTTTGGCTCATCAACGTAATTCGTATCTGTAAGTAAACTTGAGATTCTGGTATATGTTAACAGTCTGGTCAGTCTTACAGAAATCTTTCAAACCTTTACCTGGAGGTTAAGGGAAAAGGGGGGAAATTTTTTTTGTTCGTTCACACAATAATGAAATTCTAAAATAAAATACTAAATTTAATAACATAACTAAATTCATAAGTTGTGAATATTGAGAAATCCACAATAAATAAGTAGTATGACAACTGAATCAGATGACTTCATGACTCCCTACTAAACTTGTTCTTTGGGAAGGTTATATATTCCCGATCAAAATTGGTATGAACAAGTTTCTTAGAAATAAATTAATTTAATCCATAAATACGTCGCAGTGTTGTCTTGCTATTGTGTACAATTAAACATCCGGTGTCCATGCTTAAGCGATCAAAACTGAAGGGGAAAAACGAGTTGCCTTATCGAACATTTCGGGTTACATTTCTCAAAGACACATCTCAATCGCATTGTAATACTATTTAATACTTGTTACATTCGTTGTAAACTTAGCCATACTGTCTATACTCGATCAACAATCACAAACTTATTATGTATGGTATATCTGTGACACAAAATGATGTGCTGAATGTTGATCCAAAGAAATGTATAGATATACTGGTTTTTTAAACTACTCTTTCCTGCCACTGCGCTCGCGTGGATCTTGGTGCGTGCAGTAATCAGTTTGTCTTTTGATTTTCTTGTAGTAACAAAGTATAAACGTTTGTAAAAACCTATCTTTATAACCATTACAGTAAATTCAATTCACAAAAACGTTACGCTCACTGGAGTTTCTTTGATGCAATAGTTTATTTAACGTTTTCTCGTGTATTCTAAGGTACTATATTTCATAAAACTGAAGGAAGAGGTTCATGGGAGTGTACAAGGCGTATATTGGCGATGAGGCATGGAAAGATATTGGTGTAAGAAGTGAAAGTAATGCATGGAAGGGAAAAGATGACCATGACCACAAGCTGGCACTCGATTTCAGGCACAAGGGTGTAGGAAGATTTTCTTTTATTAGGTAAGGGTGTCAGGGATTGGAATAAGTTACCAAGAGAAATGATAAATAATTTGCCAAAAACGTTGAAAGAATTTAAAGTTAAAATTTGTAAAGGGTAAATGTAGGTGGATGCAGAAAAGGGGGAAGATGGGTGTTTAGGGAAACTGTCACCGGAGCATGAGCTCCATTGCAATTTAATTAAAAAAAAAAAAAAATAACCGAACTTGCGTAGCCAAATACATTATTAACAGAATCTGAAGGGTGGAGTGTTTATCAGTGTTGGAGCGTGAAGTTTGGTGGGTTCAGCTGAGATATTGTGTGATCTGTGCTGCTTATCTGTTCTCGATATGGACGAATTATCCTTTTTTGCTCCGTTATCCTGTTACGTAGAGATATAAGACATACTGCAGATTTTAAGCTATCCCATAAGCTTTAAAACTGTGAAAATTCATCCCAATTGGCTGTGTAATTCCCGAGATATGGGACAGACAGACACAAATTTATAATAGTACTAGCTGTAAACCGCGAATTCGTTCGCGTGGCTTGCTAGAATCAGATATGGAAAAATTTAAATTAAGTAAAAGGGGTCGAAAAGAAAAAAAAACGAAGTCAGGATAATAATGCAGAGAAGACATCACCAAACCATTCTACAATCGAACGTGTCTCATGAAGAAACTCAATCTACAACATGATTAAAATATAAATGGGTTTAACTGAAGGCATTTTTTCCACGAGCGATTAGGTAATGGAATAGTAGAAAGGGTTTTCTGAGTGAGTAAACTTAAAATCCGACAGTAGTTCTCGATAACCCTCTCCGGTCATCCTGATCTGAGTTTTCCATGGTTTTCCCAGATCGCTCCGGGCGAATGCCGGGATGGTTCCTCACAATAGCCCATGGGCGCCTCCTGCCATATCACTTATATCCTTTCCAAACTATTACCCTTTCGGACAGTTGCAATTCACCCTCCGCCAAACACTTTTAGTGAATCGCGGAGTGATAATAATAATAATAATAATAATTCAATGCGTCTGTCTATCATCGTTCAGTATGTTTTCAAAATTCCACTACAAAATATACGAGTATTACTTCTGCAGAATAAAGAATCCCATGACCTTCCCAATACAAATGGTATCCCCTTATCAAATTTCATCAAAATCGGACTATCCGTATAGTCCTGAAAAGGAAACAAATGGACAGACAGGTAGACAGAAAGACAAAATTACTTCGGATTTATAATATTAGTATAGATAGATCTGATCCTTTTGTTAAAATACTTGATAGGTTATCGTCTGCATCTTCTGGCTAACTCGTATTCGTCCTGAGAATACTGACTTCTGTGAGTCAAGGCGCGAGCTGCCTCGTGGTTGGAGGCTTTCACGGGGACGCGCTGAAACTGTTAAACGTCAGGTGGGCGACGTTTGCGTAGGCTGCGTCGACAGGTATTGCCTGGAAGTGCTGCGAGCCAGACGAGCACTTTGAGCAGAAAGCTGTGACCCGGGCGCCTCAAGCGCTGTCAGGCATGTCTCGGTAAACTGCGAAGTGGTGAAACGTGTTCCATGGCTCAGAAACATTGCGTCAGAAATAAGTCTGCAGCTATCAACTACGTTTAACCGAACAAAACCCACTGCAAACTTATAGGCAGTGTTGAGCTGGAAAATCTTCATACATCTTTCAGTCAGGAACCATGACACTCCAGGGTTCCTTAAACATAGCAATAGGAATTCTATACTCAGAGGTACCAACATTTTTATTCTTTAAAGATCGTGACGTCTAAATATAGGGATTTATATGAATGACTTAGCCTCGCATCCGCCGAGTAATGTCCCGAAATATAAATTAACGTTTCCCATTGGCTTTTGGTTGCTGCTCTTAGATCTGATTAATGCCAAGTTGCTTTCGTACCCTATCAATATATCCGTATTATTATTGTAAACATTAAATCAAATGAATCTCACAGTGTCCATATAAAGTTTACAGGCATTATTTCCATTCATAAAATGTATTTACACGCTTATTAGAGAAATAATCTTTAGTGAAAAATTGTAATTCGTTCCCAATTATAATTCATCAATGTTCTGTCAGATGCAAACATATTCATCCTCTGGTTCGAAAAGATTGCTGATGCCAGTTTAACTAAACTAGATTAAATGAACTTTTTCACTATACATTTCGCTAATTGGTAAATACAGGAAATTAACTTCTAAATAATGAATTGTGAATAAAGGTGGGTTTACACGCTCAAGCCATTTGCACAAACTGGTTTGCGCAAGCCAATTTGTGCAAATGAACTGAATGAAATGTTGCCGTTCACACGTTCAGTTTGGCTTGCACTATTATGAAATGAGGAAATGTAAAATTTTGATGAAGAATGGATTCTTGTAAAGGGTGCGGTTTGTACTATATACATATATATATAAAAAAGATCAAATTGAAGGCAAATGAAAGGACTTGGTTGCTAAAAAGGTATTTTTTATTCTCAAACCAATAGCTGAATTACTCAGTGAGCCTGACGATTTTCGCATCTATTTGGATGGACCAAAAGCCACATACCAGCATTTGCCAAATTTAATCACGCCAATAATTTCAAGAGCAGATACTGCTTGCAATTTTTATACCAAAATGTTATGCCCATGAGATTTAGCATTGCGGTCACTGTATTCTTTACTCTCAACCAGGGTTGGCATGATTAAATCATTATGATTAAAATAACGATTTTAATCATGATTTAAATCAAATGAATTTTTCAGTAAAAATCATGTATTTCATCAAATTGCCATTTAGTGGACTAACCAAAGTAAAAAGCTAATCAATTTCTTAATTGTAATACTCAAAAATAAATGCTAATTTTTCATACTTTCTGTCCCCAGCCTATTTCGTAAAATAAACTGCACAGTCCGATTGTGGAAAATACTCTTTTCACCGTCAATGATAATGCTATGGCTCCAACTAGTTGCCTGAAAATTGGTTATAAATTGGTTTGACCCTTTTCATTAAAATGTGGTTTTGCGACTCCCACCACTACAGAGCTGTCATTTTTTAAACATCACAGATTTAAAGGATTTTGATTGCGACTTTAATTTTATAATTATTGGCAATAAACCTTAACCATAAGAAGTTCTACAGTTTCATCCAACGCACTCTCTTCCTCTTCTTCTGTCACCCTGAATTCAGTTTGAGTTGGGTCTAATAAATACGCCAAAAAGTGACTGGACGGCATAGTTTTGTTGTAACTCGTTTTAAACTTAGATATATGGCTAATGCTAGTTTCATCGAATTTGGCTTCCAGTTTTGTCCATGGCTCTACTGCATCTGACAGAAGCCCATTATACTTTTTTGTAGGATACCCATTGCGATTGATAATGTTTCAGTATCTCAGAAATTATTCAGCAGATCTTTTTATTATCATGTTTTAGACTTTCTACTGAGTTACAATGTCTATTCTATATCTGTTCTCTTCACAAATCTTGATTAAGTTTTGCCACACAGAAATGTGTACTTCAAAAAAATCAGTCGGAGTGTTCCAACGAACGTCTTGTGGTAACACAAAAGCTTTTCCACCTTCTTTTTTAAACAATTTGCAGCATGACTGTCTCGGAAATGTTTGCACAATATGCTCCTTTGTGTTGGACATTTCTACTTCCAAATCCTTTGATAGTAAATTCAGAAAATGTGCTGAACAACCATATGTTACAGTATTTTCATTTTTAATGTCTCATTGTAGCCATATTAGAAGCGTTATCTATTACGAAATTTGCTAATCCTACCATTAAACTTAGATTTCAGATGCTCTATTAAAGCCATAGCAAGTTTAGTGAGATATTCAGACGTATGTCGCTTTCCGGATGTGTGTATAATGTTGAATAGAAATACTTCGTTATAATTCGTATGAATAGGATTTTTCGGCTTCACCTGACAAAACAAATAGAGAGGACTACCCTTTCCTCTGCCGCCTACAAATGCGTTTCGTTTTGTACACATAATAGTTGAATTATGGTGTTTTAAAAAAAGTGAAAAATCATGATTAATTTCATTTTTAAAAATGATATTTTTTATTTTTATGAAAACATCGTGATTTTTTCCAACCCTGTATCAACACGGAAACGACATGTATTGTTCAATAAATTCAACAAGAAATTATTTCTTTTTGGACTTTTGAATAATACAATAAACAAACTAAACAATAATGAAATACCAACTGAATGACTAAATAATAAAATAAGTGAATAAGATTACTGAATAGATAACTGCTAATTGATATGGTCGGGGGAACAGGTGGTCGAACGTCGCCATCACCCATGCGCATGCGCAAAGTTGGAGCTGAGGCTTGAGCCTTGTTCTGACGTTCATGCCAACACTCCAACCTCAAGCCAATTTTCTGTCAGGGACAGATTTTACTCAAGCCAAACTTTTTGGCTTGCACAAACGTCATCAAACGTCCAGCGTTCACACGCAACGATTTACTTGCACAAACTGGCTCGCGCAAGCCAATTTGCGCAATGGCTTGAACGTGTAAACGCACCTTAAAACGAATGACGACACGGCATTGTTGCCTACTAAATTATTGGGTAAGCAATGGAATTCAATTATATGATGGCACAATTAAGTCCAGTGACCAAAAAATTTAATTCTTAGCATAATAAAAGTAGGTCATTACGACGGTCAATATATGTCAATTTCTCTTTTACAAATAGTATCATTTATTTGAAGCTCAATAAAATCGAATCTTGGTTGTTTAAATTGCAAGTTGTTTGTCATGTTGTTGTGTCATACGTATTGCGATAACTAGTGATACCCAAATATGTTATGACCACATAGAAAGAACTTTATAAACTATTTACAAATATTGAAAAAATACAGCACTCTCTTGCATACTTTATAAATTGTATAGTTTCAAACTGGAAACTTGAAATATGGAGACATATTGTCATTTTATATTAACAAATGGTAATCTATACTCTATGATTTACCCTTCGGAATCAAGTATTTCTTTATACATTTATGTCCTTCATTTAGTCATCATAGTCATGAATTTATACAGACTAAATTTCATAGTTTTAATTTTTTTATTATCATGTGTCTCATAACTGATATTTGTTATGCAAATATAGAAATGATCTCTTTGTTCGAATAATAACCTATTTTTATTGAAAGTAAGCTAATGAAGTATTTCTACTCAGTGTTTTAATGTGTTAACACACAACCGTCATAAGAGTGGCGGCGAATCCAACCGTGTGCTAACCGACCATCCTGACCAACACTTTTCAGTTATTTCTCGTTTTGACTATGCGGATTAGGGTAGTCACAAGGTATGCGGGTGAAAAAATTTCGAATAAGTTTCAGCTCAGTTGGATAACGTTAACCCCTACCTCATCGAGGTTCAATTATTGAAAAAATGAGATTTTTGCTGAAAAATAGCTGTTTTTTCTTCATAAAGTAAACCATTTTTCCTATAACCCTGATTTTGGTCTGATTTCATAGAAAATTTTGTTGTCATTAACTTTTACTGACATCAATTTTTACTGAAACTTAGATTTAATGTTATTTAACATTTTTCAGTAAAAAGTGATAACAAAAATAATTTCATTACTTTAAACCATTTTTTGTTTTAGTATTATTTGCAATAAAAGAAATATAAATGAAATCGATTTGTATATTAGTTTAGATTTATTAAAAACAGACTTCTGAAAGTTTAATTTTATTTTGATCAGTTGTGAAGATGACGAACAGTTGATAGGAGTTCCTCAGGTTGAAAATAGTATGGAAATTATCCAGGAAAAAGTTGCACTTTCAGCAATTGAATAGTAAGGGGCAGTTGGGAATATCCAGGCAATGTGTTTTAATGCCAGTATAGTACACACTGATCACCTCACGGAACTTGTGTTTTGTACAACAATTATTCTGTATTTACCATCTCGCACCATATTCTCGAAGTTATTCTAACAACAGTTTTTTATTGTAAAATTGGCACTCAGCCAGATATTTTCAAAAGATTTCAGACTCTATCGTCTAAGATTAGTAAAACAAAGTACAAAGTTGTTATTGAAGATAAAAATACTAGATATAGAATACTTAATTCAGATCATATTCCAAGTTTTCTTATAAAATAATTTAATGATTATAAAGAATTTATCCAACTTTGTTTAATTTTTGTCTTCCAGCAAAAGACATTTTCTTCATACTAATTGGTGCTATTCACTACGTGAAACAGATAGCAAAGGCCATTTATTCTCTCAGAATAAATCTTTTCATGGATCAGTTTTGACTACGACATTGAGAGAAAAATGGCATTACAGACATTTGCTTAATTGTAATCAATATTTATAGAAAAGCGTGGTTCTACGCCACCTTACCTCCTTTGGCCTCCAACCAAGACCTACAATCATTAAAATCATTTATTGACTACAGAGAAACAAATCAACAGATTACAGACAGCGCAGTCTCTAAAATTATATAAAAAAACATCGTTTGTATCTTAACTCGAAGCTCGTTGCATTTTCATTTTTCGATGATATTTGGGAAAAAAGTCAAAATAAGCAAGGATGTAAAATTAGTGCTTTTTGATGAATAAAAAGAAGATGCTGAAGATAATAGGGATGTAAGAGCAATAATAGTTCTCAAAGAAGTGTGTCATTTATTGCACAAAGAAGGCGATTTTTTGTTACTCTTCACACTATGATTTTTTAAATACAGATCAGGCAGTATGGTGTATAAATGTATGATGCAAGTAAAATAAAAACAAAAAGATAGTCAACGAGGCGAGAAAAAATTTCCTGACTTTTCAAAAACTACCTAATCTAAGGCATTGCCAACACGTTGCGATAATTGTAAATAACAATAATTTCTTTTATTTATAATTTTTTCGTTTTTAAAAGGCAACTTTAATAGTAAAAATAGAATTGAACATTTTTTATTCTCATTTATATACTTTCCTACTCTTTTTTCTCCTAATTCCTTAATTTTCAATTCGAATTTTGTTCATTTACTTTTGAAAAAACTTTTAAGTAACCCATTATTGATGTAGGAAATTAAAAATAACACAAGCGAAATCTGGAAAGTAGAATTTTGTAATGTTGTTACACTTTTTCATAATAAATAAATTTTAAGAATGTCGATAATGACCTGATTTGAAAAGTATTAAATGTCATTAAAACTAAGTTTTAGCAAAAAAATTGATAAGGGTAAATATTCATGACAATTTTTATGATTTCAGACAAAAGTCAAGTTTATAGGACAAATGGTTTTTACTTTATGAAGGAAAATCTGTGATTTTTCAGCAAAAACCTCATTTTTTCAAGATTTTAATCTCGATGAGGCATGGATAAACGTTATATAATTGTGGTGAAACTTTGTCAATCGCATTTTTGAGCCATTTGGCAACTATTAATTTGAAATTTGATTTCTCGTGACCACCCTAATGCGGGTGTTGTATGTAATTTTAACGGTCTCGGTCTCCAAACACGTTAAAAATACAGAGTAACACAATACACTCTAGCCTTATACATCACAAACTTGACATGCAGTTTACCAGTCCCCCCCCCCCCCTTATTGTAATGAAGGTAAATAAAAAAGTGAGTCAGTACTTTTCTTCCTTCAGAAGATGTGAAGGTGCGCTACTGCGGAAGACAGTAATACGCACTGGTTACTAAGACTTCAGCATGAGCGTGGAAGTGGTGCTGTATTATCTGAGCCAAACAGCCGGTATCCACTTAAAATTAAAGTGAGTGTAGCACAGGATGTTAGGCTAACTGGAAATATTTCGCCTTCATCGCTATTCATGTTTTATCTAACACTCTGGAGTTATCGTACCTACTGTCAGAAATACGCGGCCTATTTTTTTGGCAGTCAACAGGTTCTAAAAACTTATAAGGGAACAAACCCTAAAGTCGTTTCAAAGGGAAATTATTTCCCACTATACTGAAATTTTATAGTTAAATTTAGTAGCCAATATACGATTTTAATCAAAAATATTTATCTACTGACCTTTACCTTACAATACGTGTGGTAGGTATTATTAGTAGTAATTATTCAGAACCCTGTCAATACTGGTTCAAAATTAGACATATCAAAACAGCGCTGTTTTTAAACGCAGAATTAAGTATCTATTTATTTATAACAGCTGTGGGCCATTAAAATTAGTTTCTCGGTGTTAACGAGTTTCCAGTTGATAAATGGAAAAGTACGATCGGTGCTTGGAGTAATGTAAGCTGTTTAATGTTTCAGACACCCGCTATTAGTGCTTGTCTCATTCTAACTTCACGGAATTTAATTAAACTGACGAATTGGTTTATATCGGTGCTCTTTAACTTCCAAACAACACTCGATTCAACAACTGCGTATTTATTTGCAACATTATTTTCACATATTCGATGAAATATCTCTTTGGAGGTTTATAAGATTATCTCATTTTCGTTTAGTTAATTTTTAGGAAGTAATGATCACACGCGTATGAAGAAATAAAGATATTAGAAATGTAGAAGGCATGGTTCCTTTAAGATTTCCAAAATTAAATTGTTAAAAGTTCCGGATTTTATAATAGTAACAATAATCTTTCAAGTTCCTAGTGTGAATATTCTTACTGTATTTATAGTATTTTGTGCAATAACACATATATTGTTATGGAATTTACATATATATTTAATATAAGTTATGTGAAAGCTAATAGATATTTTCTTTTATGTTACAATGTTTCAGTGGATGTATATTTTTTTATTATTATTTTAAACGTGTATTACTTTCCCTGCCCTTATTACATTTTGTAAGTTCCCATACAAAAATTCATCACATTAGGGTAACATTATTTATCTTTTTGCTACGTTCCAATTGTAAATGCAGGGTGTCCGGTACATAACGGATGGCGGTTTATATGCCGAATAGCCTCGTCATGACCTACCAAACACAAAATTTTGAACTTAGCAAAAGTGTTACGGTTTTCAATTATGACACATTTTGATTTTTTTTAAAAAAAAAATTCACTGTCTGTGTTCTGCTTATGTCATGCCATTTCTACAAATGAAGAAATTAATGGTATTAATTAATGTTTTTATTTGAAAATTACATTAATTGTTCAAACGGGCGGTCCTCGCTCTAATACACACCTTAATAAATGATCGCTTAATTCAGCTTATATGACCAGCCGTATTAATTTGCTGAGCGGCTGATAAGATGCGCATTCGCTGCTCCTTAATTATTGATACTGGACTTTGGTATGTTTTTGAGACTTTCAGAATAAAAACTTCAGGAGATTTAAATCAGCTCCCATTTGTATGGAGTGCAACTAAAACTGTGACACTTTTTCGAAGATAAAAATTTTATATTTCGTGGGTCATTATAAGGTTTTTCTAAAATTAATGGGTTATTTATTATTCATACTTAAATAATAACTATTTATTTACATTGATACCCTCTGAAATTATAGAGTGAATAATGGAGCAGAATTCCTTTACGTAAGTGTAAGAGACGTTCAGCATTGTTTCAAATGTTGCTAGAGAAACGTCGACAAATGATACGTACCGCTCACTCGTCACGCCACCCCATAAATGTATATTAACACAGAAATGCTATTGATTATATATGGTATAATTTGTGAATAACATATATTAATGCCTTTTTTGGAGCATCTTTGACAGTATAGAATAAATCGGACGAAGGATACTTGAAGTCAATGAGGAGATGATGTACATTATAATTAATGGAGAGGGTGAGGCACGGATGTCTTGTTGGAAGCTGCTAAACCTATGGAAATAGTTGAACCTTAAATGAAAATGTATTTTGTGTAAAAGTTACGTGTTTGTAAAAGTTGTGTTTGAGTAATTTTTAATATCTGAGAAACTGTGAACTTGGTAAGTTCAGCTGCGGTCATACAACTGATCATATTTTTGAAGTAAAAGTTACAAGAAATAAAGCAAAGTAGAGAATGTATTTTATTTCAATAAAGAAACAAAATGAAGGAAAGATTGATGATATTATAACTTTTACCAGAGATCTATAGTTATAAGCCGAATGTTTCTTATCCTGGGTGAAATTAAAACAAAATATATAAAAGGTGAAATTAGCATTATTTTGAATTGTCTAAGATGAGGTAAATGGTAGTAAACGGTTAGTATTTAGATAAAAAATTTCTTCGTGTTTTAGCTTCTGAGGAGAATGTTATAAGTAGATTTAATTACTTCCTCTTAAATTATCATTACAATCACACGCTTTGCTACGCTAAATCAAAGATTAATTTACTTGGTGTCACGTTTATTTTCACTCACAAATTTGATATTTCGCCATTATTTACCGAAGTCATACAGACAGCTAATTAGTGTTGGAAAGAAGAATTAGTCTGTGCAAGCTAAATTGTACTGGGAAATTCACCAAAGGCAAGCGTGGAATTGTAGCACTCAATGTCGTATAAGTAATTAATCTTGATGCAAAAAACTGAGAAGACAACAGAAGAGAGAATTATTTGTATGAAATTTCCCTGTACACCTGTTAAATACAGTACTCCATACGAACTTAAGAAGCTTAAAGTAAGCAGTATTGCCAGTTATTTGAATATCTAATCTATGTTTCATCAAATTATTGATATAGCTTTCACGAATTCATTAAATTTCGCGCAGAAAGTAATAAAATTTTTGTACATTATCACCTTATTATAACAGAAAAAATAATTCAAGAATAAATTTCGTGTATTAAATCCTCCATAACCTGCACAGGTGGCAGGTGTACACAATTAATTTCTTTTTGTGAATAAACACAATCATTGAACTAAATAACGTTTCAGATTCCAATAATGAGAAATTAATCAAGAATTTTTATACCTTTATCTGGTAATTAAACGCGATGCCAGGAACTTTCGAGATCAATGTATTTTTTCTGATATAGCAAACAAAAAGGCAATCATGGGTGGGAGGGGATATTCTCCACCATCCCAAAACTGGTACTAACCTGTTGATTTTTGTATTAACTGCTTCCTTATAATGTCCTCTTTACGTTTCGCACTCTCCTTTTTTCGAAAAAGGAGAGTGAAAGACGTGAAAAGGACATTATGAGGAAGCAGTTAATACAAATTTCAACAGGTCAGTACCAGTTTTGGGATGGTGGAGAATATCCCATCCCACCCGCAATCATAAATAGTGATTTAGCAATTAGTGCAATTAAATCTTTTTTCAGCATCTGCTCAGTTTGCACATATTCTACTGTTGTGCTGTTCTGTATAGTGGAAGAGACTTTGTTTTCCGTACTGAGTTTCAAACTAATTCCGGACAGTGTGCGAAAGTTAGTGTTCAATAAGACAAGAAGGACTGTTGTGAATACTGTAATCGCTTTTTGAACTACGGATAGCGCTATTAACTACTGACCGTCGCTTACCACAGGTTTAGAAAGAACAAGTAAAAGAAGCTCTACGTTGCCGGCAGCAAAATATTACTGATTAAAGCATTGGCATTAAAAACAAACAATTTGTAAACAAAACGAGTTACTATTCTGCATAGTCAAAACCACTACGTCCAATGAGCTCCAGTTAGTAATAGTTAACATCAGTCTGTAGGACGTTTATAAAACATTCACTATTGTAACTATCAAATTAATTTTTTTCACTTTTTATCAGAGAGTATTTTCCTCTGTCTGATTATCCAGTTTTCCAATCGTGATAAACTGTACACGATTGCATTCGTAGTAGGAATCGATTAGGTGACGTAAATAGCTAAACAAAGCTTTGTTTAAGTGTTTTGTTTTTTTTTTCTTCATCTTTTTTTTACGTTTTTTGTCTCGCCAAATGTATCAACGCAAGCTACATTATTAATACATGTTTAAAACTGTTTAATTAAGCCGGAATTTTAATTGGTTAGGTAGGATGGCCTTTTGAGGCTAGAGAAATCGCTATCCCCTATTCCCCACAAAAAAAAATAAAAAAAAAAAAAAAAAAAAAAAAATAAGAAAACGTCAACAATACAGGATTAAAGAAAGAAATTTCAATTCGACATAGACAAATATGCGTAGATGGCAGACATTTTGCTCCACCGTATATAGACTATCACGTTGGTCAGGCATTGGTTTGTCAATCTGGATTGCTCTTGTAACTGCCATTTATCCAGCTGAGAATGCACTTCATGTGTGAGTAGTACTTTCATATGGGCAGAAATTTGAAACACTGGAACACAATAAAGGAAAAAAAAACACAGTTGGCAGTGGTTTGGGACTGCCGACAGAAGTGAAAACTTGAACCTGTCAATGTCATACGCGCAACACGTCATACTTATAGCTACAGTTATACTAAATAATAATTCCGTGTAGTTGTAATGAACTGGTGACAGGGTTTCTAGTGTCTGCGCCTTCCGTCCCTGTCTTAGCCACCTTAACCTAACCCGGCAGTCATACCAGGTATAGAGGACCTAGAGTTTAACGTAGAACCCGAACCATGGAAGCGTTCTGGCGTACTTCAGTTTACACAGCAAGCTGTGTCAGAAGAGAAAGTGGAGCAAGGGCCTAAGAAAATCTCAGCCGAGACAGGCACTTGAACCAGTGACCTTTTATTCCCCATTCAGGCACCTTAACCACTGAGCTATCAGACCGTTACAGATATACTGTTAACATTAGCATGTCGATGACGCGAACTCATAAGATTTTACGCGTTCAAAAATCACCGAACTCGGCTAAAGAAGTTTTAACTTCAAATACTAAAAATCTAACTTAGTCCACAACCCGAAGGTTGGTCGAATCTTCTCGAAGGAGATAAACAGTACCAAGCTATTGTGTCAGAAGCAGGAAAGCCAATTCATTTCCCCAGCGACTACAGTCCAACGTGGAATCAGAACCACGGAACGCCCTGCCGTAGCTCATACGAGGGTGGCCCAGAAACTAATGCTCCATATTTGTTTTCAGCCTCCAACAATGATACGAATACGAAACTTTACATATGAATTCTTTGAAGTTTTCAGAGTGCACGCGCAAAGTTTCCTTTTCTTCCGACAGCAATGGTTCAACATACGTCTGTGAGTGATGTACGTTATAAGCAGCGTGTCGTTAATGCATTTCTCACTGCGGAGCAAGAAACGGTTGGAAACATTCTCAAACGTTTATGTGCAGTTTATGAAGCATCAACAGTCGACAGAAGTACGGTTAGTCACTGGGAACAGAGGATGAGGCCATCTGAAAGCGGTTCTGCAGAGCTCCAAGATTTGCAGCGGTCGGGAAGGCCACCCACAGCTGTAATACCTGACAACATGCAACGTGCTGATGTGTTAATTCGTGAGGACCGACGCATAACGACTCGGCAGTTGACGCCGGAGCTGTCAATCAGTAAGGGAAGTGCGGGTGTAATCGTCAGTGCTCTTGAATAAGCAAAAAAGAGTGTTGACGATGGGTTCCGCACCGTCTTACGGAGGAACACAAAACTCTCAGAAAAAAACATTTCTTCTGAGTTGCTGCAACGATGTGAAGCTTAGGGGGAAACCTTCTTGTCCCAGGTGAAGAAACCAGGGTTCACCATTTTGAGCCCGATACAAAACTACAATCGATGGAATGGCGCCATCCTGACTCTCCATAGAAGAAAAAGCAATGGCTCTCGCTGTGTTTTGGGACTGTGAAGGTGTCATACGCATTGATATGATGCCGATAGGGACCACCATTAATTCTGAGACAAATGTGAAAACATTATCAGAACTCAAGAAGCGCTTCCAGCGACTTTGACCCCATAACAACCAAGGCGATTGTTTGCTTCAACATGATAACTCACGCCTTCACACAAGTTTGAGGACATTGGAACACATCACCAAACAGGGTTGGACAGTGTTACCCCATCCACCCTATAGCTCTGATCTAGCTCCCTCAGACTTTCACTGTTTGGGCCATTGAAGAATGCCATTCGTGAGAGAAATTTTGAAGATGACGTTCAGGTGATTCGCACAGTGAATAAATAGCTTCGTGATCAGAACATGAAGTTGTACCGCCAAGGCATACACGCTCTTATGTCTCGCTGACGGAAGGCCATAGAACGAGAAGGAGATTACGTGGAAAAATAGGGAGTGTAGAAGAAACACCATTCTTTCTTGTGTATATGTTTCATTGTGTTCAAAAAATTATTGTTGAAGAAAAAAAAAGTGGTGCATTAGTTTCTTGGCCACCCTGGTATAGTCAAATACAACTCCTACAGATTCCTGCCCACCACGGGATTTTAGCCCACGACCGGAGAGAGAAGCTTTCTGAAGTAAGCGCCTTGACCGCTGAACTACCAGACCGCCTTGCTTTGCAATACACGTGTGCCAAGTACTATCAAAATCGTATAATAACTGTGGGTTTGTATGAACAACGTTGACAGAAATTAAGTGAGGGGAGAAAGGAGGGAAGGGTTTATGTTTTATATTAGATACGAGTATAAATTATGCTTTCATGGCTGTCCAACAGCAATACGTCATACTTATAGCTACAGATATGCTGTTAACATTAGCATGTTGGCGATACGAACTCATAAGATTTTAGCGTCCAACACGCATATCATACGCGCAACACCTCATAGCGTGACGGTGACGGGGAAGTTGCGAACTCATACATTGACGCCCGTCCAAAAATCTCCTGACGCGCATATATAAGTTTTCACTTAAAAAAGTTGTCTTGTAAGATATCTAGTGCCATCTTTATGTAGATTATTTGTGATTAGTTCCTGATGTTAGATCCGATGGTTCTGGAAGATGTGAAGTTTTGTCATTCACTCAGCTGGTCTTACTTTTACGTTATAAATATCTACTACTTGTGTTGTCTAATGCTTTACACTTATGTACAACCGATAGTTTGCTGTTTAAGATACGATAAAATCTATGACATTTTGAGCTCACGTATTATTATTTTTTCTTGTGTGTAGCAGCTATTTATCAATTCAGAAGTAATTTTGGTTACGCTTATTTACTTCGCAACGTAAACACTAATGATTAACAGACGTCGAAGAGATGATAAATTTTTTACAAGGCACTAACCATTCTAAATAGTTCTGCTTGATGTACAACTACAAATCATCCTTCTCTAGATACATTTTTAGTGTTCTTACCCTCGGATAGAGGAAAACAGTCCCATTAGCTACCAAAACCTGATATTGTAACAATGTAATTGTTTCTCGTGGCAAGTAAAGACAGTTGTGCTACCTGTGGCAAACTTGTTTAGGCTTAAAAACGTTTGGCTAAATGAAAATCGTATTAAACTAATCCATTATGAAGTTACATTAAGTTGAGATGAAAGTGATACTGTCGATTCCACAGTATGTAATAAATACACATACTGTGGAACATGGAGGAACTGAGATGAACCTACATTGCAGACAACGATGGGATTTTATACAAGAGTAATATGACACTAGTAGGTCGACGAGATCAGTTGCTATTCTGCTGTTACCATTGTTTCGTCATAACACAGAGGCAAATTTCACTAGTCACTGACAATCGAATTCTTATTTTTGTTTAATGCGAATATTTCAAACCCATAGGTTGGTTGTACTTCCCGGTAGGAGGGGTTGTTTTATAGATCGGAGCGACAGTAGCTGTGTGTGTAGGTGATTGATTTTTATTAAGAGTTTTGTATGTGTTTTGGATAGGCAGCTAAAGGAAGGGAGAATGTCGCTATCGGTCCATCCATTTTATTCCACAAGACGCCTAAGGAACCGCCAAGTGGTCAATCCGATGAGTAAATAAATGTCAACCGTGTCGTATGCCCTCGCTTAACGCCGAGCTTTGGTACGAAATTTGGTGACTGGAAAACTTGCACCACCATATTCCTACCTTACTGGTCAAGTACAGGATGGTGAAATTTATTCCATCACAGCTAAGCACCGGGCTGGAATCTGACTCCATTACGGTTCCGCAACGACATAAGGCAACGGGGCTGATTATTTCTGTCCCAGCCATCACAGAGTTTACAATAAACTCGTGTCACAGTGTATGGTGATTATATCATCACTGATACGCCGATCCACCGTGATGTTTACTTATGGTCCATTACAGTATTTTACCACTACAGCATATGGCGAGAGAAGAGACCAAATTTTTTTTATTTGCACTATTCGAGCAAAAAATTTTGGAAGTTTATATTATCAGCGGCCGTCTCCAAGAAATAAATACGAAGAATAATATCTTCTGAGTCCTTGTTAAAAATTTCTGTACCACCATAAAATTGAAAAAACTAATCATTCTTAATTTGTGGATGTTTCTTAATTTGTTGAATGTAACCCTCATTTTGAAATTAGAAGTAAAATAAAACAAAGCTATTAATATGGGAATGTCGTGAACAAGTTCGTAGTGCCTGAAAACATATTCGAGGAGGGTATCATGCTTAATTTTGTTTCAGATCTCGGTGGTTTCACGCGAATGCAAGCAAGTTTTCAGCGAACTAACAAGTAAGTAGCATGGGCTCTCATAGTACAGTGAAAATAGCTTTTGTAACGAGCGCACCTCAAGTAAATTGCTTCGATGCAAAGTGGTACCTAAAGCATACGATCAACCGCCAGCGGCACTGGCTTAGTGCCTCCATTTGCGCCTTATCGAGCAACAGCTTGGCAACCAGCCAAACACCAGTACCAAGCTCCGATATTTAGCTGTCATTGGATTGATTTTCTTAGCTGTCGACAACCTGCTCCATTGTTTGTGTGGGTGGCGTTTATCCTTTGCATTCAGGAAGTAGTGCTTCATCAGTTTATCTCTATAATACATTATATTGAGCCTGTTCAAGCAGCTGCGAACTTCTGCAGATAATATTCATGGCGTATGCCTCAGGTGTATTGAACGTTCTAATAAAAATTGATACAGCGTTTAAATACCAACGCTGACGCTATTGGCATTATTATCTACGTGAAACAATAATAGGCTTTGTATGGGTTTCAAAACTGACTAGTCTTTCCCGATGACAAAATAATGTGTGTCAGTTCAAAATTTATCATCAAAGCACTTATACGGTTTAATATGTGCATATGAAGTAGATGTAGTTTAAGGAAAATGTTACTTCTGAACCAATCTTTGTCTTCCAATACCACGATTTCGGCAATACATTCAGTCTCTTCGAAATTGTACGTAAAGTATCTATTCTCGGGTGTTACAGCGCTCAGACATAATTAATCAAAAACGTGTTAGTGCTTATTATGTCACCAAAAGAATAATCGGGATGAAATTTTAAACATTT